>JASEKS010000087.1:0-323201 GCA_030770415.1 Pleoardoris graminearum | reverse complement strand
AAAAATAATTAAATTATAATTAAAATAAAATTAATAAGAAAAAAAAAATTAAAAAAAAAAAAAAAAAAAAATTTAATTAAAAAATTAAAAAAAAAAAAAAATTAAAAAAAAAAATAAATAAAAGGTATAAAATAAATAAAAAAAAAAAAAAATTTTATAATAAATAAAAAAAAATAAAAAAAAAAAAATTTTTTAAAAAAAAAAAAAAAAAAAAAAAAAAAAAAAAAAAAAAAAACTAATAAGTTATAGGAATCTTAAAAGGGAGTTTAAAAATTACTATATTTAGGTAATTTTAATTTATTATACGTAATTAATAAGTAGTAACTAAAATCCTTATAATTTTTTTTATACTTTTCCCTTTAGAACGGTATTATTCACGTATTTTTAGGCTTAATAATTAATTTTATATAAATTTTTAAAAAAGATATCTTTTTTTATTACTTTTTCTTTACTTCACCCCCCTGTAATAGGTTTCTTTTAAGTATTCTTTTGTTGCCTCTAGCTACTATAGACACACCCTTTATTTTATATATATATATATAGTTTTATATACTATACGTCTATTTATTACTAATTTATTTATTATTTTACTTTTTTTTATTATAACTTGTTTTTATTCATATTTTTAATCTTCGTCTTAAGATGTGCGTTAAAATATAAAAGGCTGTTTATAATTCTTAGAGTCCAGAGCACGCTATATTGGGTGATAATTAATCTAGCTTCAGTATTTTGCATGATTTTCGTGGACATCGGCTGGATATAGCAGATTAAGCATTATTGATTGGACGCAGTGCTTCTACTTTTGCCACACTTTCTTTTGTTCCTAGCTCACTATCTCCGTATTACTTTCAAACCTGCCTTTAACGCGATCCCATACGAATTAATCGTTGTGATATATTTTCGCGTATCATCAAAGTATGCTTGTTAAGTTCGCGGAGCTTGTTTCGTTTGATTGATTTGGGAATACCTAGAAAACTCAGGCCTAAACGCTTCCTTCTTTCAGATCCGTCAAGGTCTTTGGGATTTCCAACGCACCCTCCGTCGCCGCCACTCCGTCGCGGAAGAACCGATCCTGCGCATGGTTGGACCCCACTCTATTCCTTCCAGCATCATTCCTCGAATCCATCATCCAGCGAACACCCAGACTACAGAAAAGATGATGCAAATAGCGGAGACTATGCCAATCAGCTGGGGACCAGCATAGATGCCAACAGGTAAACCTTCGGTAGTAAACTGCGCGACGATCCCTTTCGTGAAGTTATTGGCGGCTTCCGTAAGTGCGAGCTCAGTAAGATTTCCACATTTTTGGTTGAGAGCGACGTCTGCTGTAAGTGCGGGAAGCTTGGCTTGTGCCGCGTTGAGCATTCGCGCGGTGGCAATCGTTCCGACGGGCGCTTTCTGCATGAAGGCGGTGCGGTAGGAAGAATTGGCGCTGATAGTCGACATATTGGCGGTAATGGAATAGTCGAGGCATGGATCACCAGCTTGGGTGGTTGGGATAGGATTTGTTTGGCGCCGAACAAGCATGGCTGCTGGGAACTTTTCCGGTACCGCCATCGCGGCACCGATAACAGAGACAACGATTAGGATGTTGGCGAAGACCTGCATGGCGAAGGTGTAATACTAAGCGTCAAGCTCGTTGGAGATGTAAGGATAATATTAAGAAAAAAAGGAGTGAACCAGCACCGAAAAAAAAGGAAGGTGTCAGAACAGAAGGGGATAAACGCCTAAGGAATCGAAATGAGGAAGCAGCGAACGGGTGGGCAGAGTGAAATCAGGCCACACGTCAGGAACGCAGAATTATATGGCATTGCCTACTTGTCGAAGGCTTGAAGGGTCTGACAGGCCTGAGACAATACGTGACGGATGCCCGAGTTCCGAACGTGCAACGTCTCACGCTATATCAGTGGGCAGGTAAGCGCCCGCACGTTTTTAGCGGAAGCTTGAACTCTGAAGGAATCAGTGGAGCTCTTGAGGCGGAAAGAGGACCATGAGCAAGTATAAGTGAAGGCGATGGGCGTTAATGATGTAAGCATGTATCGACCTGACTGTTGAAAGTAATAGTGATGGGGGATCGTGAATGCGGAGGCGCAGAGTTCCGCCTCCGGAGTTTCAACCTTGCAATACGCGAACTGCATGACTGGCCTGCGCACGGCGATCTTCACGTGATAACAATAGCGCTTCCATGAACTCAAATTAGCCGTTGACCGTTGCGCTGAGGCTTTGCTTCAGACAACACGAAATCGTGCGCCGACGATCACGCCAACGTCAGAGTGTGCGGTTTCTACGAGCGTTGACGATCACTGCGCCTTTCCGTATTTGTGCCTTCCTACCGGATCCGCTCATACAGTTTTTTCAAGTATTAACAAGTATGACTGCCCGAATGACGCTCCACCCATCGCCTGCATAATGAGACACTGCTAGGCTCGCGCCTCTGCCAGTTCATCGTCAATGACTGTACGTATCGCATGCTTGCGCTCTGGAAACTTGATCGAAATGGAAGAGACGGATATTCAATGACGATAACTTGAATAGACCTACCAACGCGCAATTCTTAGTACTCGCTGCGCCTGTACGCTTCAAAGAAATTTCCCACTCCTTACTGCCTACCGAACTAGATCTTCTTTTGGTGAGTTCTCTCCACGCAGCCGATGTCGCTGAAAAGTTCGTGAATTAGGAAGACGTGTGCAACGATAGCTGCGCACTCGATTTTGATTCCACCAAACCGGTTCTTCCTATGCTACAGGATTTGCGGTGAGCCGATCATAACCGCACAGAGGCCTCTAACGGTCATCTTGAATGTTGATATCATGTTATATTTCAGGGTTGTGGCTCAGAGCGTATCATCCGTCACGTAGGTAGGCTTCACATACGTATAGGCATACCTTTAGGATTTATGCACAACGTTCTCCACCTTTATATCCTCTGCATCTTCATTATAGTCTTTCAACTTCAGAACACCACAGTAATCCTAGGCTCAGTTTATCATCATAACTTTCCCACGTCGGTGGTATTGGAATAGCATTCAACGCTCGCCTTGATACTGCATACTTGACTGCTACCGTTGATATGGCGGAGGATTATATCAGCCACACTGCTTACGATGGCAACGAACCTTCCAGCGACGGTATGTATCGGGTTCTAGTGGAAAGTACAGTTACTAATATAAACAAAGGTCTTCAGCACTTCCGCTTGCAATCACTACCTCTGGAAACATCCTCAGCATCATACGAGACATCATCTTGCTTCGCACCATTGCCTACGAGGGACAAGCCAAGCGTCCAGCCTATAACTACAGACGCATGGGAACAGCAACATTTGCCATCGCAGACAAAGGTGACGTCAGTGAACCAGCAATGGACAGCTCCTGATCATCAGTTCAGACCTCTGCTGCCAAAGCCAGAAAGCTTTGCTCGTGTCTCTCGACCTACTCTATCAATACAGGCGCTTACAGTGCAGTCTGCTCCTAATTTGCCCCCGACACCGGTGTTCAGACAGTCTCCGCGTGAGAGGGAGACGTATGCAGACAATGTACGCAACATGGATGGTTTACGGAGCCGTGAGGCACCATTTGCGTGGCAGGAATCGCCAGTCTCTCGGAGTGGCCATCTCGAGCGTGTAACATCCTCACGACAAGCTGCGAACCGCCTACCCTTAAACCGCTGGCAACAAGCGCGCGATTATCGGCGCAAAGTCTATGAGCCCCCTTATCTTGACCCCGACACAGATGATACCATCGCTTCTGTCGAAGCAAACGCTGAAGCCTGGGTAGACCAACTCATTCACGCTATGACTAATACAAAAGACGTGAAAGACACCGCGACCTCGCACCATCTTCGCCTTTTCCTCTCCGACGGCATTGATCCTCTCCTCATTGAAGCTTGCTGCCGCGAGATCTTCACCGCGCTCATCGACCGTTGCAAAAGCGGCTTTCGCGGGCCCGCACACTTCAACAAAGCGCTCAAGGCTAGCCACCAACTAGAAGCTGATCGGACGGCGACCTGTGAGGAGCGCATAAGCAATGTGGTTAAAGTGTTGTCGTGGAACAAACGCGCATGCAAAGATGTACTGTACGAGGATTGGAAGATCAGGCTGCTCGTCAATCATCCGCTTTCATATGATAAGGAGAAAGATTCTCAGAAGGGCTCAAATGACCAGAGGCGGAGGAGACAGCTTGCGGAACGAATGAAGATGGAGAAGACAGAAGAGGAGCTTCGGGCGTATCGAGAAGCGAAAGAGCTGACCCATATAGAACACAGGCATGCTAGGCAGTTTGGCAGCCTAGATGCGTATGCAGCCCTAGCGCAACCAGGTTGGCTTCACAACAAGGACAATATTGCATTCGGCGACCTTGGCACTTCTTTGGGAAAACGGCCGGCGTTTAACGAGTCTGGAGACAGCAATATGAAGCGCCAGCATGTTTAGCTCTCCATTTTACAGCTTAAGGGGTTTGTCCTCGACCCGGCGGAGTCGAGGGCTTGAGATGCATGATGTATACGGTTCTGCGACGAGTGAGCGTATTTATTCAAACAGCGTATAATATTTGTAAAAATTCGGGTCTTTATCCGGGAACCTTATCTATATGCAAGCCTTGAAGATGCGTCGCAACTTCATAACGAACTGTTACGCGTTCGTTCAGTCATTCAAGTCTAGTCCTAGTGTTTTCAGGCGACAGGGCATACCAACGCATACTCCCTCAAATATCTTCTACGTCTCCAGAGCCGTTAAGTTCTATTTAACGCAATAAAATAAACGGTCATTAATGAATAGCCTTTACCTTAATATGTCTTCAACCTTTTATAATATTATATTGTATTGTATTCTCTAACTCTATTAAAATTAGCAAAACAGAAAGCTCCCTAAGGCAGAGACGCCGCTCTGCAGGAGCCGAAGCTGAAACCTGCCCCGCTTAGGTTTTTTTCGTTTATATACCGCATTAGTGCTGCTGGTGACCTTACTACGCATTGCTGCGCACTAAAGGATATCTTAAACGATAGCCCTTAGATTCGAACCTATGCCCTTACGGTCGGACTTGTTATAAGGTTCTTCCTACCCCTTTTGGTCGCCTACGCAGCCACCACGGCCACACCCTTTTATTCGATTAATATTATTAATTGTTAAAAGTAAGTCAAAAAGGATGTAGGCTAGCCTAAAAGTAAAGTAGTACAGTATGAGGATGTGTGTGCTTTTGCCATATGCACGGGTAGGAGGAGGCGTGTAAAAGGGGAGACAATGAAGGCGCAAGCCACTAGCCACACTGTGGCTTCGATTAATATACAAAAAAAAATATAAGGTTCTTCTTTATCGTTGTTACCGACATAAGGAGATTATACGATAATTAGTATAAATAATAATATATTAATTATAGTAAAAAGACGTACTAAATAAAAATATAAAAATAGCCTACTATTAAAGCGAAGATAAATATTTAATAAAAGTAAAGGATAATAATATTAGGTAATAGTAAAGATAGATACTAACTATAATACTACAGCTAAAGATAGTAATTTATAAAAATATTTTATTTAATATTATTTTTATTTTTTTTACTAATATTTTAACTATAATTTTATAAAAGCTAATAGTTATATTTAATACTAAATCTACTAAAAAAGAAATTATAATAATTTTTATTATTAATAATATTATAAGCGACTCTTTTAGTTACTATAAGTATATATAAATTACTAATATTATTAATAATAATATTAAATACGTAGAAAGAAAGAGTAAAAGTATTAATAAAAGTATAAAGGCGAAACTAAAAATTATTAAAAGATTATAAAAACTTAAGCTTTTAATATTATATTTTAAAATTTTAGAGGAGTAAACCTGTATATATATTTATTTTTATTAAAAAAATCTTTTATTTATATAGGTAAAAGAAAATTTCTTCTATAAAGATAATTACTAATATATTTAAAATTAACTTCTTTCTCTTTAAATAATTATTAAAAAGTTTAGCTATTAAAATAAAAAAAAGTAAGCTCTTTCTAAAAAAGTAGACTATAAAAGATAAAATTAATAAGTATATTAATACTATATAGATCTAGAATCTCTTAAATATAAATAAGTAATATAAAAATAATAGTAATAATAAAAAAAGTAGGTTAATAATAAATTAATTAAATAATAAGTATTAACTTTATATATAGTTATACGTAATATTAATAAAGCGATATAATAGCTCCGTATTAAAGAACGGGACTTGTTATAAGAAGTGGTATTTAAACGCCAGTCCCGCGTCACACGAATGATGCCATGACTTAGGAAATTTAATTCAATATACATAGAATTACGTACCTGAGGATATTTGTGGCCATAGGAGGGTAACTCGGCACACCGTGCGTTCTGGGAGGCTTTCAACTCTGTGCACGGTCCCGGTGAAAGGGGAAGGACCTGATGCAAACAAGGCACTCGCGACCAGCACGGAAGGTATCTCCCTTCACACACTGATCTACCTAGGTATACTACTACCCATCTAAGTGACTATGAATTCTACAAACCTTGCGTCAGCTTTTGTGCAGACGCGGGGTATACGCGAACACGTCGTGGGGGCCGGCCACCCTGCACGAACTCCTCGCTCTCTCAACACCCTGCACCTCAGATCCAGCTGGCCTGTAGCCTGGTGGAACTCTGGATACACAATGACGTCGGGTTCTTTTCCTGCTTCTAGCGAGGATGGGTTCCGTTCTAATAATGCCGCCATATTCGACTTCTTAACGCTCTAGTAATAGTTATTAACTACGCGATAGGTTAATGTCTACCTGCCTTTAATATTTAGTAGTAAGAAAATTTACTTAACGCGATAGATTCCCTTTAGGCAGGGCCGCACATCCATTCCTCCTTCATCCCGACGATACACGGGGGTTCTTTTCCGAACACTACTATATCACTCACTAACTCTTCACCTTCCACGTCGACTTTCTCACCCAAATCCTGCACTCGAGGCGAGGTAAAAGGAAAAAGAACCCAAATGTCACGCCGTGGACTCGCCCGCCTCAACCACAGTGACAATCATCCTAGATTATAGCTTGGTACACGCTACCACTCGTGTCATTATCCAAGAGTGGCTTTCTACCTTCCATAGGTGGGACCCTTCTTGGCGGAAGCAGTCTAACATTCCATAGCTCCACACCTTTCTCTCCGCTGTTTACGTGCGCCCTTCTGTTAACAAGTCCACGGTTGCTTGGCCACTATTTTACGGCGCACCTGGCCTGGGCTGGCTGGATAACATTGATGAAATATCTCGCTCCAGTCTTTCTTAAGGACACGCTTCTTAGATAAGTCACTTGGTCCTTCCTGCGTTACTCGCGATATCATGGAAACGTTTTCGAGACGTACGGTGCTCTCGAGCTCTACATGGACCATCCACGATATCCAACTCACGTACTGAACGAAGATATCTCCCGGTGCGACGTCAAGGCGGTGAATGCGCACAATGCGGGCAAAGAGCAACTGTCTACTAGGCTCGCATCCCTGCTTGCTCCAACCTCCTCTAGGTCCCCTCGAGGTCGTAAACAATTTTCGCTCCACTGTCACTCAGGTCTTGAAGCACGGCAGTATGAAGAATCGTAGCTTGCCCATTGGTACCTAGGCTATTATCCTATTCGGTCTCGCCTGTTAATCATCTGGCCTCTCGTACATCGGAGCTCCGGCTTTCCTCCTCGTCGTCTTGAAGAAGCCCGTCTTGCCCTGCTTAGTCTTTGGGTTTCTCGTTGGACGCCATTTGTCCGTCTCACCTGTCCTTCCCACTCATTACGTGACCAACTTCGATGCCAAAGTCTGAGTGGTATCGACATCAGACGAAGGCTTATCTACGCCCTGCGCAACTCGCGCGGATAGTTGGGACACACAGAATATGGAATGGGCTGACAAATTGTAGGGTCAAATACTTTAAGCACACGTAGTTCTTGAGGCTGCTCTAGTCCAAGCAGGCCAGGCCCATACAAGGCTCGAAGCTGTGCTGATCGAGCTCGCGTGAGTATGTATTAAACCTCTCGAGTAGCGCGGTCCAGGAAGGAGCGGAGTTGGACCGCTCTTGGAGGCCAGCGGTTTAGATGTCTTGGAAAAGATGGTAGGGTGCTCATACGGGGAATGAGGAATTCTTGGGCGGCTTTTCCGTAACTTAATTGTGTACTTGGGGCGGACGCCTCCGATTTCAATCTCCCATGTGAAGAAGTACACCTGACTTAAAGCACAGGGCTCTGCTAATAGCAAATCAATTCAAAATGACTTGATCAACCATCACTTGGAACATCACCTGATGTTCATATCACATATCCTTCTGCCACTAATAGCTGTAAGCCAGGCGTCCTTGTGTCGTCCTTTGCGAACGTCAGCTGCCTTGTTTGGTATTTCACATGATTCCTATTGATTTTTAAACCCAGACGCACGGGTAAGGATAATCGTAGCCTGCATTGCATTCTATATATTCATCATTGAAGCTAACCAGGTATCTCTGTCATGATGCACCACAATCATATAAACCCGCCATATCAAAACGCATCACGCATTATTTCTTGACCTTGAACCCCTGCCACAGAGTTCTACTTGGCCTCCTTCAATAGCGCCTCAGCCACCTCATCTCTCTGGCCGACACTGCCACTCCGACCCGCGGGTTTCAGCTCGCCGAAAGTAGGCTCCTCGATTTTCTTGGCCTCGGCTGCCTTCTTCAAGCGCTCCGTGTCCTCGGCCTTGAGGTCCTTTGTCTTCGTGTCCTCATCGTCGCTGTCGCCCAGGCTGAAGGGGTCGTGCTCGTCCGATTCTGGATGCGGGTCAATTGAGGTCAAAGGCTGCCATTTCTTGCCTCCAGACTTGTTGCCTGTGACGCCGGTTTGCTGGCCGCTGGGAGACGGGTTGCGGTAGAGCGCATCGACTTCGTCGACCGGGCCACTCTGGGGCGGAGAAACGGGCGTGGGCTTGAAAAGATCGGGATTGGCGAGCGGGCGATTCGACCGATGATTGGCGGGGGCTACGAGTAATGATTAGTACAGGGATATTTGACGGTAATGTAACATGCATACCCTCGTCATCCCTTAGCTCAAGGGCCTCGAAGTCATCACCCAACATGCGGTTGTCATTGTCGTAACGGTTGTGATCGGCAGAGCGGCGTGCTTCAGCAGATCTCCGGATGCCGTGGAGCTGGTCTGATTGCGACGGTCCAAAGCTCTGTCGTTGCGGGCGATCTCTATACACCTCGTTGCCGTACTGGTCATAATGATCCGGCTCGCCTTCCAGCTTTTTCTTGAATGAATCGAAGGCTTTTAGCATCCTATCCTTCGTTTGAAAGAAGCCCTGTTCGATGTTTCGACGGATTTCCTGGAAGTCTTCTGCACATGTGTAAGCGAAAATGCCGTGCACCATGTTTTGGCGAAGTCATTACCCTTGTCGAACAAGGGAGGCTCGTCGTCGTCGCTCCTCTCGTCTGGCCTCTGTTGCCGGTGTTGGGGCCGGGAGCGCGAGTCGTAGCTCTGACTCTGGTAGTGCTCGGCCAACTGGCGTGCGAAGATCTCATCCTGCTCAACCTGGCTCCGGGGCTGCTGCACGGGGCGCGGTGGTTGTGGAGGAGGGACTTCCTCTTCCTTGAAGTTGGGATCCGACATGCCTACGTTCGGTCAGGTTGCTGTCCCTGCGTCTGCCCTTTCCCCTATATACATACTCAACAGAGAAGTAAAAGCCGTCTCGACGTTCCAACGGCTGGCCATGAGTATCGCCCTGATGACCTTGACGTCCGTGTCGGGGAAGGCTTCAATAAGCGTGTTCATGGCCTGCTGCTGCGGGCTCATTGGGCGTGGTGGCTTTGGAGGCGGGATCTCGGTCGCATCTTCCGAGAAGCGGACGCCCGGTTTGGGCGATCTGGACGGAGGCGGTGGGGATGTGGCTGCAGGTGTCTCGTCGTCATCGTCGAAATCCAGCTCGCGTGCTGTGGTGGGCGACTCGTTGCCAGAGCCAGAGCCCAAGTTGTTGGGCTGCGGCAGCTTGTTAGCAGGTGCGGTGTCGGGTGAGCGTCGAGGGGCGCGCGGGGTTGTGCCTGCCTTCTCGCTTGCTGCTTTCTCAGACATGTCCGGTAGAGAAGTGTGCAGAGAGCTGCGTCGTTGAGTCTTCGTCGCGTGCGGAGAGAGGCTTTGTATGGCCCGGAGGCGACAGCGCTGCGCATGAGCTGCGGCATGGCGCCGGTTCATGCATGCTATGACGACGCTTCGCCCAGAACGGCAAAGATAGCACGTGCTTGCCTCTGCGCCCGCCTGCATCTAAAGCAAAATGTTGGTTTCTAGGCCCTCGATACCGCTGCAATGCGACGCAGAGGCCGGATACTGGCTTGTGGATCTCGAGAGTTCGCGTTTGCGACTGTCCTTTCGGTTTGCAGGTTTGCAGGATAGTGTATATAAAGTAATATATAAATTATAGGCCTAACCTTTACCTATAGATATACAAGAGCGTATATTATAAAATATATTTATAATTACCTTAATAAATAGTTTATAATATAGGTATATTATTTTAAAGTAATTTAGATAAAGTATTAAAAAGTAAAAGTATATCTAGACCTTAATCCAGGGATATAAACGTAGTAAGAGAACTCTATTAAATACTAAACCGTGTACGCAATATTAGATAAAGTATAATAGTATTACTTAAATTAAAATTAAAATAATAATTATGGAGTGAGTAAAACTATATAAAGTAATTAATTATTTATATATTTAAAAAATTAGTACTATAACTCTCTAATCTATTATTTTAAATTAATATTTATTTTTTTATTATTTAATTTAAGTATAAAGGTATATATATACTCCTCCTTTTTTAAAATCTCTTTTAGTTACTCTAAGCCACTACAGCTATACTATTTATTCGATTAATATATAAATATATAAATATTTATTATTTATTATATTATTATTTATTATATTATTATTTATTATATTATTATTTATTATATTATTATTTATTATATTATTATTTATTATTTTATTATTTATTATTTTATTATTTATTATTTTATTATTTATTATTTTAATATTTATTATTTTAATATTTATTATTTTATTATTTATTATTTTATTATTTATAATATTGTTATTTATTACTTTATTATTTATTATTCTATATTATTATTACTATAGTGTATTACTAAAGTAATAAAATTTTTTTTATTAATAATATTATTATAATAAGTAATATAATACTCTCTATATATTTTAATAATTTTTTAGTCTAAAAGTTAATAAATTTAAATTTTAATATTTAAGCTTTTTATAACTAATTATAAATATTACGTAAAATTTTTTTTATAATATAATTATAAATTAAGTATAAAGGTATATATATATTCCACCTTTTTTAAAATCCCTTTTAATTGCCCCGAGTTACTACAGCCACACTATTTGTTTAATTAATATATAAATATATATATAAATATAAATATAATATTTATAGTTAATATTATTACACGAGGAAAATATTAAAAAAAGATTAGTTAAAAAAGTTACGATTTTTAAAAATTAATATAAAATTAATTACTAAGTCTAAAAATACATAAATTGTACCATTTTAAAGAGAAATTTACGGAGATGTTAAGTAGGATAGTATAGACTACTTAGTTAGTATACGTAATAAATTAAAATTACCTAAATATAATAATAGTTTTAGCCTCTATTTTCGGTCTATATAACTTTTTAGTTAGTAAATATATTTAACTAAAATTATAACTATACCTTTTAGATTTAGTATAAATTATGTAACTAGTGTTTTAAAGTATATTAGTAATTTAATAATTAAATTATATTAATAATTAAAATATATCTTTTACTTATATTATTACTACTTACGTAATATATTAATAATATTATAGTATATAATAATATCTTTTTAATTTTATAAACGTAGACTCTTATGTCTATAATATAGTATAATATTTAATAAAACTTAAATTTTAAGTTAATCTTCTTTTAAAAGTAATTACTTTTATTCTAATAACTATTGTCACTTTAGAAGAACGTATAATAGTATTTATAATACTATATAATATATTAAAAATAAAATAAAAATAATAATAATATAAATAAAGTTAAAAGGCATAGAGTTTCTAAGATAATTTAAACAGTAAAAAGAATTATTAATAAAAACTTAATTAAAAGTCCTAATAAAGAAAATAAAAGATTATAATTATAAAATAGTCTAAATATTATAACAAGATTTTTATAAAAGTATGTTAAAAGAGAACGATTATAATATTAATATATTAAAAAAAAATCTAGAATTAGTAAAGAAAACTCAAAATAAAATTTTTAAATCCGCTAAAGAAAATATTTAATAATATTAAAAATATAAATTTAAAAATAATAATATATTCTAATAAGTTAGTCCTATAAATAGGACAGATAAGACATAAATATTCTAAAAAAAGAGGTAATAATAAAATTAAAAAAATAACTAGCAATTACTTAATAAAAAAGTAAGTTATTTTAATATTTAATAATTTAAAATATATTACTTTATATATATATTTAGGTAATAGTTATATTTTTTTAATATTAATTATATTAATTATTTTATTACTTATAATATAATATACTAAATTTATATACTATTTAGTTAAAAAATAGAAATAATTTAGTATTTACTAAAATACCTAATTTATTAATTTCTTTTACTAGTAAACACTATATAAAAAAAGCTTTAATATCTAAAGTTAAACTAAAGATAAATAAAGGTAAATAATTTTATAATTTAGACTTAATTGTAACGGGTTAGGTTAAATAGATTATAATAATAGTACTTTTTAATAGGTATATAATACTAACTCGACCATAATAGCTAAGTCTAATAAATTATAACAGCACTTATTAATAGGTTTATAATAAAAAAAAGACTTTTTTATTTCTTTTTAGTACTAACTATCTATTTTCTTTATACTTAAACTATTATATATTATCGTAAGTTTATTTTATTTATACTTATACGTATTTTATAATACTCTCCCCTCTCCCCTCTATATATTATTGTTACGTTTATCTTTATATTTATTTATTATATTTACTATCTTATATATAGCTCTTTTCTTTTCTTACCCTTAAAGCTAGTTTTTAAAATATTATTACTAGTACTTTTTCTATTAGATCTCTCGCGTTTTATAGCTATTTTATTACTAAATTTATAATTACGTACTACGCTATCTTATTCTTAAACTTAGTATAATTAGAGTTATTTTAGTTATGTAATATAGTTAGAAACTACTACTTTTACTTTTAGATATATTTTAGGTTACCTATAACAAAATTTTTAGAGTTTATTACCTTTACAACTATATAGGTTAGTAATAATTACTATTACTATATTAGTATAAGTATAAGTATAATATATACTAGGCCTACTCCTTCTTTATAAAGACGGAGTTTATAGTTATTATAATTATAGTTTTTTTTTATAGTGCCTATAAGTTACCTATAAAGGTTAAACCTTTTTATAGTACTCTAGAGCTTTATAAAAATAGTTAGTAAAAAAGTCTTTACTAAAAGCTTTATTATTACTAGTATAGTAATAAATCTAATTATATAAAAATTATTACGCGTATTACTTTTATAAGATTGTTTAGCTATTATAATATAATATAGAGGAAAGTATACATAGTTACCTAGCGTAGTAAACTACTAGTTATACTTTTTCTATTATTCTGTATATAGTAGTAGGGACGCTAGTATATATTAATACCTTATAGTATACTATAAATATACTACCTCTTTTTTTCTTTTCTTTATAAATAGACGTCTAGTACTAGATTAGAAAATAACGCTTATTTACGTATTACTATTTTAACTTATTATAACTAAGTATTATATAATAAACACGTTTTTACTATACGTATTAATATATAACTATATACTATTTTTATCTTCTATTATCGTATCTAGAATATTGCAAAGCCGTTTTACAGGAACCCCTATAATAACTAATAATTATTTCTTTTAAAAATATAAATACTACGCTAAAAGCGCAGCTTTATTTTTTTTTTTAAAAAAAAAGGTATATAATAAGATAGAAACTATTTAATTTTTTTTAATACTAATTACTTATTTTTTGTATCTAAATTATTATATTTTATATTTAAATTATTATATATTATTTTATCTATATTTATAGGTATTTTATAACGCTCTTTTCTTTACTTCTTTATATATTATTGCTACGTTTATTATATTTACTATCTTGTATATAGCTCTTATATAGTCTTATATTATTTCTAATACTATAATTACTAAATCTTTTATATATTATAACTACACTACTATTATAGTAATAGTTATTATTTTATTCTTAAACTTAGTATAGTTAAAGTTATTTTTATTTTTTAGTATAGCTAGAACTTATTACTTTTATTTATAGATATAGTTTAGATTACTTATAATAGAATTTTTAGAGTGTATTACTTTTATAACTATATAGATTAGTAATAATTATTATTACTATAACTATACTAGTATCGGTATAAATATAATATATACTAGACCTATTTCTTTTTTATAAAGATATAGTGTATAGTTATTATAATTATAATTTTGTTATAGTACTTATAAGTTACCTATAAAGGTTATATTTTATTATAGTACTCTAGAGCTTTATAAAAATTATTTCTAAAAAGGTTATTAGTATAATAACTCTAGTTACATAAAAGTTATTACGCGTATTACTTTTATAGAGTTATAAATGTATATTATTATATAGTATATATAATAATTTTTATAAAAGAAAATTTAATACAGCTGTCTAGTATAGTAGACTACTTATTATACTTTTTATTATTTTATATATATATATATATATATATAGAACTAGGAATGCCGGCGTATATTAATACCCTATAGTATATTAGTAATAGCGTAAGCTATTACTACTATTTTTTTTTTCTTTTATAAATAGGCGTCTAGTACTAGATTAAACAGTAACGCTTACTAAACAGTAACGCTTACTTATATATTATTATTTTAACTTATTATAACTAGTAAATATATTTTTAATATATATATTAATATATAACCGTATACTTTATCTTTTATAATAAAAATATATATATACTCCTCCTTTTTTAAAATCCCTTTTAGATATCCCGAGCTACTATAGCTACACTATTTATTTAATTAGTATATAAATATATATATCTTTTATTATTATATTTAAAATATTATAGAGCTATTTTACAGAAACTCCTATAGTGGCTAGTAATTATTTTTTTTTAGAAATATAGATACTATGCTAAATATATAGCTTTATTTTAAAAAATAAAAATTTATAATTTATTTAGTCTTTTTTTAATATATATATATTTATATATTAATTAAACAAATAGTGTAGCTGTGGTGGCTCGGGGCAACTAAAAGGAGTTTTAAACAAGGAGGAGTATATATATGCCTTAATACTTAATGTGTTAAAAAAGATTTAATATAATAATATAAATATATATAGATATTATAATATATTATAATAATGATAAGCTTTATATTAAGATTAATTTATATTAGTAATTTTAAGAAGGTAATATCCTCCTTTATAAAGTAACGAACGTTTTAAACCAGTTTAAGAATAATTAATATATATATTTTTTATTACCTAGCCTATAACACTAATAGAGCCTATATATAACATATATAGGATTATATAACATTTAGATTAAATAAAAATAAATAGGCTAATTTAGGTATAGAGTTATATTTAGAAAGTATAGAGCCTATTAAAGAACTATTTTTAAATAGTAAAATATAAAATTATAAAAAGTTATTAATAATTATATTTTATTACTTCCGAGCTATTATACAATATTTATAGAATTATAGGGATATTATACTAAGTACTAGTACTATATTATTTACTAGTTCATTAATAAAATTTTAAAATTTAACTTTTATTAATAATTATATAATAAATATGTAAATATAGAAAGATAATTTATAAATTAATAAAATATAGTATCTATTATTAGATATATAAACATAGTCTAATTTTATAAGTTAAATAAAAAGTTATAATAGTCTAAACTAGGGTCCTAAATATTTTATATATTTACTATTTTTTTAATTATCACTAAACCCCTTAGTACGTAGTCCCTAAGTAGGTAAGCGAAATATGCTAGACTTTCCTTTAAAAATAGTTTTTTTTTTATTTTTTAGGCCTTATAACTAAGACGTTATATTATTTTAAACAAGATAACTTTTTAGATTCACGATTTTTTAATATTACCCCCCTATATATTAACTAATTATAAATAGTCTACATATACAAAATTAGTACTTAGTTTTAGTACAGTTTTAAGATAAATAACATTTAAAAGGCTAATATAAATAACTTATATAAATAATTAATAAGATATAATTAACAATAATAATAATAAATAATTATATAAATATATTATAATTTATAAGTAACTAGAATATAAAATATTTACAATAAAAAGATTATAAGTAGTATAATTTATAATAATAAGTAAAAAAATAAAAAATAGTAAAAATATTTATAATAATTAACTTTAAAAAAGAATAGTAATCGTAGTAATAATAATAAATTTATAAATACTATAAATAATAGTTATAATAGTATTAATAAAATAATAGTAGTAATAATACGATTATAGGGGAACGATATTAAAAAAGAGTAAACTAAAAAGTTACTGTCTCTAAATATTAATATAAAATTAATTACTAAGCCTAAAAATACGTAAATTATACTATGTTAAAAAAAAAGTTAAAAAAATCTATATAAGAATGTTAGTTACTACTTAGTTAATATATATAATAAATTAAAATCACCTAAATATAATAGTTCTTTTAGTCTTATTTTTAGGTCTCTATAACTTTTTAGTTAGTAAATATATTTAATTAAAATTTTAATTATACTATTCTGGGAGTAGTGTAAATTATATAATCTAATTTTTTGATAAAAATTTATTATATAATAATAAATTTATATAATAATAGAAATTTAATTCTTACTTATATAATTAGTAATTACGTAATATATTATTAATATTATAGTATATTATAATATTTTTTAACTGTTATAAACTTAAACTTCTTTTTTCTTTAAGATTATTACTGTACTATTACGCGACTCTAGACTAGCTATTTAAACTTTTACTATATTACGTAATTGTTAACGCTAACTTATTTTAATAAGCTTTTTATATAGTAACTATAACGACTTTTTTACTAACGCTAATAACCTATAACCTTTTTAATAGCTATTAAAGTATTAAATAACACTATACCCCCTATAGCGCCCTTTAGTCCTTTTAAAATTATTACTAACTCTTTTAATAATAAACTTCTATAACTACTTTACAGTGCTATAGCATACTTTTTTTTTTATTATTTACTTTACTTTTATACGTACGTATATCCCTACGCCTAAATAATTTTAACTATTTTAATTAGTTTTTTTTTACTAAAATTTTACTTCTTTCGCTACTTTAAAGAAGTCTCTCTTTTTTATTATTAAAGTATTATTATTATTATTACTATTACCACTACTATTGTTATTATCGCCGTTCTTTATTTTAGATAAGAAAATATAATTCTTCTTTTACTATCTCTTTATAAATGTTACTATATTCTTATATAAGTAATATTAAATTTTATTTTTATAGGTATTATTAAAATTAAGAATTACGTTTTACTTAAGTAAAAAGAACGTGTTAGAATTAAATTAAAAATAAAAATATTAATTAAAGAATCTTTTAGTCTATTAAGTAAACTAGCTAGTTATACTACATTAAAATAAAAGTTAAAGTAATTCTTAATATAATTTAATTAGTTATTACTATTAGTAAAAACCTATACTATATACTATATTTGTATATTTATATATTAATCGAATAAAAGGGTGTAGCTATAGTAGCTGTATAGGCGACTAAAAGGAGTTTTAAAAAAGGAGGAGTATATATATACCTTTATACTTAATATATCAAAAAAGTTAGGGAAGGCTAAATTAAAAAAGAAATAGTGTTACGCTAGTACACTTAGCGTACCCCCCTAAAAAAACATTAAGTTAAAAAAGTTAAAAAGTTTAGTACTAATACTATATTTTTTAGAGGAGAGATACGTAGAGTACTACTTATATATCTTTCTTCTATCTTATAGTTAATAATAACACTATAACTAAATATTTATTAAATAAAGGAAGATACTTACTAAGATATCATTCTTTTTTTTTAAAAGTCCTAATACTACTACTCCTCTTATTAATACTAACGATAAGATAATTATAATTAATTTTAAGGTATTTATATCTACAGTTACCTAAGCTTTTTTTATAGTATTATTCTACTTAACAGGCAGTAAAAACACGACTCTAGCGAATACTTACTAGTATAAGAACCTTATTTATTTAGTAGCTAAAAAAGTTAATTATAATAAAGTTATAACTATTTTTAATAATAGGTACTAGCCTAATAAGTTAATTAGATTGTTAATAAAGGAAGTAGTTAAAGTTATAAATATTAGGTTAGTAGTATTAGTAGTAGCGGCTTTAATAGTAGCAGCTTTAATAGTAGTAGCTTTAATAGTAGTAGCTTTAACAGCGACGGCTTTAATAATAGTAGCTTTAATAGGTGGGAATATAGTAAAGATAGAGAAAGTAAAGAAATATAATATATAGTTTATAGTAAAGTTAATAGGTAAAGTAAGTATTTTATAGAAATAGTAGGTGCTCTTTAGCGTAAAAGATACAGTAAAGGCGAAGGCAGTAGTAGAGATAATAGTAAAAGCGATAGTAATAGTAGAAATATCCTAAAATAATTAATATTTTAAAGTTTTAGGGGGGCCCTATATATAATATATATTTTTTTATATTTTTTTTGTTTCTTTAGTATATAGGCTAGGTAGGCAGGAAGGCGTATTTAGTGTTATAGTTAACTATTTTTATAAATAGGTAAAAAAGGATTTGCAATTATAAATAAAAATTATTAATTATTATTAAACGCTATACCACCTGTGTGTAGGCGGAATAAAAAGTAATAGAAATAAATATAATCTCTATTTTATATAAAAATAAAATTAAAAAAGTGACTAATAGATTATAATAACAGTTATCAGTACTATATACTATAAATTACCCGGCTTAATAGTTAGATACTAAAATACTAATATTATAAATATAATTAAGAATTTCTAAACTTTATATATAGTATTTATAAAAAGAAAAAAAAACTATTATACTAATAATTTTAAACGCGCTATACGGCCTATAGTTTTACCTAAAATAATAATAACCTATAAATACTCTATTAGTTATTTTCTTTCTTTATAGGAACGCACTCTTACTATAAATAGATTATCGTTCTATAGTTATTATCCTGCCGTTATTATAGCTACCGCCTAATAAGTCCTTATCTATAAAGTTATCGCTCTACTAGCTATAAAATTTAAAAAATTTTATATTTAATAGGCCCTAGGTTATAGCGCCTTTATTTTTACCTATTTTTATATTAAGTAAGGATATAGCGTATACTAAGTTAATATAGCTCCTACGGATAAATATAAAAAAATAAACTTAAACTCCTATTCTTTTAAAATTGCTCTAACTCTTTTAAAACTTAAATATAAAGTTAATTTACTTTTAAAAGTAAATACTTCTCCTTTTTTAATTACTACCACTTTAAAAAAGTTAAAAAAAAACTATTTATAATACTATATAACGTATTAAGAAAAAAATATATAATAATAAAACAGTTTATATAGGGGGTATAAAAAGATTAACCTAAAAAAATAAGATAGTTATTAAAAGAGACTTTACTATAAGTCTTAAAAAAGAAAAGAAAAGTATACTATTAAAAAATAATTTAAAAATATTAATTAGATAATTCGAAAGAGTTTTAAAAGAAAAAAATTATATAATATATATAAATAAAAATAAACTAATTATAAATAGAAAAAATATTAAAAAAGTATTATAATACGCTAAAGAGATTAAAAAAAATATTTAATATCTAAATTTAAAAAAGATTATGTTTTCTAATTAGTTAGTAATATAAAGGGGTAAAATTAAAAAACAATATTATAAAAAAAGGAGTAATAATAAAATTTACAAAATCTAGCTATTAGTAAATTATAAAGTAAATTATTTTAAATTTTTAATATATTAACACATATTACCTTTTTAATATCTTTATATTATAGTTCTATTTTTTTAATATTAATTATTCTAATTAGGTAGTTGCTAATAGCAACTATAATAAATAAAAATTTTTTTTTTAATTATATTAAAGAGGGGTGCAACAAAAAAAGAGTACTTAAAAAAGTTATCTTTTTTAAAAAATTATATAAAATTAATTAGTAAGCCTAAAAATACGTGAATAATATCGTTTTAAAGAGACAATAGTAGAGATTTATATAAGGATTTTAGTTACGTAATATATATTACCTATAGTAAATTAAAATTACCTAAACAAAGTAATTTTTTTAATCCCTTTTTTAGGTTCCTATAACTTTTTAGTTAGTAAATATATTTAACTAAAAATTTAACTATACCCTTTTAGGCCTAGTATAGGTCACGTGATTGGATTTTTAAAGTATATTAGTAATCTAATAATAAAATTATACTAATTGTAAAAATAGTGCTAAGGTTTATATAATTACTAGTTACGTAATATATTACTAATATTATAGTATATTATAATATCTTTTAACTTTTATAACTTAAACTCCTATTTTCTCTTAAAATAGCACTAAATCTTTTAAAACTTAAATCTAAAGTTAACTTACTTTTAAAAGTAAATACTCCTATTTCTATAATTATTTCTACTTTAAATAAGCCTAAAAAGACTATTTATAATACTATCCAACGTATTAAAAATAAAGAAAAAAAAAGATTATAATATAAATAAGATTAAAAAAGGCCGAGTTTTAAAGTTAACTCTAAGAGATAAAAGAGTTATTAATAGAGACTTAACTAAAAGTCCTAAAAAAGAAAATAAAAGATTATTAATAGAAAATAGTCTAAATATTAAAAAAAGGACTTTATAATCCTTTTTAAAAGAGGAGGGATATATAATTAATATAAATACAAAAAAACTAATAATAAATAAAAAAACGCTAAAAAAAGAGTAAAATACGCTAAAGAGAATTTAAAAAATATTAAAAATATAAACTTAAAAAAAATAATATTTTCTAATAAGTTAGTAATATAAAGGGTATAATAAACTAGATAATATTTATTTTCGGAGTAAAAGGTAAATTAATACTATTTTTAAAATAAGATAATTAAGATTAAATATATATATAATAGGTAAATAATTAGGTAACCTAGTTACGTAATTAACCCGTAATTAAAAAGGGTATATAAGCCTTAATATTATAATATACCCCCTAAGTAAGCTATATTTAAATAGTAAGCCTGTCTAAAAATTACCTAAAGTAAATTAAGACAAATTCTATTCTTATAATATCTTACTATAAAGCTTACAGCGTACTTAATTTTTTTTATTAAATTTTTTTTTTACGGATTTAGATATTATTTATTTTTATAATAAGCTTACGGCTCTAAGTAATCTATTTAGCTAATTACCTATAGTAGCTTATTTTATTAGTTTACTCTAAGTAAGACTTATTTTTTATATTATTTTATAATTAGCTGTTATTTTTTATTTTAATTAATTATACCTTTTGTATTTTATAAACAGGTAAAATTATAGGCGTAGTAGATAAATAGTAAGTTATATAAGTAAAAGCGGCTCGTCTACGCTAGTTAAATATAATAGCTATTTAAATTATTCTTTTCTTCTTCTCTTTAGTTCGTAATAATCTTTATTATAGTAAATAATACTATTATTATTACTCTATTCTACCTATTTAAGTATTACTAACTAGTTGTAAAGCACTCTTAGACGTTTTAGTACCTACTTTTTTATTTATAATAAGTAGTAATATAGCGGCTGTAGTTATAGCAGTTATAGTAGTTATAGTAGTTATAATAGTTAACTTATAAAAGCTATTTTTTTTTTAATTCTTTTAAATTAAATAATAATAATAATAATAATTCTCTAGTCTTAGACTGTAATAAAGAAGAGTAAAATAGTAGTAGTTAGATAATTAGTAAAAATAAAAAAAAACTATCTTTTAAATTTAGTAAGTAATTTATTTTAAACTATAAGGCCTATATACGCAGCGCTTTATCTAGTAATTTAATAAAAGCCTATTTTAAAAATTTTAATTTTATAGATACGCGCTGCTATTATTATATAACTTATATATATAATTTACTATATATCCTACTAATTATATATCTATTATATATTACTAATTATTATAGTCTTATTAGTACTTATACTATCTATATAACCTTTATTAAGCTTATAATTAAGTATAATACTATAAACCCTAAAGTAAGTAATTATTCTTTAAATTTTAGTTTATAGATTATACTAATATTTTATAGTTTAATAATAAAATTATATCTGCTTCTAAGACTACTTATAAAATTTTTAAGTAGTACTAGACTTCTCTAGCGCTAAATACTAATATAGTATTACTAAATAATTAAAGTCTATTAGCCTTTTTTAATTAGAACTAATATCTAAGTCCTATTCTTAATAGCTAGGGCTATAATAATCTAGTTTATAAGTATCTTTTTAGGCGTATTTTAGCTATTACTAATTTTTATTTAGTATTTTACTATTATTTATTTAAGTAGTAGATAGCTAATAACGCTACTTAAGTAATAAGCTAAAATATTAATTTAGAGAAAAGTTTTACTAGCTATTTAAATAAATCTGTTTTAAATTTAAGTTAAAAGCAGTTTAATCTATTTTTAAGGGGCTATAATACGTATATAAGGTTAAAATAGTAGTATTATAATTATAATTATTTTACTTTACTAAAGTATTATAAGATAAAAAGTAAGTCGTACCCTTATAGCTAGAGTCTTTTTTTTTAAACTTTTAACTACTTTTATCTATTTTAGACTCTAAACTACTTTTACTTTACTTAGACTCTAAGTAGGCTTAGTAAAACTAAAATATATAAGTATAAGTAACTATATAAGTTACTTAATAAGGCTTTAGCTATACTATAGTTATAATTATCTACTCTTTTTATAATTAATTTTCTTTATTTTAGATTTTTTTTATTTAAATTTCTTTTATTTAGGATAAATAAAACCTAATAGGCTCTTTTCTTTTTACTTTCTACTTACTTAATAATTAGTAACTATATATTTTATAAATTAAGTAGCTTTTTAAAGTATATAAATTATTATCGCGTAAGCGTCTTTATTAATTTATTAGTAGGTATATCTCTAGTTTATAAATAGATTACCTTAAATAATTCTTTTATATATTCTTAATATAGCTATATATTCTAGATATTAATATAGCGTAATTAAGTTATAATTTTTTTATTAGTTTTAACTATAAGTCTAATTATTTATTAATTATTGCAGTAGATTCTTTAAATAGATTTTAAATTAAGTATAATTTTATAGAAAAAGCGCTTTAAAACTATTACTTTTTTACTTATATATTTTAAAGTAATTAGCTTAGTTTTTATTATTAAAGTAGTAATAGTAGTTTATTTAGCTATTTTTTTAAAATATTATATTTTTAAATATTATTATAATATAGCCGTAGAATAATCTTTTTATTTTAAAGTTATTAGTAAATAATATATTTCTATAAATTATAAGATTAGGTCTATTATATTATTTATATTAAATTACCTACTAGCGGGTACGATATAGGTAAATAATTACTCTATTAATAGTAGTAAAGTATTATAAATTTAGATTTATTAGAAACTATAATAGCTTTAAAATTATAAATATAATATTTAGTTAAAGTATAATTACTATATATAAAACTAATTTTATACGTTTCTAATATTACTTAATATCCTACTTAGAAGCTTTTCTAGTAAACTTAATAAGCTTTTTTAAAAAAAGACGTATTTTAAGGAAACTACTACTATTATTAAAACTAAATTTCTTTATAATTTTATTAATATATATATTATAGATAAGTATAATTATTCTATTTTTATAATTAAGGATTACCTTAACCCTAAAAAACTATTAAATACGCCCCTTTACTTTAATTTTATATTTTAAAGTAATTTAGCTTTAGAGCTGTTTTGCTATCGCTTTATAATTTTTACAATATAGTAGCAGAATATTATTTATATAAAATAAAATAAAGACTGTCTTTTTATAATTAAAAAAGAGATAAGACTTTTTTTTTTATACTATAAGCCTAATAGCGCGTAGTAAGTTTAAAAATTTTTTATACTAGAGGTAAAACAAGTTACGTAGGCTATATAATACTCAGTTAAGCCTAACGTATATACCTTACTTCTTAAATTTATTAAATAATTTATATATTACTAGATTCTCTGTTAATATTAGAGTATTAAAAAATATTTTAATAATATTATACTATAAAATCTCTAGATTAAATTCCGCTATAAGTATTATTATAATATAAAATAATCTTACTATAAGTATAATAGTATATATTAATTATATAAAATTAATCTCTTAGAGATTACCTTTTATAATAATATAGACTTTATACTTAATAAAGTACCTATTTTAATTAAATTTATAGGTCTAGACCTATTTTAATAGTAAAAGTTAGCTATTTATTTCTACTTTTATAATCTCTTTTTAGATTTCTTTCTTTAGAAGCGTATTAATTTTAATATATAAGACTTATTTAAATTTATTACTAAGAGGATATAAAGTAAGCTATTTTTATATTATAGGTAGCGGAGGAAGATTATTTTTATATATATAATATAGATCGCGGCGGGTAGAGTAATTAAAAAAAATATTTTAAATATTCTTTTAAGTATTACAGCTATTACTATAGTATTAAAGATAATATATATTTATAGTTTAGTATATACCTCTATAATACTAAAAAAGAATATATACGTAAAATTAATTTAAAAATTATTATTTTATAGATCTATAATTACTATATAAGTATCTATAAGATTTGTCTTACCCTCTAACTAATTACCTAGATTATTATTCTTAAATTGCCTTTTACGGAGGGGTAAATTTATATATTTAATTTTAGGTCTTTACTACTACAGCCTTTTACTTAATTACGTTATTTAATTTTAATTACGCTTTTAGTAGTATTAAGCTAGTAGTATTCCTACTTTACTTATAGTAGTAAAAGTATTATTTATAATTTAAAAGGTAACTATAGAGTAATTATACTCTAAACTTTAAAAATTATTTTTAGAATTTAATAAATTAGCTTTTTTAGTTTTATATATCCTCTAGTAGCTATTAGGTATCTCTTAATTTTTTATAAGATTACTCTAAACGACGTCTAGCGCTAGTGTTACTTTTAAAGTTATAAATCCTAATTATTTATTTAATATTATACAGATTCTTAGATAATTATTAGCTAAATAATTATTTTATATAGCTATTAAGTTCTTAGTAGTACTAAAAAAGGTTTAGTTTATTACTTTTTTACGCTAACTATAATTAGTACCCCTAAGTTTATAATTAGGGTTTAGGTATTTATTATTTTTTATTTACTTATCTAACTAGCTTAGTAGGCGTATATTATTAAATACTACGCCTAAGTTTATAAATTTATTTTTATAGAGTACTTTAATAACTAAAACTACTTCTTTCTTAAGTATTCTATAATTAAATAGCCCCTTATAGAAGAGCTCTTTATTAAAAATAACGTTTTAAGTTATAATTACCTAATTAAGTACTAGGACCTATATCCTATAAATATTAAAAGTATAATAGTTTACTAAATACCTAATATAGCTTTATAGGTTTACTTTAAATCTATACTTATTATAGCCTACTAAGCGCTTTTTATTTAAAAGGTAAGTACGGTAGCCGTATACGTAAATTCTATTTTAATTAGGGCGTAAATCTACTATTATATTTTTTATAATTATAGACTCTTACTATTTAAAGTATTACTTAAACTAATTATTAAGTACTTTATTTAGTAATCGTATTTTATAGAACGATAATAGACTTATTTTATATAATTATATTATAGTATCTATTATCTTAGACTAAAGCTTAGTAGGTAGATTAGCACTTAATTATATTTTAATCGCTTTTAGAATTATTTTCTAGCCTGCCCTCTTAGCGCTGCTATTTAGCTTATAAGTATATAATAGGGTTATAATAAGTTTAATTTTTTAATTAGCTACCTATTCTCTAAAATATAAGCGACTATACTATAGTACTATAGTAGTATTATTATTTTAAATAAATATATAAATTTTAAAATTATATCGCGTAAAAAGCAGCTTAGTAAAATCCTTAAAAACTTTTATAATTAATTTTAAGTCTTTTAAGTAGAGGTTATAATTATAGATTTTTCTACTAAAGTTATTTTTTAGAATTATACTTTATTACTTGCCTAATCTACCTATTAGTATATTAAAAAGGTTTTATAATACTTAAAAAAAAAGTTATAGTAATTATTCCCTTAGTCTTTTAAAAATTACTTATATTATATAAGTAGTAGAGTAGTATACGTATTTTAAATAAGTTATACTATTAATTTTAATATTTTAAATATACTGTACTAATACTTATAATACCACTTTTTTTAAATACCCTAATTACTAATACTATATCTACTCGCTATTAATACGGGGATAATTAATTTATAATTTTTAAATTTTATAATTATTTATTATAGTATTAATTATAGAATAAAAGGTAATTAACTTATATTTAATAAATATAAGGTTATACTCGTATTATAATTTTATTAAAATAATATTTTACTTTAGCGTGCCTATACGTAAAGTATAATTAAAATTTAAGTACTAAATACTAATCTTCCCTAAACGAGCTTTAAAGATAATATTAATATAAAAGCTTTTTACTATTATAACGTTCTTAAGTATTAAATTCTCTATATAAGGGCTATTTGTGCTATATAAAACTTATTTTAGAATTTAGTTATCTATTTTAATAATTACTAATACCTATATTTTAGTTTTAATACTCTTAATTTTAGTTACTTTTTTAAACGTTCTAGAAATAAGTATTAAGGTATTATTAATAAAATATATAGTAGTACTATTATCTAAAATAATACTTTTTAAGAGAGGGTATATACTAAATATTATAATACTATAAACTCCTATACTCTTTTTATTTAATATAAGTATTAAAGGATCTATAACGGCAGCTATAATTTTTTTTAAATATACTATTTTAGTATCGGTGTTTACCTTTTAATTTTTAAAAATTTTTTTTTTAATCTTTATTTATAGATTAGTATATTTAGTCTATTATAGGTAATTAAGAACTTCCTCCCTACCGGCGCTAAAAAGTATAATTAGTAGTAATTTTTTAGGGTATTTTTTTATAACTATAGTCTTAAGCCTACGGTAACGAATTAGCTCTTAGTAATAATAAATAAATTTTAAGTATAAATAAGTAGGCTTACGCTTAGTTTAATACTTATTTTAATTTTTATTAGTACTTAAGTTAGTATTAAATCTATATTTACTAAATATTATAAATACTACTAATCTCTTTTTATAATTAGTGCGTAGAGACTGCTGCTAAAGTATTATAAAAAAAATATTTCTAATTTTATCTAAAGTTAAAAGGGGTTATTTAAGCGTCGAATTACGCGTAATATTATACTTTATTAATTATATTTAGTTAAAAGTAATTTTTTACTCTAGTATAATTAGAAAATTATAAATAGCTATTTCTCTTTCTATATTAAGTATTTTATATATACGCGCCTTTCTATAAAGGAGTTTCTATTTATTATACTATTATTTAGAATCCTACCTTTTATACTTAGCTTTTTTAAGATAAGTACGGTACTATACTTATACTAGATTTTATATATTAGTATTAGTTAGTATAAAATTAGCTTTAAGTATATATATTATCTCTTAAAGCGTTAGCTTCGAGTAATTAAAAATTTTAATTATTATTAGCCCTAAAATATTAGAGTATACCGTTTTATATACTTAGTTCTTAAAATTTTTAAGGCAATTATTATTTATAAACTAATTAGTAGATAGTACTTTATATTTTACTATTTATATAGAGTACTACTCTATTTATATTTTATATTTCTTAAAATCCTTTTTGTATTATTTTCTAATTAGAGGATTATTAGTATTTAAAAGAGCTAGTTAGACTAGGAGTAAAAAGTACTATAATTAATAATCTTCTATAGGGGTAATATTCTTTTTATTAGAGTTAACTTCTTTCTAAATCCCTTTCTATATAGTAAAGAATTAGAATTATATATACTAATTAGGCTAGCTTAATTAGCTTATTAGCTAATAGGGCTTTATTAGAATTAAGTCGGTTATTATAATAGACTAATTAGTAAGTAATTAAGAAAGGGGGGGAATAGACTTAGTTTAATAATTAAATGCGTTAGTGCAACGGTAAAAAATAATTAAAATATATAAAAATAAGTACCTACTAGTATTAAGTCGCGTAGGAAGAATCGTTCTATAGTTTTAAAACACTAAACTTATAATTATAGTAAACTAGATAATACTTATTTTTAAAATAAAAGGTAAATTAATACTATTTTTAAGATAAGATAATTGAGATTAAATATATATATAATAGGCGAGTAATTAGGTAACCTAGTTACGTGATTAACCCGTAATTAGAGAGGGCATATAAGCCTTAATATTACAATAAAGGGGTAAAGCTAGAAGGCAATATTATAGAAAAAGGGGTAATAATAAAGTTAAAAGAGAACTAGCTGTTAGCTAATTACGAAGTAAGTTATTTTAACTTTTTAAATTATTAAAGTATATAAATTTTTATATATTTTTAGGCTATAGTTTTAGTTTTTTAATATTAATTATATTAATTATTTTATAGGCCACGACGTTACCCTTTATATTTAGGGTGCAATTTAGGTAGAAGGTAGAAGTAATTTAGTATTTATTAAAATACTTAATTTTTTTACTTTTTATACTAGTAAGGACTATATAAATAAAGTCCTTATACCTAAGGTTAAACCCTATATAAAAAGGGGTAAGTTTTATAATACTTTTTTACCCCTTTTTTTAATAGTATAATAATATATATATATATATATTATTATATTATATTATAATTATAATCTTTATATTAATATTAATTTAGGTTAGCAATTTTAATAAAATAACGTCCCTCTTTATAAAACTAGGGACGTTTTAACTTAGTTTAAAAATAATAAAATTAAACTATTTCCTTACCTAGCCTATAGTCCTAATTTAGCTCCTATAAAAAATATATAGGATTTATTAAAATTAGGGCTAATTAATAATAAATAGGCTAATTTAGATATAGGAAATAGTTTAAACAGTATAAACGCCTTTAAAAGAGCTATTAATAAGAAGTAGTATAAAATACCTTAAAAAGCTATTAATAATTATATTTTATTACTCCCTAACCGTTATAAGGCGGTTATAGAAGCTAAAGGCTATTATACTAAGTACTAGTAATATATTATTTACTAGTTTATTATTAAAAATTTGAACAAGTGACTTTTATATATAATTATATAATTAATATATAAATATATAAAAATGTTTTATATACTTATATATTATATATACTATTATAATATATATAAAAATAAGCAAATTTTACACCTTAAATAAAAAGTTATAATAGCCTAAAGTAGGACTTTAAAAATTTTCTATATTTACTAATTTTTTTTAACCCCTAAACCCCTTAGTAAGCAGCCCATAATACGGTAAATATAGTCTACTAGTCTTTTTCTTTAAAATATATTTTTTTCGTATTTTTTAGCTTACTAATTATAAAGTTATATAACTTTAAAAAAGGTAATTTTTTTAACTACTCTTTTTTTATTGCACCCCCCTGTAATTATTTTATAGGCTACTATATAATATTTTAAATTTAAAGTACTATTTAGTTAAAGGATAGAAGTAATATAGTATATATTAAAATACTAAATTTTTTTATTTCTTATACTAGTAAGGATTATATACATAAAGTCCTTATACTCGAAATTAAATTAAAGATAAAAAGAGGTAAGTAACTTAATAGATTTTTTAGTTCTTTTTATAATATAATAATATAATAATATAATAATGTAATAATAAAATAATATAATACTATAATAGTATAATAATATAATAATATAATAATATAATAATATAATAATATAATAATATAATAATATAATAATATAATAATATAATAATATAATAATATAATAATATAATAATATAATAATATAATAATATAATAATATATATTATATTATATTTTAATTATAAGCTTTATATTAATATTAATATAGATTAGTAATTTTAATAAGATAATATTTCTATTTATAAACTAACAGACGTTTTAAACTAGTTTAAAAATAATTAAATAATATTTTTACTTTACTTAGCCTATAGGCCTAATTTAGCCCCTATAAAAAATATATAAAATTATTTAAAATTTAGACTAAATAAAAATAAAAAGACTTATTTAGGTATAAAATTAGGTTTAAAAAGTATATATTTATATATTAATTAAATAAAGAGTGTAGCTGTAGTGGCTGTATAGGCGACTAAAAGGGATTTTAAAAAAGGAGGAGTATGTGTATACCTTTATTTAAAAAAAAAGTATAAAGTCTTGTAAAATAACTATTATAGAGGAGTAGAATAATATACTATAAGAAGTTATTCATAATTATATTTTATTCCTCCCTAACTATTATAATCTAATTATAAAAATAAAGGCATGTATATACTTCTCCTATTATAAACTCCCTTTTAGTCGCTACTATAGCTACCACAGCCATACTATTTATTTAATTAGTATATAAATATATAGTTATAAAAGGTTAAGACTACTATACTAAGTAGTAGTAATTTATTATTTACTAGTTTATTATTAAAAATTTAAAAAAATAACGTTTATATATAATTATATATTTATATATTATAGACACTATTATATGTATATATATTTATATATTAATCGAATAAAAAGTGTAGCTGTAGTGGCTCGGGGCGACCTAAAAGGGGGTTTAAAAAAGGAGGAGTATATATATACCTTTATACTTAATGTGTCGAAAAAGTACGATTATAATATATATAAAAACCAGATAATATTATATATTAAATAGAAAGTTATAATAGTCTAAAGTAGGGTCCTAAAATTTTTTTATATTTACTAATATCTTACTACTTCTAAACCCCTTAGTAAGCAGTTCCCAATAGGATATATAGAATAAGTTAGTTTTTCTTTTTAAAATAGTATTATTCTTGTATTTTTAGGCCTTATAACTAAAAAGTTATATTATTTTAAAAAAGGTAAGCTTTTAGATTACTCTTTTCTAATATACTCCCCTTATAATAAACTATAGAGCGGTAATATAAAAAAAGACTAATTATAAAAAAATATCTTTTTTAAAATAATATAACTTCTTACTAAGTAAGTCTAAAAGTATAAAAAATTCTATTTTAAAAAAAAAGACCAGCGTATTCTATTTACTTACTTAAGGGCTACTTACTAAGAGGTTTAGAGGTAGTAAAAAATTAATAAATATAAATATTTTTTAAAATTCTACTTTAGCCTAGTATAACTTTTTATTCAAAGTGTAAAATTACGTAATTATTATATATATTATAATAGTACTTATAATATATAAGTAGATAAAATATTATTATATATTTATATATTATTTATATAATTATATATAAAAGTGATATTTAAAAATCTTTAATAATAAACTAGTAATAATATATTATTAGTACTTAGTATAGTAGCCTTTAGCTTTTATCACTACTTTAAAATAATTAAAGGGAAATAAAATATAATTATTAATAACTTTTTATAGTATATTATTTTACTTTTGTATAATCGCTCTTTTAAACGATTCTATACTATTTAAACTTAATTCTATACCTTAATTAACCTTTTTATTTTTATTTAGTCCTAATTTTAAATAACTTTATATATTTTCTATAGGGGCTAAATCTTGGCTATAGACTAGATAAGGAAAAAGTATAATTTTATTATTTTTAAACTAGTTTAAAACGTTTATTATTTTATAAATAGAGTTGTTATCTTATTAAAATAATTTGACTAAATTAATATTAATATAAAGTTAATAATTATAATATAATATAATATATATATATATATTACTATATTAAAAAAAAAAATGAAAAACATATTAAATTACTTACTCCTTTTTATTTATAGTTTAACTTCGGGTATAAAGACTTTATTTATATAATTTTTACTAGTACCCCTCCCCTAAAGTTATTACCGTAATATTACGTAACCCTAAACTAGTTATTTAAACTTCTACTATATTACGTAATTAACTAACTCTTAATATATATTTATATATTAATTAAACAAATAGTGTGGCTGTGGTGGCTCGGGATAACTAAAATGGGTTTTAAAAAAGGAGGAGTATGTGTATACCTTTGTTACTTATATAATGACTATAATAACTTTTCTACTAGCGCTAACAACCTATATTCTTTTTTAATAGTAATTAAAATATTAAAATATAATATAGTACTCTCTATAGGATTTCTTAATTATTTTTTATAATAATTACTATCTTTTTAATAATAAGCTTTTATACAACTAATTTATAGTGCTATAGTATACTTTTTTATTATTACTTACTTCTTATCCTACTCCTGCGTATACGTATAAATAATTTTAACTACTTTTAAAAGCTTTTTTTTTTTAAAACTATACTAATTTTGTTTATACTAGTCTAAAGAACTTCTTTTTACTTTTTCTTAAGTATATATTATCTTTTACTTTATCTAATAAGCCCTTAGTACTTTTTAATTATTATTTTACTAACTCTATTATATTTCTATATAAAAATAAGCTATTTTTAGGATTATTAAGATTAGAAATTACCTTATATTTAATAATAAAGAGCTATATAGTAGCTAACCTAAAACTAAAAATATTAAAAAAAGCTAGCTCGTTAAGAAGATCTCGCCCTTTAAAAAGATCTAGCTCTTTAAAATGACTAATCTCCTCTATAAACTTTTAATATCGATTTAGATAGTTCTTAATATAGCCCTACTAGTTATTTAAATTTTTAATAAAAGTTAAAATTATTATTAATTTCTAGCTAGAATTAGTAGTTATAATTATTAAACGCGACCGGTACTTATTTATTTAGTTATTATTATTCTTCTTATTAAACTATCTATTTATTATTAGTAAGTTCGTTATATAATTATTAAAAGCTTAGTTCTAGTAGCTATTTAATAGTTACTTTTAAAATTATAAAAATATAACTAACTATATTATCCTAATTCGTAATACCTTAAGCGCTATTACTTATTACTTATTACTCCCTATTTTTTATAAGCTTTTATATCCCTAAATATACTAATCCTATATAGTCGCCCCTTTTATTACTTTTTATTTTTTATTTTTTACGCTCTGCGCTTAGCGCTTAAAATAAAATACTTAAAATAATCTTATTACCTCCGCCTATATAATAACCTCTATAACTTTTTAGATTCTAGTAGTACTCTCTTTATTAATTATTTTTTATAGTATTTAGTCTTTATTATTCTTTATCTATTTATTATTTTAGTATTAATTAGTAGTATTATAAAGGCTTTATTTAACTAAATCTACTTTTATATATTTAGTTTCCTTAGCCTCTAAGATTAGTTCTACTATTTTTTAGAGTACTAATAGTTTAAACGCTATTAGGACTTTTATATAAATAATATTTATAATACGGTATACCTTAGCGGTAATAATAACTCTATAAATAATTTAATTACTTTTTAGCTATTAGACGCTTAATTACTAAGTAATTTTTTATTAAATATTAGTTAGGGTTCTTTTTATAATCGTTATAATATTAACTTATATATAAAATAGATTACTATACAGTATTTTTAAAACTATATAAGTTTTAATAAATTTAGTTTACTATATATAATATACTATAGTATATATTAGCTACTAAGCTAATATAATAATAAGGTAATTTACGAGAGTAAAGACTATTATAAAAAAAGTATTATATAAAATAACTATAATCTATCTTATAGTATACTTTTAATATAGTATCCTTACTAAACTTTATTTTTTCCTTTATTAGAACTCTTTTAATAGGAGAGCACGTGCTACTACTAGCTATATATAGCTAGTAGTTTAAGCTTTAGTGTAGTACCTTTATTATCTCTTATTTTATATACTTCTTTATACCTATATATATAGTAAAAATATATACGTTCTTATACTGTCACTTTACTTTTAGGCTAGCCTATATCCTTTTTAACTTACTTTTAACAATTGTTATTAAACGCCTAAAAGAAGGCTTTAAAGTCCTTCTAGCTATAATAATAAAAAAAAATAAAAGATATTTTAAAAGGTATTATATAGTATAAGAGAAAGAAAAAGGCGTAATTTAAATACGCTATATACAGCCTATAATTCTATTTATAGTTTTATCTATACGCTATTATTACTACTATAACCGAATAAGTTATTAGTTTAGTTATTACTCTACTAGCTGTACTATTTAAAAAATTTTATATTTAATAAGTTTTAAGTTATAGTACTTCTGTTTTGATTTACCTCTATATTAAATAAAAACGTAGTATATACTAAGTTAATACAGCTTCTATAGATAAATAAAAAAATTTTTTTTACTAGTAATAAAAGTAAAAGAATTAAATATTTAAATAAATACTAAATTACTATTACCTCCTATCTAAATTATATCCTAAACTTATAAGGTAAGGTCTTATCCTATAAATAATTAATATAATTAATATTTAAAAACTAAAGCTATAATTTAAAAATATATAAAATATTATATATTTTAATATTTTACAAAATTAAAATAACTTACTTTATAATTAGCTAACAGCCAGTTCGTTCTTAATTCTATTATTACTTTTTTAATATAATATTATTTATTCTGTTATTCCCTTTATATTACTAACTTATAAAAATTTTTTTTTTAATTTATATTTTTAATATTTTTAATATTTTTAATATTTTTTTTAGTATATTTTAATATTTTTTTAATCTTTTTCTTTATAGAACTTTTAGTATAGTCCCTATTAATAACTCTTTTATTTCTTTTAGTTAACTTTTTTATAATTCCTATATAAACTTATTTTATATTATAACTATTATTTTTTATTTTTAACATATTTTATAGTATTATAGATTAAAAAGTAAAAGTATATCTAGACCTCGATCTAGGCATATAAACCCAGTAAAGGAACTTTATTAAATATTAAATTATATACGTAATAATTAAAAGCTAATAGTATTATAGATACTATTAAAAGTTCTTTTTAATATAAAAATAGTTATATTAAAAAAATTAACTTTAGATTTAAATTTTATTAAATTTAGTACTATGTTAAAAAATAGGTATTTAGGTTTATAAAATTAAAAAGATATTATAATATACTATAATATTAATAATATATTACGTAACTACTAGATATATAAGTAAAAGTAAAATTTTTACTAACTATATAAATTTATTATTATATAATAAATTTTTATTAAAAATTTAGTTACGTAATCTACGTTACTTCTAGGATAAAATAGGTAAACTTTTAATTAAATATATTTATTAACTAAAAAATTATACGGATCTAAAAAACTGCTAAAAAAATTATTATATTTAGGTAATTTTAATATATTAGGTGTATTAACTAAGTAGTAATTAAAATTCTTATAAAAATCTCTTTAAGTTTCTTTTTAATATAATATAATTCGCGTATATTTAGGCTTAGTAATTAATTTTATATTAATTTTTAAAAAAGTAACTTTTTAGATTTATCTTTTCTAATATCTCCCCCCCGCTATAAGGTCTAGACGTACTATTACCTCTTAAAAGAAACTAAAATTTTTTTTAATTTTTTCTCTAAACTTACTAAGCGATTACTAATTAGCGTACTAAATTCTTTAAAATTTCTTTTTAATATAGTATTTTCTTTGTATTTTTAGGTTTAGTAGTTAAAAAGTTATATTATTTTATTTTAAAAAAGTATTATTTTTAATTTATCTTTTTTACGTTCACACATCTGTATAATATATTATATAGAGAGCGAGGTTTCGGTCCTGTTAAAGCTTCGACCCAGTAGCTTTATATATATTATCCTGTAGATACTAAAAAAAAGTCTGTGTTACTCTTACTACCGTGTGATGTGCCTCTACAATAAGCAACTCCAGGCAACTAAAAAGGCAAATATAGCCTTATAGTAACGTAGACTGTGACTTGATGGTTATTTAGAATCATGCTAGTAATATATAAATAAGTATTACTTTTTAATCTACTACTAAACGTCTATTTATTAAAAAAAATATAATAGTAATAACTTTTTATTATTATTAGTATACTATAAAGTATTAATATACGCTAGCCTCTCTGCTAATATATATTTATAATATAAAATAGTATAATAGAGTAGTCTACTATACTAAATAACTATATTAAGTATTTCTTTATATACTATATATATTATAGCTAAATAATTATATAAAAGTAATTAATATAGCACCTTTTATATAACTAAATTTATCTATATACTATTAATAGTATATCTTTTATTAAATATTTATAAAAAGCTTTTAAATACTATAGTAAGCCTTACGCTATCTCAGTAGCTAAAAATATTATAAATACTAAAAGTAATTATTCTAGACTACGTCTTAATAGAAGAGATAGGTAAACGTACGCTATATAGTATAGTAATAGTAATTATTATTAATCTATATAATAAGCTATATTACTAATAGTAATCTAAACTATATTTATACATAAAAGTAGTACTTTTTAGTCTTACTAGATAATTAAAATAATCTTAACTATATAGAGTTTAAAGATAAAATATTATAATATATAATAGTAACTATAGTAAAATAGTTATAAAACGTACAAAAGCTAGTAAAGAGAGGATTAATAATTATATAAAAAGAACTATATATATAATAGTAAATATAATAGATAAATATAATAGGTAAATATAAAAATAAATATAATAGGTAAATTTAAAAATAAATATTACAATAATATAAAAAGGGTAAAGAGAAAGGTATTATAAAATACTTATAAGCATAGGTAAAATAATATATAATAGTTTCAATATAAAAAAAGTAGATAATTAGTACTAAAAAAGCATAAAAAAGTCTCTTTTTTATTATAAAATATTTTTTAATAAGTACTACTATTATTAGCTATTAGACCCGACCTATTACGGTTAGGTTTAGTTTAAGTAAATTTATACTATATTTTAAAATTTTATAAATTAAATTAGGTCTAGCACTATAATATACTAGTTTAATATTTTAAATTTTAAATAATTACCTAATTAAACTTAGTGTTTACGTAGGTTACTAAATAACTAAATAGCTTACTAAATACTAAGAATAGACTACTAAAAGACTTTATCTTTTATTATAAATTTATGTTATATTTTATATTTAACCTAAAAGTATAATCTTTTAAATTAAACTTTTATAAATACTTTTAATTATTATTATATTATTATTATATAATAGCTATAATAGTTTTAAAATTTTTAGTAAAACTAATAGTTTTTTAAACTATTTATAGTTATGTTACCAAAGTATTTTTATTATATAAAATACTTTAAACTTTAATAATTTTTAATATATTTTTATATTTATCCGTAATAGCTATATTAACTTAGTATATACTACGTCCTTACTTAATATAAAAGTAAATAAAAAAATAGAGGTACTATAACTAGGACCTATTAACTATAGGATTTTTTAAATATTACTAATAACTTTTATTATATTAGAAGCTCTCTCGTATCTACTTACCCTAATTAGGTAGTATTTTTTAATAAATAAGTAAATAGTATTATTAAAAGCTTATATAAAAGCTTACTAATACTATTAAAATATTATTAACTAGGTAGGCTCTTAACTAAGACTAAATTAAGTTCTTATTAGAAATAAATAACAAAGCTAAGACTTAATAAAAAATAAAATTAGATATACTTAGGAGGGTAAGGATAATAACCTACGAGGATATTATAAGCGTATAAGCGAATTAAGCTAAGTAGGCGGCTGCTATAGAAGCTAAAGGTAAGTAAAAATATAAATAAAAACCGCAACGCTCTGCAATAACGGTACAGGAGCCTTTAGAGATAATAGTAGAAGTGGTAGAAGCCTTATACGTAGCGGCAGCTAAAGCTAATATAAGGAAGTCTTATTTAAAATGCAAGAGGGCGAGTTAGGATTTAGAGAAAGCTATAGCAGAAAATATAAAACGCAGTAAGAGTAGTAAGACTATTATATTAGAGCTAGTAATAGCTCTAATAGTGTAGACGATTAGGAGAGGTTCTATAGAGGAGATAACTGCGGTAGCTATTTATAGAGCCCTAGTGGTACGTATATACTAGCTAAAGCTAGATTAGTGTAATTATTATTACGCGCCGTACGTATAGTGACGGCTTACCCCTCTAGTATAACGGCTATACCCGCTCTTTACTACGGAGCTATTACATCGCTTTATTAATATTACGTATAATTATATATAAAGTTAATAATTTAATTAACTTATTATTAATTTATTTTTTTATTATTATTTTTATACTACTTATTTATATTTAGGAGATTTTAAATCTATATAGTATTAGTATACTTATTAATTTTTTTCTCTATAGCTTATTTTATTATAGTAAGCCTATTTTCCATTTAGCTCTAATAGCTATACTGTTTAATAATTATTTAAAGAGAAAGAAGTTAATTTTAAATATATTAGTAATTATTTTTATAAAAAGAATCTTCTCCTATTTATATAAGTAAGAAATTATTTTAATAAAAATAAGTAAATATATAGATTTACTTTACTAAAATTTTAAAATATAATTTTAAAAGCTTAAGCTTTTATTATTTTTTTTATATATTTATATACTTATATACTAATTAAATAAATAATATAGCTATAGTAGCGTAGAATAACTAAAAGGAGTTTTTAAAAAAAAAGTATATATATATTTTTATAATTATTTTTTTAATACTTTTTAGTTTAGTCTTTATACTTTTACTAATAATATTACTTTTTTTTATATATACTTAATATTACTATTAATAATATTAGTAATCTACGTATACTTATAGTAACTAAAAAAGTTATTTATAATATTATTAATAATAGAGATTATTATAATCTTTATTTTAGGTTTAGTGTTAGATATAGCTATTAACTCTTAGTAGGTATTAAGTAAGTCCACTTACTAAATAAAAAATAGCTAATCTAGCTAAGTAGAGTTATAGTTAAAATATTAATAAAAAGAATAAGAATATAAGATATTAAATAAAGCGTTTTTATAAATTACTATTTTTTATAGTATTATAGTTAGTATTTATTTTTACTACTATCTAATATTATTATTCGCTGCCTTTATTAAATATTTATTTTTATTTTAATAGTAGGCTACTCTTTATATTTTTATTTAGTACGTCTTTTTACTATAATTAATATATTATTATTTATGCTAGTTGTCGTATAATCTGTTTAGGTCGGTAACGACGATAAAGGAGAACCTAACGGCTATATCTGCCTATTATGGCCGCCGCCTCGAGTAGTATGCTGGCCTTTAATATAGTTACTATACTTACGCCCTTGTTACCGTTAATATATAAGCGCTAGTACGGTATAATAATTACCTTAGATATTTATCTTTATTTAAAATTAGTGTTCGCTTCTTATAATACAAGATTATTAGCTCTTTCAGCTTATTAAGCTCTTAGTATTTACCCTGCGTGCTTTACTTTTGCGTTGTTATTAGCTTAGACTTATCTTAAGTCTTACTAACTTTTTGCGAAGAGATCTTTTTATAAATATAAATATTATTAAGCTAGTACTAGTGTTACTATACCAGGTTTAATACAGGAGGTTCTTTACTTATTATAATAGAAATAAAGGCTTTGTAGTAAAGGGCTATTACTAGATAGACTATAACTATTAGATTAACCTAATAAAAGTTTAGAAATACCTAGAATAGGGCGATAGATTATCGGAGCCTAGTCTATTTATATCTCTTTAATAACCTAGGTAAGACTAATTCTATATAACAAATTAGACCGTATATATAGAAAGTAACTAATATAGTAGAAGATATACGAGAGCGAGTATTATTCTATTAGTATTAAGGCGATTAGGATATTTTTATAGCTTAGGTTAATATAACTAGAACTATATTATACTACTTTTATATTTAGTTTTCCGAAGGTCTAATTAAACTATCTAGTTAGATATACCCTACGATAAATATAATACTGTTTCCTATACGCGATATTAGATTAAAATTTTATATAGAGCCTAGTATAATTTAGTAATTAGAGTAGCTCGCGCTGCTTTCTATTCCGCCTAAGCTAATTACCTATTTACCTTTCTAAGGCACAGGGCGTCGCAATAAGTAAGAATTAATTTTATAGCTAATTGCACTACTAGTATTATACCTATTATTATAATAGTAGTAGCTTATATACAACCACTCTATACGCTTTATAGTTAACATAGGTAGCGGTTATAAGATTATTGGGAATCTATCTCTTTATATTAGTCTTATGGTATTAAAGGGCGCCAGTGACCCGGTAGAAGCTAGATATTTAACTATTTTAGTAGTTTCTTTATTCCGTTACGTAGGGCTTGGCAATAGGAAAAACCTAATAATTATATACTATAAGCTATATACTAAGTATTTAGATAATATAAATTACGATACGTCAGTACTTATAGATATTCTTTAATAAGTGTTCTAATTAGATAGTTACGACCTAAGGTACTGACTAGGGGTGGCAATCTGTATAAATTACGCGCTGCCTACAGCCTAATCGCGAGGAACGACTTTAGATAAGTAAAACTATATTCTTATAGGCGTAGAGAAATGATTTAAGTATTAACTAAATTAGACAACAGTGCTATTAGTATTAAAGACGATAGTGCTAAATATAGCTTAAATAGGTGTATCTTTGCAAGTAAGAACGGTAATATTTACGTGGCTGTAATTTTTTAGTCGGTATATTTAGACGGGTAAAAGAGATATTAATATATATAACTTAAGACTTTCAACCCTAAAGCATAAAGTTAGTGGGTTTTACTTCATTCTAAAGTTTAAGTACCTCTAAATTAATCTGGTACGATGGGCGTTCCGTTACGCGTAGATGTACGTTAGTTGTTTTTATTCATTTTACAATGTGATATCACCACGAAAGTTTAACTTGGGTTCAAGACAGCTTTCATCTGCGACCGCTGGCGGAAGTAGTAGGATTATTGCGAGCAATAGTAACTAGACGTCTTGGTCTAGTACGCCGTAGTCTGGCGCGTATCCTTTACCAGCTTAAACCACACTGCGATCATAATAGGATCTTCATTGTGGGCGCGACAGCTAGTAACGTTAAGACTATCTAATTACATGGCCTAATTAATAGCTTCGAGAATGAGGGTGGCACAAGGCTATTGTATTTAGAACTATCGGTAACTACCTACGAGAGCACCGCTGTGATGTGTTCTATTTTCACCCTAGAAAGTGTAATTGCTCGCATTGTCGCACAACTTAAAGTCCTAAGTCTTCCATGCTATATCTTGAAACGAGCACCTATCAAAGTAACGTTCCACAATCTCCTTTCTAGAAAAAGCCTGGTCTGCTAACAAGTGATATCCTACGCCATGTAAGTTGGAACTAGAAGCGACAAGGGATATCGGAATATACATACACAGCACGCCTGCTTGGCAAATATGACCTGGTCAACGTCGCAGAAGGTTGTGCAACTTTTAACTCCCTTAGGGCAATTGTATATGATTTTTTTATTGCCATATGCATAGCACTTCAGGACTATTAGCAAGGACTCATATAATGCTGGGAAAGGGATCGAGCGACGAACGAAAAGTCAGAACGATCGAGAGCTTTGTTCAGCGGCTGAACGATGTCTTTCCTCTCTATAATAACCATGAACGCGGGTTTAGATGTATAAGACATTGTTCGGCATGAATAAGCCCCGTCCTTGTTGGCTATCTGGTTCTCGCCTAATGACTTACAATTCCGCACTCCTGAGCTGCTTGGATTGTGGGGATTGACGCTGCAAGGGCGTAAAGGGCGACAAAGAAAGGTTTCATTTCTGCGAACAGTCTGTAGAATGGAAGAGGCAATGTGTTATTTGGCGTGTGATAGAGAATAACTAAAAAGACGTGTTCAGTTTATATATCCCTTCGCTGCCTGCTCAACCACATTGATAGAGGGTATACGGAGAGCGGCGGAACATGATTTGTCTTTTAAGAGACCTTATTGGTTGATATATCAAATATAACGTTTAAGATAGCGTACATAGTCTCCGGCCATCCGGGGATTCCGACCATCCCACCAAAACGCGACACCTGCACAAAACACGCGATTTCTTCCTATAACACTTATTAATATAGACGCCTGTAAGCTAGTTATATAATTAGCTATTAGCGATTATAATATAAGTATTTATAAAAGCTAATAAGTAGTAGTAGAAACGTATAGCGTTTTTTAATTTATATTTTAAAACTAATTATATAGCGCAACTACTAACGTTACTAGTTATTAGTATTTATAGTAACTAACTCCTTTATAAGAAACTTTTTAGTAGAATATATTCTTAAAAAAGACGTATATATTTACCCTCCTTTATATACTTATATTTAAAAAATAGTAAATTAAATCCTATATATATATAGTAATAACTAATCTATAAATAAGTACTAGTTATTATATAAAAAGAGATAAAGTGTAGCGTTAAAACACTAGTCTAAAAGAAGTATAGACTAAAAAAGTTATTCCTCCAGATATAGTTAAAAAATAAAATATACTATTTATATTATGTTATTAAGCACTAGCTAGGTATAGCCTTAATAGTTAATAAAAAGCTAAAGACTTAAAAAGCTAAAATGGTTACTCTAGAGCGTGTATATATATTTTTAATATTTTGAAGTAGACTAAAATACGTTCTAATATACGTATAGAAAATATTTAACATATAAATAAAGTAAAACTAGTACTTAAAGTATATATAAATACTAGAATATTTTCTAGTAGCTAAAAAAAGAAAATTTATATTTAATTTTTAAACATTTATTAGTAAATTTTTATAATAATTATATATTAGTAATAAAATAAAAATAATATTATATAATTATTTTTATATACTAGAGTTAATAAACTGTATAGTTTTTATTTACTATTTTTAACTAGTTTTATAAAATTTTTAAAAATAAATAGACGTTTAAAGTAATAGACTTTAAATAGTTATAGATAATAGTTAGTACACTTTTTTATTTTTAATAATTATAGTAATTTTATTAATATAAGATTACTATAGCTTTATAAGTAATATTAAATATAATTTTTATATTTATTGTATTTATATATATCGCGGTAAGATACCTTAAGCTTATATTACTAGCTTATAAAGCTCTTTAGAATAAAGGATTTATTCTTTTTTATATATATATATTACGGCTCTTTAGCGCTTTCTTTTATAAAAGTAGTTCTAATTTTTTAATTTTAGAATTTAGTAATTTCTAGCTTATTTTTCTTTTATAGTTATAAGCCTAGTATTTTAGAAGTAAAGAAAGATTCTTTTTATATACCTAATTATTAGAAATCCTATTTTCTAAAACTCTAATTAATTTTTTAATTTTTTATTTAAAAGCTCTTAGTTCTATAGACCTAGTAAGTATTATTTTATTTATATACTAACGATAATCTATATTTTTAGTTATTAAATATTTAGTAAGTCTTATAACTAATAATCTTTTAAGTGTTATAATAACTAAAGCTATTTTATTTTATTTACCTAATAATATCCGTCTTACTAATATAATAAACTAGCTAATTTAGTATATATAGCTTAAAATATAGTATATATTTTACTATATATAGGATTTTATTAATCCTAACCTTAAAAGCGTTAATAATTTTAATAATTTTTTTTAAATACTAGAGCTTTTACGTATTTTAGAAGTAATTAAAATTAAGATTATAAAAAGTTACTATAATTATACTACTAAGATAGCTATATATTAAGTTTCTTTAACTAATTATACTACTAAAGTAAATTAAGTAATAAATATTTAAAACCAAATTAGTATAATAGTAGCTTTAAAGCTTATAAAGATTAATTAAATATACTATACTATTATAGGGGATATTTTAACTTACTTAATTATTTATTTTTTTAAATAAGAGCTTTTAAATACTAATACAGTAGCTAAGAATATTATATAATAATAATACTATACTTATTTAAAAAAAAGTAGAATACGGAAGGATAGCTACTAAATTATAATATTATAAATAAAAAGCTTTTTATATAAAGGCGGAGGTATATAAGCTTAGTAATATTTAAAATAAATTAGTTATTACTAACTTTTTTACTACTATTAGTAAGGAATTAGTACCTAATTAAATAGAGTAGATACGTATTATTTAAGTCTAAAAATTAATATTTAAAAATAAGGAGCTCTCTTTAACAGAAGTAAAAAAATTTTTTTAAGTAATATTATAAAATAAAATTACTAAATTATTTCCTAAGAGTTTTAGAATTTTTATAATACTTAATAGATAAAGCCTGTCCCTTTAATTAAATAGCTTATAGCTAAAAAATAAAGGTAAGCCGTACTAATATTTTTATAAATCTAAAGAGTACTATTAGAAATTTATTAAGTATTATTACTTATAACTAGTATTAATAAGTATTTATACTAGTTATACTGCGCCGCTTTTTAAAAAAAATAAAAAAAAGATTCTTAAGTATTTTAAATTTAATAAATTTACAGCTCTTTATAATATATTTAAGTAAAAGAGATAGCTTAAGAGAAATATTATATAGGGTAAGAGGTCTAATAAGCTAAAATTTCCTAGCTTTTTTATATATATAGTTATTAATTCCTTACTTATTATAAATAGTAAATTAGAATAAAATAATAGTATATATTTTATATAAAACTATAATATTTATATATTTTCTAAAAGTAGTATTTTTAATAACAGTGCCGCTTTATATTTAGTAAATAATAAATTATTACTTACTTTAGAATTTTTTAAGAAAACTAATAGAATCTATACTATTAAGACTAAAATATAAATTTTTTTAATCTTTAGTATAGGAATCTGTATAATTATAAATACTTTAAATAGCCTAAATAGAAATTTTATAGATGATTTTATATTAAAAAATATAACTATTATAGAAGACTTTTATCTAAATATAGTATCTAAAACTTATTTATATAATAAAAAACTTTAGTACTTAGGCTTAGAGAATATACTACGTATAAAATTTTTAAAATAAAGTTATATATTTATAAGGCTTATTTGTAAGTATAATTTTATATTTCTTAAATATAAGCTTTTTTTTTTTTTTTTTTTAGTTTAGAGTATAATACTAGTCTATTAAAAGTTTTATTTATAGTTAATATATCTGCGTATTAATAGTAAGAATATATAGTACTAAAAAGTAAAATATTTAAGTTAAAAAGGTTTTTCTTACCTAGTCTATAAAGCGCGATATATTTATATTTTAAATACTAAATATATATATTATAAGTAATCTTCTCTTATATACACGACTTAGGTAATTTTTTAAAAACTTAAAAAAAATTACTATAATTATACTAGCGTATTTTTTAAGATTTTTTTAATATACCTAAAGAAAGACTTAGAGAGTAATAGATATTACTAGTTAAAAATAACTATAGTAGAAAAATATATATATAGAGTTTATAGGCGAAATTATTTTTAAAACTTATAAAAATATTTTTAAGCTTTTCTACGTAGATATATATCTAGTATAAATTTAAAATTATAAAGATTTTTTAAAATAATAATATTACTACTAAACTATAATATAGAAGATTACGCTTTAAAAAAATAAATAAAAAAGTTTAGTATAAGTATTAAAATACTATATTCCTATATATATAAGTTAAACGGCGGCGCTAAATACGTTAGCTAAAAAATTATTAATAAAATTATTATTATAAAATTTAGTATAAATTTACTAAATAAGTTTTAACTATAAATTATAAAAGCGGCTATAGGGTTTTATAATATTAGTTTAGTAGCTTTTAAGAGTATATAATTTTTAAATAAGGTCTTTTATAGCTAGTTTAAATAGTATTTCTATTATTATAAATTTAAGCTTATAAAGCACTAAATAGTAAATCTACGCTTAGATTAAAGTAATATATATATTTATAGTTATTATATATATCTATTAAATAGGGATTACGTAGCCGGGCGTAATAAGTATAAATTTAAAATAAATCTACGTATTTATATTAAATATTTAGTTAGTTACGTAGCTTTTAATATTTATAAAATATAAATATTATTACTGAACTAAATTATTACGACGCGTAATATTACGTTTAATAAAACTTTTTTCTATAAAAAAAATGATTAGCCTATCTTATAGGAAGAGGCTATAAAGTTTATATATATTTTATATACTATTAAAATTGCAGATATAAGTAAAACGTTAAATAAAATTTTTAATACGTAAGTTTATAACTTTAGTAAACTAGAAATTAGTAAAAATATTATATAACTTAAGTAGTAGCTTAGGGGTATTTTAGCATAGATTTTATTTTATTTTTTTAGCTAGTTAGGTAAGCAAAGCTTTATATAAATAGTATATATATAGGCTATTAGTATAATTAGCTAATAGTTGCAAATCTATATATTATATAATATAAATATTAGTTTAATCTCTTTTTAGCCTATTTTAGAGTCTAAAAGACTTAGGGGTATAGACTTTAAAAAAGATAAATACTTTAGTATTTTTTATAAAATCTATTTTAGTAAAAAAGTAAAATAGTCTAGAGTAAGAAGCTTATAAAATTTTTAAATAATAGGTAAAAGCTTAATTAATACTATTATTTAAATTAGCAATATAGAGTTCCTTTTATTAAGTAAAATAGTTAGTATTTATACTTATAAAACGCAGGGACTTATAAAGGATTATAGTTTAGTTATTTAATAAAGCTAAAAGTAATATAAATTAAATTTTAAAAATTCTAATAAACTAGGGGGTAGGAATAAAAACCCCCTTAGTATTTATATATTATTAAATCTTAATTTAAAGAGTAAGTTATTACGCGATATAAAGCTTATAAATACTTTACTTAAAGATATAAATAGCTCTTTTTAGTATAAATATTATATAGTAAAAGCGTAAAAAGCTTATAACTATTAATATAATAGTTTAAGCTACTATATAAGATAGAGTCTTAAAGAAAATAATATTTTAAAATAAAATTTATATATACTGCGATAAGCTTCTAAAAAAGCTAGTAATATAGAAAGTAATTTTTTTATATCTACTTAAGCCGCTCTTTTACTAGGCTGTATATAAAAAATAAATTATACTTTTTAAAAAATAAACTTAGTAGGTAGTCGCGCGTTTTAAAAATACTAAATATTTACTTCTACTTAAGTAAGTATTTACTTATAAGTTTAAATAGAATAGTTACTTTGTAAAGTATAAAACTCGCCTAGTTATTAGAGGTAATCTTTAATTAAAAAATATACTTTTATTAATATATACTACAGGGGAGCGACATTGGGAAAAGAGTAATTTAAAAATTGCCTTTTTTAAAATAATATAACTTTTTAGTAATAAGGCCTAAAAATACGCAAAAAATAGTATTTTAAAAAAAAAGACTAGTAGATTCTATTTACCTATTTAGGGGCTGCTTACTGAGGGGTTTAGGGATAAAAAGAAATTAGTAAATATAGAAATTTTTTAGGACCCTACTTTAGTCTATTATAACTTTTTATTTAAGGTGTAAAATTTATTTATTTTTATATATATAATAATAGATACTAAGCTATATTAGTATATTAAATATTTTTATATATTTATATATTAATTATATAATTATATATAAAAGTCACTTTTTTATATTTTTAATAATAAACTAGGAAATAATATATTACTAGTATTTAGTATAATAGCCTTTAGTTTCTATAACCGCCTTATAACGGTTAGGGAGTAATAAAATATAATTATTAATAGCGTTTTAAGGTATTTTATTCTACTCCTTATTAGTAGCTTTTATAAAGGCGTTTATACTATTTAAACTATTTTCTATACCTAAATTAGCCTTTTTATTTTTAATTGGCCCTAATTTTAATAAACCCTATATATTTTTTATAGGGGCTAAATCAGGACTATAGGCTAGGTAAGGAAATAGTTTAATTTTATTATTTTTAAACTAAGTTAAAACGTCCCTAGTTTTATAAAGAGGGACGTTATCTTATTAAAATTGCTAACCTAAATTAATATTAATATAAAGATTATAACTATGATATAATATAATAATATATATATATATATTATTATACTATTAAAAAAAGGGGTAAAAAAGTATTATAAAACTTACCTCTTTTTATATAGAGTTTAACCTCAGCTATAAGGACTTTATTTATATAATCCTTACTAGTATAAGAAGTAAAAAAATTAAGTATTTTAATAAATACTAAATTACTTCTACCTTCTACCTAAATTACACCCTAAATATATAGGGTAAGGTCGTGGCCTATAAAATAATTAATATAATTAATATTAAAAAACTAAAACTATAGCCTAAAAATATATTAAAATTTATATATTTTAATAATTTAAAAAGTTAATATAACTTACTTCGTAATTAGCTAACAGCTAGTTCTCTTTTAACTCTATTATTACCCCTTTTGCTATAATATTGCCTTCTAGCTTTACCCCTTTATATTACTAACTTATCAGAAAATATTATTTTTTTTAAGCTTATATTTTTAATATTTTTTAAATTCTCTTTAGCGTATTTTACTCTTTTTTTAGCATTTTCTTTATTTATTATTAGTTTTTTTGTACTTATATTAATTGTATATCCCTCCTCTTTTAAAACTCTTTCTAATTATCTAGTTATAATATTTAGATTATTTTCTAATAGTATTCTTCTATTTTCCTTTTTAGGACTTCTAGTTAAGTCTCTATTAATAACTCTTTTATCTCTTTTAGTTAACTTTTTTATACCCCCTATATAAACTTTTTTTATATTATAATTCTTTTCTTTATTTTTTTCTTTATTCTTAATACGTTGGATAGTATTATAAATAGTCTTTTTAGGCTTTTTTAAAGTAGAACTAATTATAGAAATAGGAGTATTTGCTTTTAAAAATAAATTAACGTCGTATTTAAGTTTTAAAAGATTTAGTGCTATTTTAAGAGAATAGAAGTTTAAGTTTATAAAAGTTAAAAGATATTACTATATACTATAATATTAATAATATATTACGTAATTAGTGATTATATAAGCCTTAGCAATATTTTTATAATTAATATAATTTTATTATTAGATTACTAATCTACTTCGAAATCTAGTCACGTGACCTAAACTAGGCCTAAAAGGGTATAGTTAAAATTTTAGTTAAATATATTTACTAACTAAAAAGTTATAGGAACCTAAAAAAGGGGTTAAAAAAATTGTTATGTTTAGATAATTTTAATTTATTATAGGTAATAAATAGGACGCTACTAAAATTCTAATAAAAATCTTTATTATTTTCTCTTTAAAACGGTATAATTCGCGTATTTTTAGCCTTAGTAATTAATTTTATATTAATTTTTAAAAATAGTAACTTTATAGATTACTCTTTTCCTAATGTCGCCCCCCTGTATAATACTTACAGTATACTTCTTTTATATAATTATAATAATTATAGTAGAGTTTAATCTAAAGATTTTATAGTTTAATATAATTAGTGTATTTTTTAATATACTAATTAACTCCTTAAACCTAGTATAGTATAAACTATTTAATAGCTATAAATAAAAAGGTAGCTATATAAAGTTTAATTAAGCTGTATATAGCTTACAGAACTTACTTATACTATAGTATAAAGATTTTTTTAGTATTTTAGCTAAACTTAGTCTTGTCTGCTTAAAAAAAAAACTTTATTTATTTTTTAACGCAGATTATTAGATCTTTATATATTTTTATATAGATAATATTCTGTTTTTATACTATAAAATTTATTAGTAAGAGGCTTTTATACTACGCAATAAGCTTTTAGGAATATATAAAATAAAAATACGTAAAGCTATAAATTAGTATTTTAGAATATAAGTAATTAAAAATTAAAAAGATTAAATAATTACGCTAATCTATAATTTATATATTAAAAAGATTATAAAGAAGTTTAAAGTAGCTAATTTAGCACTTTTTTTACTAACGCTTTTACTATTAAAAAAGCTAGTTAAGAAAAAAAAAAAGTAATAAAACCTAAAATTAAAGCGTATTAGGAGTATATTAAATTTATATTTTATACTACTATTATAATACGACTAAATATAGTATTCGCCGTCTTAAAGCTTTTTTATTTTTTAACTAATTTAAGTAAAGAATACTTTACTATAGTAGAATACGTAATTACGGTTTATTATAAATTACGTTTTTAAGTAATTTAATATAGGATATATAAGGATTTAAAATTTATAATTTATTTAGACACTTTATTTATAGATAATTTAAAAAGTAAATAATTTTTATATAGCTATATTATTATATTATTTAGGGGTATAATTATTTAGAAAGTGGTAAGGTAGGCTATTATTATAATATTAACTACTAAAGCGGAGCTCTTCGCGCTTAAATATATAAATAAAAAAATAATAGCTCTAAAGTACTTTTTTAAAAAATTTATTTTAAATTTTAGAGCTACGTAGCATATATTATATAATAAATAATAAATAATTAAGCTAGTTATAAATAAAAATAAGAGTATAACTACCTATTAACGCTATATAAATATATAGAATATATAGCTGCGTTAGAAGTATTAAAAAAAAAGTTTTAAAATTAAATATTTTTAAATAAGTAATATACTAGTTAATAGGTTAATAAAAGCTTTTATAGTTTAGTAATTCTAAAAATTTAATAAGTAACTAAACTTTAAGAATATAAAAAAAAAATTACTAAACTAAAATTTTTAGAATTTATATAATAACAGAGCGTAAAGCGCTTTAAATTAAATATTAAATAGCTTATAAGCTATTATTTATAATAGATAATTTAAAACTATACCGCTTAGAAAAATTCTATAATAAAAAACTAGAAAAAATAATAAAATAATAAAAATTATATAATAACTCTAATAAATATATTTAATAGATTAATAATTTTACTAGCTTACTAAACTTCTAAATAGCTTAAGCGCAGTATAAAGTAATTATATTAAAAATATTATTTATTAGGTTACTGCCTAGATTTTTATTTATTTTAATTATCTGCCTAATAGTTATTTATAATTTATTAAGTTTATAGTCTAAAAAGTCTACGTTAGTAAAAATTAAAAAAAGTAAATTAAAAAATTATATCTACTTATAAGTAACCTTTTTTGCCTTTTTACTATAGAGCGGCTTATAAAAAAATAAAAAGTACTTAGTAATCTTTTAGACGCAACTAAGACTATAATAGTAAATATATAATTTTTTTAATTTTTTTAGATTAAGATATTTATATATATATTAGTTTATAGCTATATCCGCTTTTATATACTTAGTAATAAAAGTTTTATATTTTAATATTATAGTAACTTTTATTACTTTTACTAAATAGAGTATTACCTAAATAATAGAAGTAAGATATAGGGCGCTTTAATTTTATAATTTATTAATAATATTAAGCTATATAAATACTGTCTAATAGTTTTTTAACTTTTTTAATTTTAATATAAAAGGATAAACAGACCTTTAAAAACTATAAACTAAAAAGTTTATAATAATTTTTATTAATATTATTTTTATTACTATAGCGCGATAGAGTCTATAAAATAAATAGTTTATTAATTTTATTTTTTTTAAATTTACTTTTAGATTTGCTCTCTACTATAGGGCGTTACCTAACTCTAAAACTTAATCTAGTAAAGCTTAAAAGAGCTAAATTAAAAAAGGTACTAATAGCGTTTTAAGCCTAAAAAGGCTAGACTAAAGAGATAGGCTAGGCAGAATTAATAATCTTAAAAGCCTTTTAAATTTTTTATTAGTATTAAGCTTTCTATATAGTATTTATCTACTTAGGGACTAGCTAATAGATAGCTATTATAGAGCGTAGTATAGGTATTAAACTAGTAAAATTATTAGGTTTAGCGGCTAGTAGTAAGGGGAAAATATTTTTTAAAATTAAAGATAGTTATATAACTAAAGAATTAAAAATTAAAAGAGCTAAAGAATCTTTATCTATTAGAAATATAAATTAATTTTTATAAGTTTATAATAGCTACGTATTATCTTATAGAGGGAGTAGGTAAGTTATTAAATATTATAATATAAGAGTATCTATCTAAATTATAATAAATTTCTATTTAAAATTAAATAGCGTTTTAACTTTTTTAAACTGCTAGTTATTAAAGCTTTTTATATTTTTTTTAACTACTTTTTCTTACGGAGCGTAATTATAGGTTAAAAAATAATATTAAATAACTTATTAAAAACTAAAGGACTAGACTCGATTAGCTTTTTACTAATTTTAGTAAGCTTATAATATTTAAAATACTATTTGCTTTTAATTATATTTAGGTTATAGACTATAGTAATATAAAAGGGATTAGGAAACTATTAAATAAAAATTAGTAGAGTTTTTAAGAGACAGAATTAAAACTTAGAAATTTAAATAAATTTTAAAAAGTAAAAATTAAAAAGAGTAACATAGCTTACTATAGTTACAGCGGTAGTAATATAAATAATTAACTTATAATACTTATAATAGTTAGGGAGCTTAAAGAACTATTTTAAGAAATAAAATTAAATAGAAGAGTATAGAAACGGAATAAATAGTATAAAAAAATATAAAAATAATAGTTACAAGTATAAAAAAAGTAAAAATTATTTTAAAAAAGTTAGTAGAGAGATTATATAAATACTTTTTATATTACTAACGCTAGTACGCCTACTATAATTAGTCTTTTATTTTAAAGTTTTATTATTTAGTAACGCTATCCGCTAAAATTTTACTTAAAAAAGTTTCTTTTAAAATTAATTTTATACCTACTATAAGCTTAAAGGAATTAATTTTAAACTATTTTAATAGTTAAGCTATTTTTACTAGTTTAACTAGGGGGTGTATTATAGTAAAATACTTTAGAGTTTATATTATTAGTTTATAAAGCTTTTTAGAATAGAGGATTTATTCTTTTTTACGTATATATATTACGACTTTTTAGCGCTTTCTTTTATAGAAGTTGTCCTAATTCTTTAATTTTAGAATTTAGTAATTTTTAGCTCGTTTTTCCTCTATAATATATATATTACAGTATATATTTTGTAGTCTTTAAATTTAATATTTTTATTATTAAGTCTAATTACTAATACTAAATCTAGAAGCTAATATTATATAAAAATACTATATTCATAAAGAAAAAGTATTTTATTATCTACTACTATAAAACTAGAGAGAAAGACGTTATAAAATATATAATTTAAGTTAAATAGTAAAGAACTAATATATATATATATTTAACTTATTATATATTTTTTAAAGGTCTTCTATATTTACGAATTAGTAGTAATTTAAATAGTAGTATTAAAACTATCTTTTTATATTATAAATTTTTTCTTATATTTATATAACGTAAACTTACGTTTAGAGTATTAAAAATTTAAATTATAAAATTTACTTACTTCTATAAGAAGTAAATAAAACACTAGTAAATATATAAGTTATATAATAGAATTAAATACCTATATATAAAAATTATAAAGTAATATATAGTTTTAACAGTCTACTACTCTATTAAGTAGTTTTTTAATTTTAAGCTAATGACTGTTTATATAAGGAGCTAAAAAGATTAGTAATTAAATATACAAAATAAGAAAAGCTAATTAAAGTATTATTAATATAAAAGTAACTAAGGGATTTAATATATTAGAGTAGCCTTAAGTATATAAAAGTATATTTTTTTTACTTACTTGAGTTATAAAGAATATATTAGCTATACTAATTACTTAAATTAGTATAAAGCACGTTTTTAATATTATTAAAAATATTATTAGTAACTTATGATATTAACTTTCTATTTATATAATTTAGTAGATTATATTTTTATAAATTTAATTTTATTAAAAATAGATTAGTAATTTAGATAAATACGTATTAAAATAGTAATAAAAAATAATAAACCTATATATAATAAAATTAATTATTTACTAAACTTTTTAATATTTTTAAATTATATTAAAGTATATATAATATATATATCTATTATAAATAAAAATATATTAAAAAATAAAAAAAATAAATTACTTTTATTTATATAGAAATATTAAGAACTAAGATATTCTTATTTAATACTCTAACTAATAACTATTATAATTTAATTTTTATAAGTATATAAACTAAATTAAAGTAATATACTATATTTAATTTAGTAATTTTTAAATAAACAGCTTTAATAACTTTTATTATATTTTAATCTAGTACTTTAATAATTTTTATTTAACTATAATCTATAGTTTATATAATTTTTACTTAACCTTAACCTATACCTATAAAACTTTAACCTAACCCCTATCTAGAGTCTGTACGACCCCAACCTAACCCCTACCTAACCTCTACCTAACCCCTAGGTACCCTTAACCTATTTACTAGCCTATCCGCGTATATAGTGTTTCCGCGCACTCCGGGTTTCTACGTACTCTAGATTTTTATATACCCTAGGTTTCCGCGCACTCCGGGGTTCCGTATACCCTAGGTTTCTATATACCCTAGGTTTCCGCGCACTCCGGGATTCCGTGTACCCTAGGTTTCTATATACTCTAGATTTCCGCGCACCCCGGGTTGCCGCGTGCCCTACTAAAATATAACACCTATATAAAATACGTAATATTTTTTAATACTCTATTATAATTACTATATAGTATATATATACTATAGAATAGTTATAACTTTAATTACTTCTATTACTTTTATAAAATTTTTTTTAATATATTTATTTTACTAAATTTAAAAGGCCTTAACTATAAATAGAGTATTTATTATATTTTCTATTTTTATAAAGCACTAATTTATATTTAATTAAATATATTTTTAATAATACTAATAACTAGTAGTGTATAAACAATATTAAAAAAATTTTATTAATTTTAATTTTATAATTTTAATATTTATTATTACTAGTACCTTATTTACTTTATATATAAATAGCTAAGTTTTATAATTTAAATTTTTTATATTCTAAATACTATACTATACTATATAAAAATTATAAAAACTTTAGGAGGTAAAAAAAAAATTCTAAGACTACTACTAAGGCTACTACTAATATATAGATTTAGTAAATCTTAAAAAGATTTATAATAAATAAAGTATATAAGTAATATTTAATAAGTAAGTACTAGTAGTCTACTAGCTGGCTTAAATTATTATTAAGTTATTAGACTTAACTTAGTTTTTAAATAAAAATTATTAAAATTTTAAAAGGAGGAAATTACTATATAAAAAATAAATAAATATTAGTATTAAATTAATAAGAGCCTAAGTAAATCTAAAAATAGTATATATTTATATATTAATTAAATAAGAAGTGTAGTTATAGTAGCTATATAGATAATTAAAAAAGATTTTAAAAAAGAAGGAGTATATATATATCTTTATACTTAATGTGTCGAAAAGGTTAAGTAAGGCTAAGTTAAATAAGATTCTCAATAATAGATTAAGAGATAATTTAAATATAAATATAATAATAATATTAATTTTTTTATATACTTAGTATAACTAAATAGTACTAATTATTAAATACTTACTTACTTAGTAGTACTAAGCTATACTAATTACTAGATAATTATATAACTTCTTTATTTAATATTTATCCTACATTTTATAAAGTAGAGAAACGCGGTTTTATTAATATTTTTATTATTTACTCTCGTATTACTTCTCTTTTGTAATAAGTTATTCTTATATTATATAATCTAATTCTATAATTTTTATAACTAGGTTTAGGCCTATTTTATAAGTTGTTATATCTCCTTTATATATTATTATATCTAAGTTATATATAAGCCTAAATAGTTTTTATTATTAGCGTCTCTTTAAGTTTATAAAAGTCTATAGCTAAGTTATAATTAAAAAGTATTCTATTTATATTAAGTACACCCGGGTATACAAGCTATATATTTAAAATATAAAGTATAATAAATACTTTTATAAAAATTATTAATATAATATTTAAATTAATAAATTAAGATTTAATTATTTCATAGCGTAAAAATAAGAGTTATATTTATAAATATAAAAATCTTATATTACCTAGAATACTATAATAAAAGTAATAATAAAAAAATAGAAAATATTATATTTAATAATTATTTTACTATAAGTTATAATTTATTATCTTATATATAGAGTGTATTAGTAAGTATATTAAATAGTTTTTAAAAACTACTTTTAGTAGTTTCTACGAGTTACTATTAAACATAAAATATTTTATAAAAGTATTTATTAGCTATTATTAGTAGATTCTAGCTTTATATTTCTATTGAAATTTTATTTAGATTTTTATTTTAAGTATTTTGTAAATAACTCTTAGTAGTTTATTTAATAAAATTATAGTTTCTATATATTTTTAAAAAATTAATAGTGTTTCTATATTACTATAAATTTATATACCCTTATCCCTTAGTATTAAATATTTTTTTAATTTTATACTTATTTATCTCCTTAGCTATATAGTAAAAAGTAATTTAAACTAGTATCTACTAATTAGCTAGCTCTAATAACATTATCTAAAATACTAAATATTATATAGTATTTAACAGTATTTTATCGTAGTTTAATTTTATAATTTATATATTCTTATTATTTTATAATAAATAATATTTTATTATATATATTTATATATTAATCGAACAAATAGTGTGGCTGTGGTGGCTCGGGGCGACTAAAAGGGGTTTCAAAAAAGGAGGAGTATGTGTATGCCTTTATTTATATTTAATTATAATATAATTTATTGTTTTGCTATTACTATATGGATTATTTATAAGTAAATATATATTAATCTTATTTTATAGCTAAAATACTACTTTTTAGTTCTAATTAACGTAATAAATAAATTAGTATTCAGTCCTTTTAAAATTTTTTTTATAAAATATGTTATTTTATATTTATTTTTTAAATATATTTACGATCTTTTAGTATTAATAATTATAAAATATATAATTGTTAAATAATATAAGTATATTTTATAATTTATATAATATAATATTATTTAAATTAATACTAATAGTTTATTTATATATTAAATTTATTCTAGTAATAGTAATAATATTTAGTTATTTTTTACTAATATAGTAAATACGTACACTACTAAGTAAAAGATAAAAAACTACTTTATTTAAATAACTTAACTGTAAAACTATATTATATTTACTAAAATTAATATATAGAGTTTACTATTACTTTAATAGTTCCTATTTAATATGGTTTAATTTATTTTATAATATTATATTTTTTAGAGCACTAAAAATTTTAATATAAAATTCTTTTACTAGTATTATCGGTAGATTTTTATAATACTTAATAATTTAATTATAATAACCTTTCTACTAATTTTCTCTCTATAGGGATGATTTGTAAAGTACTAATAATTAATTTAAGCCTTCTTAGGCGATTTAATTTAACTCTTTTTAAGTAATTTAAAATATTATATATTACCGTTTTAATCTGCCTTTACTATAAGTACCTACGCTTAGTAACTCTTTTATATTTTTATTTTTACTTAGTTATCTCTCTTTTTTTTTATATATATAACTATATATTTTATACTTTTTTTTAATTATAGCTTAAAGTTATAAATTTTGTTCCTATAGTGCACTGCTAGCTCTTTTATACTTTTAGTAATAATTACCGTACACTTTTAAAATAACCTATTAATAGCATTATATAAGATAGTAAGGGCGTTTATTTAATATATATACTATTTATAAACGGTCCTATTACTATATATATAAGTAATAATATTAATTTTAAATATAGTAATGGCTACTATATCTAGTTAAAGGAAGTATATGCGCTACTTAGGCTAGATAAAATTATTTTTATATAATTTAATATTCTTAATTTTTAATTTAGTAATTTAGATAGCGTAAAGATATAGTTATTTATTTATAGCTATATAGAGATTATATAAAGCACTTATTTATATTTTATTCTTTAATATTTTATTAGTTTTAATAGTAAAACGTAAATATTATTTATACTTTTTAGTATTAGATATAGTAATTAGGTAACTTTAATAAGAAAATTATAGAGATATTTATATAGTTTTATAGTTTACTATTTATATAGTACGCGTAAGTTACTACGTTATATTACCTACTTCTTATAGTACCTGCTAAGTACCTACTAATATAAACTACTAGTTTAATACTAACTACTAGTTTACTAGTATACTTATTATTTAATCAAGTAACTATTTAAATAGATATTATTTTTTAAAGTTAACTCTTACTAAAAATTAGCTTTTAATTATTACGTATATAGTTTAGTATTTAATAGAGTTTCCTTACTACGTTTATACCCCTAGATTGAGGTCTAGATATACTTTTACTTTTTAATAGTAAATACGTAACTATATTTTTATAATTTTTTTTATATATTTCCCTATTTATAAATAATAAGCTATTAATAATATTTATTTTATTCTAATAAGTGCTATTAATATTATCTAGTAGTTAAATATACAATACTTATTTACATTATTAAAAATTATTTTTAGTATTTTATAGTATTATATAAGTCTTTTAGAAAAAAAATTCTAATTATACTACTATAGAGTTATTCTAATAAAATTATATTTTAGTATATTTAGTAAGTTTCTTTATAATATTAAGTATTATAATATATTTTATCTCTATTATAGAGTTTTTAAATATTAATAGTTTTGTAATAAAGTCTATAATAATAATTCTTATTACACTATTTATAGTTTAATAATTTATATTTTTATATATTTAATATATATTATATACTTATTTTATTAGTAGTATTTATATTTATAAATATATTTAGTAACTTCTTTTTTAATTTTTAAAAAGCTAAAAGTTTTTTAGTTAATTATATTACTTATTTAGTTTTAAAATTATTAAATAATTAGTCCGTATTACTTCCTTAAAACGTCTATAATAATAATAAATAGTTAGTTAAATTCTATTATAAGTTTTAGAAATTTACTTTTATTAGTTTTATATATAATAGTGTTTATAATTATCCTTTTATAAAAAATAATTATTTTATATATTAACTACAGTTATACGTTTATTATTTTTCTCTAAAATATTAAAATTTTTAAATATATAGTATTTTAATATTATTAATTATTTAACTTATTATAGGGTTAGGTCGTTAATAGTTTTTTTTTTTTTTTTTTTTTTTTTTCTTTTTTTCTTTTTTAAAATAAAGCTACGCTTTTAGCGTAGTACGTATATTATTAAAAGAAATAACTACTAGTTACTATAGGGGTTCCTACAAAACAGCTCTATAATATTTTAAATATAATAATAGGAGATAAAAATAGTATATAATTATATATTAACGGGTGTACTAAAAACACTATATTTAGTTATAATAAGTTAAAATAGTAATATATAAGTAAGTATTACCTTCTAACCTAGTACTAGATACCTATTTATAAAAACAAGAAAAAAAGAGGTAGTATATCTACAGTATACTATAAAGTATTAATATATATTAGCGCCCCCTATTACTATATATATATATAAAATATAAAAAGTATAATAAAATAGTCTACTACGCTGGGTAGCTGTATTAAATTTTTATATAAATATTATTATATATACTATATTATAATATAGCTAAACAACTTTATAAAAATAATAAATATAATATTTAGTACTCTACTAAGTATATCTATATACTAAAGAAAAAGAAGATCCTCTTACTAAAATTTTTTAAAATGCTTTAAAATACCGTAATAAGCTTTAACCTAGATAGGTAAGTAGATAGTATAAAATAAATAGTAAACGTAATTCTTCTAGACTCCGCCTTTATAGAGGAAATAGCTTTTATAAAAAAGATAGGTAAGTATACGCTATACCTACACGACTATAGCTATAGCTATAGTAATAGTAATTATTATTAACCTATATCCGATCTTAACAGAGACCTAAAGGTTTTAAAGTTATAATAAAATAGTTAATATAGAATATTCTATTTTATTTAGTTATATACTAAGCTATTTATCTATATTCTCTAATACTAGCTATCTATTATCCTCTCTTTAAAAACCCTTTTTTATTTACCTTTAAATATCCTCTACAGCGTTAAGCTATAGCTTTCCTCTATATACTAGTAACTTTTACTTTATATTATTTTAATTAAAGTTATATACGCCCTTTACGCTATAGACTATAGCCTTTAATATATTTAGTTTTTTATTAAAGAACTGCACTGTTTCTTTACTCTAGTGCCCTATAATTATTAATATTAGTATTATTATTACTAGTTCTATAATTACTAGCAACTTTCTCTTATAATTTACCTTTATTAATTAACTATTTTATATAGTAGTATAGCTACAGTAATTTTAGTATCTTTTTTTTACTTAGTAGCGCCTATAAATAATAAATCTTTAGCTTACTTCTTATTTATTTAAATAGTTTTTCTTTAGCTAGATATAGTAATTTTATATCTATAAGTATAAAATTATTTTACGTAGGTATTAACTTTTATAGGTTACTTATAAAAATAAGTAGTAGCGTATTAGCTATATTAAATATACTTACTACTTTACGTTTCTTGTTTATTTGGTTTAATTTAAAAGCTTAGAGTATTTATAGGGGGGTGAAAAAAAAAAGACAAATTAAAAAAGATACCTTTTTTAAAATACTATAACTTGTTAATTAGTAAGCCTAAAAATACGAAAAAAATACTATTTAAAAAAAAAGACTAGTAGATTCTATTTACCCTGTTAGGGGCTGCTTATTAAGGGGTTTAGGGGTTAAAAAAAATTAGTAAATATAGAAAATTTTTAGGACCCTAATTTAAGTTAGTACAACTTTTTATTTAAGGTGTAAAATTAGCTTATGTTTATATATATAATAATAGATACTAAGTTTTAATAGTATATTCGTTATTTTTATATATTTATATATTAATTATATAATTATATATAAAAGTTACTTTTTCACATTTTTAATAATAAACTAGTAAATAATAAATTACTAATATTTAGTATAGTAGCCCTTAGCTTTTATAACCGCCTTATAACAGTTAGGAAGAGATAAAATATAGTTATTAATAACTTTTTATAGTATATTTTACTACTTCTTATTAATAACTCTTTTAAAGGCCTCTATACTTTATATACTAGATCCTATACCTAAACTAGCCTCTTTATTATTATTTACCCCTTATTTTAAATAGCCCTATATATTTTCTATAGAGGCTAAATCAGGGCTATAGGCTAGGTAAGGAAATAGTTTAATTTTATTATTTTTAAACTAGTTTATAACGTCCTTTATTTTATAAATAGGGACGTTATCTTATTAAAATTACTAATCTAAATTAATATTAGTATAAAGTTTATAATTATAATATAATATAATAATATATATATATATATATATTATTATATTAAAAAAAGGACGAAAAAACCTATTAAGTTACTTACACCTTTTTATATAGGGTTTAAGTTTAGGTATAAGGACTTTATTTATATAGTCCTTACTAGTAAAAGAAGTAAAAGAATTAAGTATTTTAGTAAATACTAAATTACTTCTACCTTCTATCTAAATTGCCTCCTAAACTTGTAGTTTAAGGTCTTGTCCTATAAAATAATTAATATAATTAATATTAAAAAACTAAAACTATAACTTAAAAATATATAAAAAGTTATATATTTTAATCTTTTAAAAAGTTAAAATAACTTACTTTATAATTGGCTAACAGCTAGTTCTCTTCTAACTTTATTATTACCCCTTTTTCTATAATATCGTCTATTTTGTTGTCCTCTTTGTATTACTGACTTATTAGAAAATATAATTTTTTTTAAATTTATATTTTTTATATTTTTTATATTATCTTTAGCGTATTTTAATCTTTTTTTTTAGCGTTTTCTTTATTTATTATTAGTTTTTTTTTACTTATATTAATAGAGTAGTCCTCTTTTTTTAAAAAGGATTGTAAAGTTCTTTCTGTAATATTTAGACTATTATCTATTAATAGTCTTTTCTTTTCTTTTTTAGGACTTCTAGTTAAGTTTTTATTAATTACTCTTTTTTCTCTTGGAGTTAACTTTGAAATTCTACCCCTTTTAATCTTATTTATATTATTATTATATTTTTCTTTATTTTTAATACGTTGTATAGTATTATAAATACTATTAGGAGTTCTTTTTAAAGTAGAAATAATTATTAAAATAGGAGTATTTGCTTATAAAAGAAGATTAACTTTAGATTTAAGTTTTGTTCAATTTGGCGCTACTTTAAGGAAATAGGAGTCTAGGTTTATAAAAGTTAAAAGATATTACTATATACTATAATATTACTAATATATTACGTAATTATTAATTATATAAGGCTTGGCACTATTTTTATAATTAATATAATTTTATTATTAGATTACTAATATACTTCGAAAATCTAGTTACGTGACCTATAGTAGGCCTAAAAGGGTATAGTTAAAATTTTAGTTAAATATATTTACTAACTAAAAAGTTATAGGAACTTAAAAAAGGGGTTAAAAGAATTGCTAGGTTTAGATAATTTTAGTTATTTACTTATGCTTAGTAAGCAGTAGCTATAATAGTAGTTAAAATCTTTATAATTTTCTCTTTAAAACGGTATTATTCACGTATTTTTAGGACTATTATTTAATTTTATATAAATTTTTAAAAAAGGTATCTTTTTTAAATTATTTCTGGATCGTCGTCTAGGCGTACTTATTACTTTTCGGTTTTTAAATTATTTTTTTTTCACCCCCCTGTAATATACTTTATAGTATAGGCTAAAGTAAGTTTAGTATATATATTTTACTAAAATTTTATTTTTTAACGTACTAAGAGCGCGTATTTTAGTTATAGAGTAGTAGTATACTACTATTAATAAATAGTGCCTTAGACGCTGCAACGCGTATTATAATTATAATATATTAATATTTTTTCTTTTATAAATGCCTACTTAGTATTAGGTTATAATAATAGATATACTAGTATAAGTTATTATATAGAGTAATAAACTATACTAAGCTATAATACTATTAAGTACTATTAAGTAGTTATTATATACCTATCTTAGCGCTACCTTTCCTAATTAGGCTTAGTATAGTATCTTTAAGAGCCGGTTATTAGATTATATAGTATATATAGCACTTTCCTTCCTAATTAGGTAGTTACTAATAGCAACTTTATTACATAAAAAAAAAAATTAACCTATATAGTAGGCTATATTACTAATAGTAATTTAAACTATATTTAAAAGTAAAAGTAGTAGTTTCTAGCTATACTAAATAATTAGAATAACCCTAAATATACTAAGTTTAAGAATAAAATAGCGTAGTGCGTAACTATAAATTTAGTAATAGAATAGCTGCGAAATATAAAAAATCTAATAAAAAGGATACTAGTAATAATATCTTAAAAACCGGCCCTAAGGGTAAGAAGAGAAAAGAGCTATATATAAGATAGTAAATACGATAGGTAAATATAATAAATATAGTAATAATATATAAAAGAGTAGAGAGAGAAGCGTTATAAAATACCTATACAGGGGGGTGAAACAAAAAAAGAGATATCGAAAAAGATTAGTTTTTAAAAGTTTAATAACTCTATAAGTATTGTATATAAAAATTTAAAATAAAATTTATTTATAGAAAAAGTTATAGAATATAGTAGAGTAAAGCCTAATTAGGCTTAGTCTATTTATAGCCTTAGTTATGTAGTCTTAAATATAAGACTTTTTTTTTACTTAACTTTAGGTACTTATAACTTTTTAACTAGCGTATAAAATTAGCTATAAAATATATATGTATTAGTAATTACTATAGAACCTTTAAATCCTAAATTTTAAGTATTATTTTTTATCTAAATATTCAGCAATTTAAATGTAGAATTTAGAGTCTTAAATTAGAGATTTTAGACGTTATTTAAAAGAGTATATATTTAACTTATTTTTAAAAATTTAAAATGCTATATAAAAGCAGCACTATATAATAAGTTTAAAAATAAAATAATTATTTAATTTACTATAATATTAAATAAGTAATAGCTAAAAAACTTTTTAAATTTTTAAAAATTTAAAGTCTTATAACTTCTTATATTATAAAGATAACTAAAAAGTGTTTATCTTTTATTTTAGACTATTTAAAATACTAAAAAGCTAATATATTATTATTACCTAACTAGGTTGATTAAATTTTAAGTATATATTATCTAATAATAATAATATATTATTAAATATTAATTACGACTAGATTGTTTAAAAATATATATAAAATTATATAAAATTTTAATTACGTAAGATATATAACACTATTACTTAGTTTTTACTATTTTTTAATTTTAATAAAATATAATATAATTTTAGTAATATATTATTAATCTATATTATAAATGCTTACATAAGTAAGATATATAGAATAGTAATATATATATTTTTTATAGCTAATTATATACGCTAGTTTAAAAGTTATAACTACCTAAAGTTAAGTAAGAAAAAAGTCTTAAGTTTAAGACTACATAACTAAGGCTATAAATACGCTAAGCCTAATTAGGCTTTATTATACTATATTTTATAACTTTCTATATAAATTAATTTTGTTTTAAATTCTTATATATAATAATTATAGAGTTATTAAACTTTTAAAAACTAATCTTTTTTAATTACTCTTTTTTTATTTCACCCCCCTGTTAGTATAAGTAAAATAATATATAATAGTTTAGATATAAAATATAATAATTTACGTATAAAAGAAATACGTAATTAGTGCTAAAAAAAATAAAAAAGTCTCTTTCTTATTATAAAAAACCTATTAATAAGTACTATTATAACCTATTAGACCCGGCCGTTACGGTTAAGCCCTTATTAATAGTTATAAAATCTAATAAATTCCTATAATTTATAAAAATTTTAATAGTAGAGAAATTATATACATAGATTCTCTATTATTTAAGTACTTTTATAATTATATAGAGTTGTTTATTTTATATATTATAATTTATTTTAGTATATTTAAACTTTTATAATTACTATTTAATTAAATTCTATTTATTAATATATTATTATTTTACGTATATTCTTATACCCCTATATAATATATTTATTATAAATTATATTAATTTATTACTAATAAAAGTAGTTAATATAAATAGTGTAACGTATACTTATATTAATATTATAATTTCTATTTATTATTATTTTTATATAAATAGAACCGTTTTCTTTAAGATTTTTATTTATAAATATATAACTCTAATATACTTTTTAAATAAACTCTTAATTAAAACTATATAATTCTAAAAACCTCTATATTTACTTTATATTTATAGATTTTAGTTAATTTCTAGTACCTTTTATTTTAATTAGACTTATCTTAATACCTTTTATTAAAGTAATATATTTTAAATATTTTAATTTAGTTTTATAGAATTTATACTTTTCTATTTTTAATTAAAAGTTTATTTTATTTAGTACTTATAGAACTATTTTAATATATTAACTTATATATAGAGTAGTTAATTTAGATAGATTCGCTAGTAATACGAAGCGTATAGATTATATAACTATAGTTATATAATTATATAATCTATACTAGCGCGCAGAACCCCTATCTAGCTATTATATAAATAGTAGAGAAGAATAATTATTAATTAAGATATAGCTATCGTTATTTATTATTTTATACTATTTTTTATTTTTTATAATATTACAGACGACTACTACTTTATATAAGTAAAGTATAGTTATTTTACTACTAATTAGTAGTTAGTTAATTAATTTATTTAACTACTTTATTACTAATAGTTAATTAGATTTATTTATCTACCGTAAATTAGTAAGGGCGTATAAAAAAATTAAAGTATTATTAAACCTATACTATATAGAAATACTTTTATATATTACGTAACTCTTCTCCGTATCTGTAAATAGAGAAAAGTGTATTAAATTATATATTTTATTAAACCCTTATCTGTATAAAAGATAAAAATAACTTTTTTTAAAACTAAACTATTTTATATAAACGCGCTAGTACTATAAACTAAAATAGTATAATTAATTATATATTATATAAACCGGATAATATAATAGTACTAGAAAAAACTTTTTTTATAAAGAAAGGTAAGGAGTGTATAATAGAGATAAATCTAAATTTATTATAAAAGGAATATATTTAAGAATATAATATTTTTATATAAGTACTTAAAAACTAAACTGAGTTACAATACTAGATAAAAAATTTAAATATTTAAAATAACTTATTTACTAAATAACTTAATACGTATAGTAATAAATAGTAAAAAAAAATAACTATATAAATTATTTTTTAGTATTTTTTTTTTTTTATATATTATATTTTTTTACTTTATCGCACAAATATTAAAAGAAAATTTTTTAAAATATTATATTTAAAGAAAATAAAAAAAAAATAAAAAAAAACCCCTCTTTTTTTTAGATATCCCTAATCCTCTTCTATATTAATAAAAGAAAAATAAAGGAAAAGATAAAAAAAATTTAAATATAATACTTATAATAGGCTCTGCGTAACTACTATATATAAAAATTATATATATTACTCTAGTATTTTGCTAACGTGTAATACTCTATAAAGAATAAAAGCTTAATATTATTATTATATCTTTATATATATAACTGCGCCTTTAGAACTCCGCGTAACTAAACTAGAAGTATATAAAAATAGTTTTTATAGTAAATAATCTTCGCAGTAAAAAGAGTTAAGTTAGTATTATTAAATAAGATAATATTTATATTATATAAGGGCAGCTAGTATACTGTATATTTATTATTCTATAAAATATTACTATATAGAAAGAATTATATAGGGATATATATATACGTTAATATATAGAGCTAATAAAAATACCCTATTAGTAACTATTTTAGTAAAAATAGTAATCTAGATCTATTTACTAAAAGCAAAAGCCTATATAAGAGTAAAACTAGATATAACTATAATTTATTATAATTACTACAGCTGCTACTACTATTCATATAAAATAAGAGCTATTTTAAAAGTTTTATTAAAAATTAACTCTATATAAAGGAGGATAACTAAAAAATTAAGAAAAAAAAGAATAATGTCTAAAACTACCTACGGAGATAATAATAGATAAAATTAAAAAAAAAAGAGATATTATAGAAAAAAGAAGACTTTTTTTTATATACTACTATCTTATATATCTTTAGACTAACTCTCCTTAGCTATTATATAATAACTTTTTACTTTTATTTATTATAATTTTATTTTTTACTTTTATATAACGTATAAAGTTATTAACTTATTATTTTAGTTTATTATAATTTTAATTAATAAGTAGTAGTATACTATACTATTTTACTTCTTCTTATTATATAACGCGCGAATAATAGACTATAATTTAGTTATATAAAGATATATTAAAATAAAGGGATACTCGTACGGAAAAGAGAATAGAGATATAAAAAAATAGAGTATTTATATAGTATTACTATAAAAAAAAGAGTTATTAGTATATATAAAGTAGTTAATCTAAATAAATTTATTAGTAATATAAAGTGTATAGATTATATAGCTGTAGTTATATAATTATATAATTTATACTAGCGCGTAGAACCCCTATTTAGCTATTATATAGATAGTAGAGAAGAATAATTATTAATTAAAATATAGTTATTATTATTTATTATTTTGTACTATTTTCTATTTTTTATAATATTATAGACGACTACTACTCCGTATAAGTAGAGTATAGTTATCCTAACATTAACTAAAATAAATTAGATTATTTAAAAAAATAGAAATTTTATCTTAATAAATAATTATAAAAATATTATAGTAGTTATATAATATATTACTAATAAATATTTAAAATATAATAGGTATATTAATAAGTCTAAATAGTATAAACTATTACTTTAATACTATATAGTAAATTTAAAGTCTTATTTTTTATTTTTTTATTTTATTTTAATTAATTAATATCTATTTTATAAACTAAGTACTATATATACTTATATACTTATAAGTCTATTTTATAGATCGTTAGTATTAAATAGTAAATATTAATTTTTTATTATAATGTTATTAAGCTTCTTATAATTAATATATAGTTTTATTATTCTATTCTATGTAGGTATAAAACTTAATAATAACTTAGCTAGTAATACTAATAATTATATATAATTCTTTTTATAATATTACTTACAAAATTCTTATATAAATTAATATTATTTTTTTAGGAATATAGTAGTGTAATAAGTAATTTTTTTTAAATAATATTATAATTAATTAGTCTATACTTAGGTAACACTTAGTATTCTATCTTTTCTTAAAATAAAAAACACTATTTTTTATATTAATTAAAAATATAATAAGTTATATAATTTTTATATTTTTATATACTATAGGTTAGCAGTTTATTCTATTATTTAGTATAATTAATTTATATATAATAATTTATATTATTTTTTATAATTAATTCCTACTAATACGAAGGCTTTAATTATATAATATAACTATAGTACTTTAGTAATAGTCTTTTTAAATCCTAATTTATATACAAATTATACTTTTATAACTAGAGAAGCCTTAAAATAATATTAGAAATACTATTTACTAGTATATTAAATATAATATCGTTTTAGTATTAATATATATTAAAATATATTATAATTTTATATATAATTTATAACGTATCTAGTAGTAGATATCTCTTTATAATATAATATATATATACCTGACTTTTTTAATACATTAAGTATAAAGACATTATTACAAAAAGATACCTTAGAGTTTATATTATTAGCTTATAAAGCTCTTTAGAACAGAGTATTTATTCCCCTTATATATATATATTACAGCTCTTTAGCGCTTTCTTTTATAAAAATAGTCCTAATTTTTTACTCTTAAAATTTAGTAATTTTTAGCTTATTTTACTTTTATAGTTATAAGTCTAGCGTTTTAGGAGTAAAAGAAGATTCTCCCTACGTACCTAATTATTAGAAATCTTATTTTTTAAAGCTCTAATTAATTCTTTAACTCTTTATTTAAAAATTTTTAGTTTTATAGACTTAGCGAGTATCGCTTTATCTATATATATAAAATAATAACTTATATTTTTAGTTATTAAACGCTTAGTAAGTCTTACGACTAATAATTCTTTAAGCGTTATAATATTTAAAACTACTTAGTTCTTTCTAACTAATAATATCTATCTTACTAATTCGGCGAGCTAGCTAACTTAGTATATATAGTTTAAAATAGAGTATACGCTTTACTACGTATAAAATTTTATTAATTTTAACCTTAAAAGGGTTAATAATTTTAATAATTTTTTTTAAATACTAGAGCTTTTATATATTATAAAAGTATCTAATACTAAAATTATAAAAATTTATTATAACTATACTATTAAAATAGCTATATACTAAGCCCGCTTAATTAATTATACTACTAAAATAAACTAAGTAATAAATATCTAAAACTAGCTTAGTATAATAGTAGTTTTAAAATTTATAAGTATTATTTAAATGTACTATACTATTAAAGGGGATATTTTACTTTACTTAATTATTTATTTTTTTAAATAAGAGCTTTTAACTACCGATACGATAGCTAAGAATATTATATAATAATAATATTATACTTATTTAAAGAAAGTAAAGTATAAAAGAATAGCTATTAAGCTATAGTATTATAAATAAAAAGCTTTTTATATAAAGATAAAAGTATATAAGCTTAGTAATATTAAAAATAAGTTAATTATTACTAACTTTTTTACTACTATTAGTAAAAAATTAGTACCTAATTAGGCAGAGTAGATACGTATAACTTAAGCTTAGAAATTAATACTTAAAAGTAAAAAGCTCTTTCTAATAGAAATAAAAAAAACTATTAAATAATATTATAAAATAAAGTTACTAAATTACTAACTAAGAGCTTTAGAATTTTTATAATATTTAGTAAATAGAGTCTGTCCCTCTAATTAAATAGCTTATAGTTAAAGAATAAGGGTAAATTATACTAATATTTTTATAAACCTAAAAGATACTATTAAAAACCTATTAAGTACTATTACTTATAGCTAGTATTAATAAGTATTTATACTAGTTATACTGCGCTGCTTTTTAAAAAGAATAAAAAAAAGCTCCTTAAACGCCTTAAACTTAATAAATTTATAACTCTTTATAATATACTTAAGTAAAAAGAATAGTTTAAAAAAATATTATATAGAGTAAGAGGTCTAATAAACTAAAATTCCCTAGCGTTTTAGTATATATAGTTATTAATTCTTTACTTATTAGAAGTAGTAAATTAAAATAAAATAATAGTATATATTTTATATAAAATTATAATACCTATACACTCTCTAAAAGTACTATTTTTAATAATAATACTATTTTATATTTAGTAAATAATAGATTACTACTTATTTTAAAATTTTTTAAAAAAACTAATAGTATCTATACTATTAAGACTAGAATATAAGCTTTTCTAATCTCTAGTATAGGAACCTAAGTAATTAAAAATACTTTAAATAGCCTAAATAAAAATTCTATAAAAGACGTTATATTAAAAAATATAGTTATTATAAAAGAATTTTACCTAAATATAGTATCTAAAGCTTGTCTATATAATAAAGGGCTTTAGTATTTAGGCTTAGATAATATACTACGCGTAGAATTTTTAGAATAGAGTTTTATATTTATAATATTTACTTATAAGTATAATTATATATTTATTAAATATAAGCCTCTATCCTTTTATGCCTTAATTTAGAGTATAATATTAGCATATTAAAAGCTCTATTTATAGTTAATATATTTATATATTAATACTAAGGATGTATAGTACTAAAAAATAAAATATTTAAATTAAAGAGCTTTATATACTCTAGTCTAAAAAGTATAAAATATTTATATTTTAAATACTAAGCGTATATATTATAAATAATATTTCTTTATATACGCAGCTTAGGTAATTTTTTAAAAATTAAAAAAAAAATTACTATAACTATATTAGCGTATTTTATAAATCCTCTTTAATATATTTAAAGAAAGGCTTAGAGAATAATAGATATTATTAGTTAAAAATAACTATAATAGAAAGGTTTATATATAAAGCCTATAAGTAAAATTACTTTTAAAGCTTATAAAAGTATTTTTAAGTTTTACTACGTAAGTATATACTTAGTATAAATTTAAAACTATAAAAATTTTTTAAAATAATAATATTACTACCTATTCCTAATATAAAAGATCGCGTTTTAAAAAATAAATAAAAAAGCTTAGTATAAGTATTAAAATACTACCTTTCTCTATATATAAGCTAAACAGCGGCGCTAAACGCGCTAGCTAAGAAATTATTAATAAAATTATTATTATAAGACTTAGTGTAAACTTACTAAAAAAGCTTTAACTAGAAGTTATAAAAGTAATTATAGTATTTTATAATATTAGTCTAGTAGTTTCTAAAAATATATAATTTTTAAATAAGATTTTTTATAGTTAGTTTAGATAGTATTTCTATTACTATAAATTTAAGCTTATAAAGTACTAAACGGCAGATCTACGTCTAGATTAAAGTAATATATATACTTATAGTTATTACGTATATCTTTTAAATAAGTATTATATAGCCGGGCGTAATAAATATAGATTTAATATAAATTTATAAATTTATATTAATTATTTAGTTAGTTACGTAACTTCTAATATCTATAAAATATAAATATTATTACTTAACTAGGTTATTACAATGCGTAATATTACGTTTAATAAAATTTTTTTCTATAAAAAAAAAGAAGATTAGTCTATTTTATAGAAAAAGGCTATAAAATTTATAAATATTTTATATACTATTAAAGTTATAAATATAAGTAAAGTATTTAATAAAATTTTTAATACGTAAGTCTATAAGTTTAGTAAACTAAAAATTAATAAAAATATTACGTAACTTAAATAGTAGTTTAGAGGTATTTTAGCGTAAATTTTATTTTATTCTTTTAGCTAATTAGGTAAGTAAAGCTTTATATAAGTAGTATATATATAGGTTATTAGTATAGCTAGCTAATAGTTATAAATCTATATATTATATAATATAGATATTAGTCTAATCTCTTCTTAGCCTACTTTAGAGCCTAAAAAATTTAAGAGTATAAACTTTAAAAGAGATAAATACTCTAGTATTTCTTATAAAATATACTTTAGTAAAGAGGTAGAACAATTTAAAATAAAAAGCCTATAAAATTTTTAGATAGTAGGTAAAAGCTCGTTTAATACTATTACTTAAATTAATAATATAAAGCTCCTCTTATTAAGTAAAATAGTTAATATTTATACTTATAAAATACAGGGATCTATAAAAGACTATAGCTTAACTATTTAATAGAGCTAAAGGTAACGTAAATTAAATTTTAAAGATTTTAATAAACTAGAGCATAGAAATAAAAACCCCCTTAGTATTTATATATTATTATATTCTAATTTAGAAAGCGAGCTATTACGTAATATAAAACTTATAAATATTTAACTTAATAGCGTAAATAATTCCTATTAATACAACTTTATAAATATATTTATGTTTAATATAAATATTATATAAAAAGAGTATAAAGAGTTTATAATTATTAATACTATAGTTTAAGCTATTATATAGAATAGGGCCCTAAAAAAAATAATATTTTATAATAAAGCTTATATATACCGTAATCAGCTTTTAAAAAAACTAGTAATATAAAAAATAATTTTTTTATATTTACTTAGACCGCTCTTTTACGAAACTATATATAAAAAATAGATAATACTCTTTAAAAAGTAAATTTAGTAAATAGTTACGCGCTTTAATAATACTAAACGTCTACTTTTATTTAAGTAGGTATTTACTTATAAGTTTAATTAGGATAGTTTTTTTATAAAATATAAAACTTGCCTAATTATTAGAGGCGACCTCTAGTTAAAAAATACGCTTTTATTAATATATACTATAATAATTATAGCGTACTCCTTTTATATAACTATAATAATTATAGTAGAATTTAACCTAAAGATTTTATAACTTAATATAATTAGCGTATTCTTTAATACACTAATTAACCCCTTAAATCTAATATAATATAAACTATCTAATAGCTATAAATAAGAAAGTAGCTATATAAAGCTTAATTAAGCTTTATATAGCTTACGCAACTTACCTATACTATAGTATAAAATTTTTTTTAGTATTCTAGCTAAGCTTAGCCTTATCTACTTAAAAGAAAAATTTTATTTATTCTTTAACGTAGATTGTAAGATCTTTATACTTTTTTATATAAATAATATTTTACTCCTATACTATAAAATTTATTAGTAAAAAGCTTTTAAACTACGTAATAAACTTTTAGGAATATATAAAATAGAGGTACGTAGAGCTATAAAATAGTATTTTAAAATATAAGTAACTAAAAATTAAAAAGATTAAATAATTACGCTAATTTATAATTTATATATTAAAAAGATTATAAAGAAATTTAGGGTAGCTAATTTAGTATTCTTTTTACTAATACCTTTAACTATTAGAAAAGCTAAGTAAGAATAAGAGAAAAGTAATAAAAGCTAAAATTAAAGTATATTAACAGCGTATTAGATTTATATTTTATACTACTATTATAATATAATTAGATATAGTATTTACTATCTTAAAACTTTCTTATTTTTTAATTAATATATGTAAAGAGTACTTTACTACAGTAAAATATATAATCGCGTTTTTTTATAAATTATACTTTTAAGTAATCTAATATACGGTATATAAGAGCCTAAAACTTATAATTTATTTAGACGCTTTATTTATAAATAATTTAAAAAGTAGACAATCTTTATATAGTTATATTATTATATTATTTAGGGGTGTAATTATTTAGAAAGCCGTAAAATAGACTATTATTATAATATTAATTACTAAAGCGGAGCTTCTCGCACTTAAGTATATAAATAAAAAAATAATAACTCTAAAGCGCTTTTTTAAAAAACTTATTTTAAATCTTAGATTTACGTAGCGTATATTCTATAATAATTAATAAATAATTAAGCTAGTTATAGGTAAAAATAAGCGTATAACTACTCGTTTACGCTATATAGATATATAGAATATATAGCTACGCTAAAAGTATTTAAAAGAAAGTTTTAAAATTAAATACCTTTAAATAAGTAATATATTAGTTAATAGGTTAACAAAAGCTTTTATAGTTTAGTAATTTTAAAAATTTAAAAAATAACTAAGTCTTAAAAATATAAAAGAAAATATTACTAAACTAGAATTTTAAAAAATTATATAATAATAGAGCGTAAAGCGCTTTAAATTAAATATTAAATAGCTTATTAGCTATTATTTATAATAAATAATTTAAAACTGTACTACTTAAAAAAACTCTATAATAAAAAAATAAAAAAATAATATAATAATAAAAATTATATAATAACCCTAATAAAAAAGCTTAATAAATTAATAACTTTACTAGCTTACTAAACTTTTAAACAGCTTAAGCGCAGTATAAAATAATTTTATTAAAAATATTATTTATAAGATTACTACCTAAATTTTTATTTAGCTTAATTATTTATCTAATAATAGTTTATAATTTATTAAGTTCTATAATCTATAAGATCTATATTAGTAAAAATTAAAAACTATAGATTAAAAAATTATATTTACTTATAAGTAAACTCTTTTGCCTTTTTACTATAGAGCGGCTTATAATAAAATAGAAAGTATTTAGTAATCTCTTAAATATAACTAAAACTATAATAGTAAGTATACGTTTTTGTTAAATTTTTTAAATTAAGATATTTATATATATATTAGTTTATAGCTATATCTACTTTTATATACTTAGTAATAGAAGTTTTACGTTTTAGTATTAAAATAGCTACTATTACTTTTACTAAATAGAGCACTATCTAAATAATAAAAATAATATATAAAGCGCTTTAATCCTATAAACTATTAGTAATATTAAGCTATATAATTATTATTTAATAGTTTTTTTACTTTTTTAATCTTAATATAAAAGGATAAATAGAGCTTAAAAAAACTATAAACTAAAAAGCTTAAAATATTTTTTATTAATATTATTTTTATCGCTATAGCGTAACAAAGTCTATAAAATAATTAGTTTATTATTTTTATTTTTTTAAATTTACTTTTAAATTTGCTCTCTACTATAGAGCGTAGCCTATTTTTTAAATCTAATCTACTAAAGCTTAAAAGAGCTAAATTAAAGAGGGCACTAATAGCGCCTAGTGCTTAGAAAGTCTAAATAAAAAAAATAGGCTAAATAGAATTAATAATCTTAAAAGTCTATTAAATTTTTTATTTACGTTAAGCTTTCTATACGGTATTTAGATACTTAGGGGCTAGTTAATAAATAGCTATTATAGAGCGTAGTATAGGTATTTAACTAAAAAAATTATTAAAATTACTAAATAATAGTATAGGCGGATTTTTATAAGCTTATAATAATAAAAAAAAAACTTTTTTAGAGATTAAGGGATCTACGTAACTTTTTAATTAAAAAAAAAATCTTTATCTATTAGAGATATAAAATAATTATTTAGAGCTTATAGTAATAGCGTATTAATATATAAAAAAAAAGGTAATTTTCTAAATATTATAGTATAGGAGCGTTTATCTAAATTATAAAAATTTTAGTTTAAGGCTAAATAGCGCTTTAGTTCTATTATTCTACTTTTTATTAGAACTTCTTATACTTTTTATTTTTCTTTCTCTTTAACTACTTCTTTTTACAGAGCGTAATAATAGGCTAAAAAATAATATTAAATAACTTATTACGAGCTAAAGGACTAGACTCTATTAGTTTTTTACTAATTTTAATAAGTTTACAATACTTAATATACTATTTACTTTTAATTATATTTAGGTTTTTAACTATAATAATATAGAAGGGATTAGAAAACTATTAAATAAAAATTAGTAGAGTTTTTAAAAGACAGAATTAAAACTTAGAAATTTAAATAAACTTTAATAAATAAAAATTAAAAAGAGTATTATAGCTTACTATAGTTACAGCAGTAGTAAATATAAATAACTAACTTATAATACTTATAATAGTTAGAGAGCTTAAGGAGCTATTTAAAAAAATAAAATTAGATAGAAGAGCGTAATAACAGTATAAATAGTATAAAAAAATATAAAAATAATAATTAGAAGTATAAAGAGAGTAAGAATTATTTTAAAAAAATTAGTAAAAAAATTATATAAATACTTTTTATACTATTAACGCTAGCGCGCCTATTATATTTAGTTATTTATTTTAAAATTTTATTACTTAGTAACGCTACCCTCTAAAAGTCTACTTAAAAAAGCTTTTTTTAAAATTATTTTTATAGCTATTATAAGCTTAAAAAAATTAATTTTTTATCCGCCTTAAATAGTTAAGCTATTTTTATTAGCTTAACTAAGGGGTGTATCGCGGAAAAATACTTTAGAGTTTATATTATTAGTTTATAAAACTTTTTAAAATAAAGTATTAATTCCCCTTATATACATATATTACGGCTTTTTAGTACTTTCTTTTATAGAAGTAGTCCTAATTCTTTACTCTTAAAATCTAGTAATTTCCAGCTTGTTTTATCTCTATAGGTATATATATACTCCTTCTTTTTTAAAACCCCTTTTAGTCGCCCGAAACCACTACAGCCACACTATTTATTTAATTAATATATAAATATAAATATACATAATATATATAAGAATTTATATTTTAATTTTAATTAATACTAGTTTTATTAATTACTTTTTATAATATATATTTTCCTTATATCTTTAAGTATAGTATAGTCTTTATCTATTTTTGTTTATATTTAACTAATAGCTTAATTAGTAAAATATTATTTATTATACTTAAATCTCTTTTAGGTCCTCTAGATTAATTTATTAGTCTAAAAAAGACTTTTTAAACGTTATCTATATTATAAATTTTACTTCTCCAATACTAAACCTATATAAACTTTTATTATATAAATATTTTATAAAGTTAAAATATAGATAATTTTACTAATGTTTTTATTTTTATTTTTTATTTAATATAAGAGGTACGCTAGAACTTTATCTAAAAGTAATAATTTAGTAAGAAAATATAGTTTAGCAGTAATAAACTAAAAAGTAATAAATTTAAAAACTAAAAGCTATATAGTAGAATTCTATTCTTTATAACTATTACTTTTTTATAAGTATACTAGTTAGTTAGAACTATAGGTTATTAGAATAGGTATAAATAGAAGTAGTAGTATAAAAAAATAATATTAGAACTATTTACTACTATTTATCTAATACTATACTTTTATATTTATTTATTAATATTTCTTTATATTTATCTGTAGTAGCTGTATTAATATAGTATATACTACGTCCTTCCTTAATATAGAGATACATAAAAATAAAAGTACTATAACCTAAAAGCTATTAAATATAAATTTTTTAAATTTTATAGCTAGTAAAGTAATAACTTAACTAATAACTTATTAAACTATAGTAGTGATAATAGTAAAATAATAATAAAATTATAGTGAAGTAATAATTATATAATAAAAATAAAGTATTTATAAGTTATTATTATAGGTAGTATAGAACTATAAATTATATAACGCGTTTAAAATAGTAAGCGTAGTAGCTTTTACTTCTTTCTATAAATATAGTATACTTATAGTTTGAAAATATTTTTTAATATAATTATTAAGAATATATCTTCTATTTTTACTATATTTATTGATATATTAAATATATTAAATATTAAAATTATATAGTAATCTATAATATATAAATGTAGTTTCGGCTAGCACTATAATAAAATTTTACAACTAGTTACTATTTAGTACTAAGTAATATATTTTTTATTCTTTTATATATTTAGAACTAATTTAATTATATATAAAATTTATTATAGTCTAAATACTAGATTTAATAGATTTATTATCTATAGTATTATAAGCTATTATACTAGTCCCTATTTTATAACTACTAGTAAAATCTTAAAAATAATTTATTTTATTTAAATACATAGACTAATAGTTGCGTAGAAATAGGTAACTAAAAAAAGAAAAATAAAGCTATAAGTAGTAATAATTAAACTACTATTAAAATATAACTTTAGATTGTATAATACTTAGTATAAAAAAATAATATATACTTATAAATATATACTTTTACTCTAGTAGAAGCTAGTTATAAAGAATACTTAAAGGGCGTATAGATAGGTAAAAGTAAGGGTAAAAGTAGTAGTAGAAATAGGCTAGCAAAGATAGTAATTTAAGACGTATAATTTAATAAATATTATACTAGTAGAGACGCTTAAATAGTATTTACTTAATTAATTTAATATTATTATTTATACTTATTAAGAGCCTTTTAGTAAAAAAATAATAAATATTATATTAATTACTAAAAGGAAGATTTACGTAGTAAAAGAACTTTAAATATAGTAAAATTTTTGACCTCTTAGTATAGTATATAATAATTTTAGACTATTAAATAGAAGTAATAAAGTAGTTATATATTTTTTTTAAATTAGTATTCTAATTACTCTATAATTACTACTTAAGTAATTAGAATAGTACTATTATAAATATTTATTATAATTATTAATTAAATAGTAAAACAATAGTTATTTATACTCTAGTCTAAATATTAAAAAGTTGTTCTCTTATTTTATAGTATAGTATATAGTATATATATTAGTTTTGTAGAGTTACTATTATAGGATATAATATATACAATTAAAATAGTTTAGATTATACTCTAGTTTATTATTAAGTTCTCGTTATTGCGTTGTGTCGCGGCTTTATAAAACTCGCGAAGTACGTTAATTAACTCTAGTTTATTGTTTAAATTATTATTTAAAAAGTTTTAATTAGTAGGTTTTTATACTATAATATATTTATTTACGTTTCGTTTTCTATATAAACTAATCTAGTAATAGTTTTATTTAAGTAAAATACTATTTTTTATTATATTCCTATTTTAGGATTAGTATATCTTTTAAGTATTATAAAATGTTAATTTTAATTTCTTATTTATTTTATTTTATACTAATTAGGTTCTGTATTAGTGCTTTTAGTTATAAAATTTTTTTTAAAATAATATTTTCTTTAAAGTCTTTATATATTTTTAAGTAAATTAAATTACTATTATTATTATATTTATTTAGCTTATGTTTATTGTTACTATTAGTAATTATCTACTTATTATTTTTTACTATTTTACATTTAGTAGTATATATATTTAAATATATTTAAACTTTATTTATATATCTATAATTTTTAGTAATATAGCCTAGTTTACTATATATAAAATAAGTATATATCTGTCTATTTTTATTTTTATACTTTATTTAAACTTATCTAAATCTATTGTCTTATTTATTTTATAATTAGAGTACCTAGTTAAATTAGTTCGTACTTATAAAATTCTTTTATTTTATTACTTACTAAAAACTATATAATAACTAGTTTCTTTACTAAATTTACTATAACTAAACTACTTCTCTCTCTAATATAAAAAATATTAATATAATTAATTCTATTATATATTAATTTATAATAAATCTACTATATAGGTTTTAAAACATAGTAATAGAAACACTATTTTATAAAAACATTTATATACTTTTTTTTTAGTCCTTATATGTATATTATTTTCGATATATTAAGTATAAAGATATATATATACTTCTTCTTTTTTAAATCCCTTTTAGTTGCCCTAAGGTACTATAGACACAGTTTTTATTTAATTAATATATAAATATATATTTTACTTATATATTATTACAAACAAAAATAATTTTATTTTAGTTATATTATATAGTATTTAAACGTTAGTATATACTTAGTTATAAAATAAGTTTATTTTAGTTTCTAAATAGCTTATTTAACTAGTAGTATCTAATTAGTAAGTTTAAAAAAATTATATAAGGTTTCTATAAAAGACAAGAAAATTTTTAATAATTTTATTAATATAGTCTCTTTTATACTTTTCTTTAACTAAATAGGTACTTATATAAAATTATATTTATTTTATAGCTTTTTCCTATATATATATAGTAGTAAATAATTTTTATTATTATTATTTATATTAGGTATAAAACAATAGAAGTGTAAATTTAATAAAAATAGTTTATAATTAAACTTATATTTATTTATATTATATAAATTAGATTAGGTAACTTTATTATATAGATTATATATCAAAGTAACCCTCCTAAGTAAGAGGTAAAAAACTACTTTACTTAGGTAACCTAAGTGTAAAACTACGTTATATTTACTAGAATTAATATATAGAGTTTACTATTACTTTAATAGTTTCTATTTAATATAGTTTAATTTAATTTTATAATATTATACCTTTTAAAGCGCTAAGGCTTTTAGTATAAAATTTTTTTACTACTATTACTAGCAGCTTTCTCTAATACTTAATAACTTAATAATAATAACTTTTTTACTAACTCTCCCTCTATAAAAATAATTTTCAAAGTACTAATAACTAATTTAAGCCTCTTTAAGTAATTTAAAGTATTACGTGCTACTGCTTTTATTTATTTTTACTATAAATACCTACGCTTAGCGATCCTTTTACGTCTCTACTTTTACCTAGTTATTCCTCTTCTTACGTATATATAAATATATACTTTATACCTTCTCTAGCTATAGCTTAAAGTTACAGATTTTATTTCTATAGTATACTACTAGCTTGTTTATACTTTTAGTAGTAATTATTATACGCTTTTAAAGTAATCTATTAATAGTATTATATAAAGTAGTAAGGGCGTTTATTTAGTATATATACTACTTATAGATAGCCGTATTACTATATACTTAGGTAATAATATTAATTTTAAATATAGTAAGGACTACTATGTCTAGCTAAAAGAAGTATATACGCTATTAAGGCTAAACAAAATTGCCTTTATATATTATAATATTTTTAATTCTTAATTTAGTAATTTATAAAGTATAAAGATATAGGTATTTATTTATAGCTATATAGAAGTTATATAGAGGACTTACTTATATTTTATCTTTTAATACTTTATATAAAGGCACGCACATACTCCTCCTTTTTAAAACCCCTTTTAGTCGCCCCGAGCCACTACAGCTACACTATTTGTTCGATTAATATATAAATATACTTTATTAGTTTTAATAGTAAAGCGTAGATACTATTTAAACTTTTTAGTACTAAATATAGTAATTAGGTAATTTTAATAAAAAAGTTATAGAGGTTCCTCTATAATTCTTTTACTATTTATATAATACGCGTAGGTAACTGCGTTACGTTATCTACTTTTTATAATACCTGCTAAGTACCTACTAATATAGGCTATTAGTTTAATACTAACTACTAGCCTACTAATATACTTATTATTTAATTAAGTAACTATTTAAATAGGTATTATTTTTAATTAATTTTTATTTTAGCTTTTAATTATTGCGTATATAGTTTAGTATTTAATAGAGTTCCCTTACTACGTTTATACCCCTAGATTATTATCTAGGCGTACTTATTACTTTTTAATATATAAAAGTAAAATTTTTTAAACTACTTATATTAAAGGTATTTAAAGTATTAAGTTCTTAAACTTAGATTAGTTATTAGATAAAAGTAGTAATAATATAAAAAAAAAGTGTTATTATATAAACTAAGCAATATATATTACTATTAAGTTTATAATAAGTTTACATAATAATCGTTTAAGAAAATCTAAATAATAGATTAAAAAATTAAATAAATATTAATATAATAATAATACTTAACTTTCTATATACTTAGTATACTTAGTATAGTTAGTATATCTAAGTACTACTAAGTACTAAGCCATACTTATTACTAAGTAGTTATATAACTTACTTATCTATTACGCGCTTTTTATTTTATAAAATATAGTAACGTTGTCCTATTAGTATTCCTATTATAGACTTTAATAATTACATACTATATAAAGCCTTCCTCTCTAGTTTAATAGCAATAATTAATAAAGCATTTCTTTTTAGTAAATATAGTATTATTAAGTAAAATAAACTCTTATATCAAGTATTAGTAAATAGACTTAATAATAAAAAGAAAAAGAAAATTTAGTGACTATAGAATATATAAAGTATATAAAAGTAAGTATAAGATTTATATTTAATACTAGTTATAAAATTATTAAAAGTATATAATATATATAGAAAGAAGAGAAAGTTACTACGGTTACTATTTTAAATATACTATCTATAGTCTATAGTTCTACTCTATCTAAAATAATAACTTATAGATATTTTATCACTATTTTATAGTTATTACCCTACTATTATTATAACTACTACCTAATAAGTTATTAATTAAATTATTACTCTACTAGCTATAATAAAATTTAAAAAATCTATATATTTAATAGGCTCTAGTTATAGCGCCTTTATTTTTACTAATTAATATTAAGTAAAGACGTAGTATATACTACTAAGTTAATATAGCTCCTATAGATAAATAAAAATAATAAAACTATTAAAAGCTTATATTAATATAGTTACTATAGTCTTTAAAAATAAAGAGATAGTACTAGCTATTACTTATATATATTTTATAAATAAATATATACTAATAATTAACGTACTTCGCGAGTTTTATAAAGCCGCGGTATAATATAATAATAAAAACTTAATAAATACTAAATAGCTTATATATAACAAGCCTAGATATAAGTAGTATAAATTTTAAACTCTTAAAAGTTATACTCTTTTTTTTTTTGCAAGGATAAGGTGCTTTACTAAATATAGTAATGCTTATACTCTAATTATATATTTATAAATTAGTAACTACTTATAATTATTTTTAAAGTTATTAGTAATTACTGCTTATAATTATATATAATATAGTTAGTTTTAAGGGTTATTAGGCGTATAAATTTTAAGACTAAAAGAAGTTATTAGGCTATTACCTAAAGCCTATATAACTAAATATTTAGCTTTTAAGTAAATTCGGCTGTTTATCCTACACTTTATACTATATTATTAACTCCTATTTTTTAAAATTATATTTTACTATATTATAATTTCTATAAGTTTTTATTTTAAAACGTCTATTACTATACTAATTATAGCTAGGCGCCTATTATACTAATTATTTTTAATAATAGCGTTAAATATAGTACGACTCTAAGTTAAAATAAAATTTAAAGTTAATTAAAATATAATTTTTCTTCCCATATATAACTTATTAACTAGTTTTACGCTAACCTACGCGTACGTAATCTTTTATAAAAAAATTGCCTTTTTAAATATATTATCTTTAACTATATTAAAGTCCTTTTTAGTATACTACTATTTTCTACAGCTATATACGCAGTTATATATAGATTCTAAACTAATAAAATATAGGCTATATAAAAGTAGGTAGTTAAGAAAGAAAAACTAAAAGACTTAGCGTTATTAATAGAGCTAAAGGTAATAAAGTAATTTAAAGAGTAAGCTAATAAAATAAAATAAATTTATTAGTACGCTTATAAGATTTAAAAAAAAAAAGGCTTAAGTATTATAAATTTTAGGGTAGCCTACTAGGGCGGGTAGGTTAGGTAAGTATACGCTTTAATTTTTATTTAATAAGTATTACTAATTAGGCAGTAAGTATTATAGGCGGTATAGATACTAATAATAATAGGTATAGCTTTTTTTATTTTATAAGGCTATTAGGTAAGCCGGATATATATATAACTTATTTTAGTAGGCCTTTATAGTATTTTTATTTTAGTAGGAAGTTTAATGAACAATATAAAGATTTACGTAGAATTAAATAAAAAAATATTACTTTAAATTATATAATAAGTCTACGATAACTTTATTAGTTTATAATATTATTAGATAGGATAAAACGCGATAAAAATAAAATATAAAAGAATAAATAAGCCTTTTATACTCTTACTTAAAAGTAAATATACACTAAAACTATTTAATATTAAAAAATATATAAAACTAGATATATATAAATTTAGTTAAATGCTAAATATTTTATAAATTTTAGTTTTAATATATAACTATATAGTATAGATTATATTTTAGTATAAATTTATATATAATTATAAAGGTCTATTTACGATTTTCTAAAAATTAAATATAAATTTTTTTAACTACTAAAATATACTTTAGTATTTATATACTCTTATAGAACTATACTAGTTCTATTTATATTATATATTTTTTTTATTTCTTCTTTTGTAGAGTTATTACTATAACGTTATATAATTTTAAACTAATTATTTAAACTTCTACTATATAATACGTAATTATTAATATTAATTTATTTTAATAAACTTCTTACATAATAACTATAATAATTTTTTACTAATACTAATAACCTATAATTCTTTTAGATATATAGTAATTAAAATATTCGAATATTATATAGTATTCTCTATAAAATTTTTTAATTCTTATATAATAACTACTAATTTTTTTAATAATAAGCTTCTATAACTACCTTATAACGATATAGCGTAGCCTTTTATTACTATTACCTATTTTGTTTTTACGTATACGTATTCTACTTCTACGTATTTATATAAATAATTTTAACTATTTTTAAAAGCTTTCTTTTTTTAAACCACGTCCGCTTTTCTTATACTACTCTAAAGGACCTCTCTTTACCTATCTTTAAATATATATTATCTTTCTTTAGCTTACTTAGTAAGCTTTTAGTATTTTAAACTATTATTTTACTAGTTTTTTTATATTATTATATATATATACCCTGTTTTTAGAATTAATATTAAAATTAAAAATTATTTTATATTTAAGGATAAAGAGTTATATAGTAACTAATCTAAAACTAATAATATTTAAAAAATAATTACTCTACACTAGACTTCTTTATAGGCTTATAATATTATTTTAGATAATTTTTACTATAGTTCTACTAATTATTTAAATTTTTAATAAAAGTTAAAATTATTATAATTACTATTAGTTTTAAGCTAAAATTAGTTATAATTATTAAGTTTTTAAATATAGTAGACTTTAATATTCTTTTAGCTATAATAATTTAAAAAAGAAATTATTTTTAAATAGTATTATAAAAAGGGGAAAAAGGTATTATATTTTTATTTTTATACGCACTATATATACCTCTTATAGTTTTACTTTACCTATAATAATAATTTATATATACTTATTTCTATTTTATAGTTATTATTTTATTATTATTATAAATACTAGCTAATACGATCTCAACAGAGACCTAGAGATTTTAAAGTTATAATAAAATAATTAATATAAAATATTTTATTTTATTTAGTTATATATTAAACAATTTATCTATATTCTCCTATACTAGCTATTTATTATCCTCTTTTTAGAAACCCCTCTTTACTTACCTTTAAATATCCTTTATAGTATTAAGCTATAGCTCTCCTCTATATACTAATAATTTTTATTTTACGTTACCCTAATTAGGATTATATACGCCCTTTATATTATAGACTATAGTTTTTAATATATTTAGTTACTTACTAAAGAATTATACTATTTCTTTATTTTAGCGCTCTATAGTTATTAATATTAGTATTATCATTACTAGTTTTATAGTTACTAGTAACTTTTTTTAATAATTTATTTTTATTAATTAACTGTTTTATATAGTAGTATAGCTATAGTAATTTTAGTATTTTTTTTTACCTAGTAGTATCTATAAACGGTAGATCTTTAGCTTACTTTTTACCTACTTAAGTAGCTTTTTTTTAGCTAGATCTAGTAACTTTATACTTATAAGTATAAAATTATCTTATATAAGTATTAACTTTTATAAGTTACCCGTAAAGATAAATAGTAGTATATTAACTATATTAAGTATATTTACTATTTTACGTTTCTTATTTATTCGGTTTAATTTAAAAGCTTAAAGTATATATTATACTTTATAGTATAGGCTAGAGTAAGTCTAGTATATATATTTTATTAAAATTTTATTTTTTAATATACTAAGAGCGCATACTTTAGTTACGGAGTAGTAGTATACTATTATTAATAAATAGTACCTTAAACGCTGCAACGTGTATTATAATTATAATATATTAATATCTCTTTTTTTTATAAATGCCTGCTTAGTATTAGTTTATAATAGTAAATATACTAGTATAAGTTATTATATAAGGTAATAAACTATACTAAGCTGCGATACTATTAAGTACTATTAAGTAGTTATTATATACCTGTCTTAGTACTACCTTTTTTAATTAGACTTAGTATAGTATCTTTAAGAGCCGATTGTTAGGTTATATAGTATATATAGTACTTTCCTTCCTAATTAAGTAGTTACTAATAGCAACTTTATTATATAAAAAAAAACTAGCTAATAACTACTATAGTAACCTATTAGTTACTTCTTTTAACTTTATATTTATATAAAATAGAAGTTATATTTATTTTTATTACTTTTTACTCTACCTATATATATATATAGGCAGTATAGCGTTTAATAATAGTTAATAGTTTTTTATTTATAATTATAAATCCTTTCTTACCTATAAACATAATTAACTATAATACTAAGTACGCCTATATATATACTTAGTCTGCATATTACTATACTAAAAAAATTATATATAGGTCTCTTTAAACCCTTAAATATTAACTAACTCTAGTATTTTTATATCTTTTATCTATTACCTATCGTCCTACGAGCTTTAAGCTCTAACCTTAAGACTTAAAACTTAAGACGTCTTTACTTTTACTACTAATACGCCTAGTAGTATTTTATATAACTATATTTTATACTTTAGACTACGTATTTTTATTATAAATACTATATTAATACGCTAACTCTCTATTATTTATAACTAATATAATACTACTATATTTACTGCGACTTTTACTACCTTTATTTTTATTACTTTTACTACCTTTACTTATATTATTATTACTTTTACTTTTATATAAACTACTATAACTAACTCTCGATTTTTAAATTCTATTACTTTTACTATTAATAATATTCCTATACTGTTTATTTAGTTACCGTTTTTTTAGTTATTATTTATTTAGTTACTATCTATCTTATTACCCTACGCCTTATTATCTAGAATTTTCTAGTATTAATAAATAGTACCTTTATAAAACTAGTAAATAATTACGTTATATATAGAATACTTAGTAGTATTAAAAAAACTTTTTATTATATATTACTAGATTGGTAGAATACTACAGAGATGGCTTATATATATAAAATTATAATATTAAAATTAATATAAATAAGTATAGTATCCGTCGAGATAAAAGTAAAAAAAATAAAACTTTTAAAAAATATTTTAAAAAATATTTAATTATATTAACTATATAAAAATAGAGAGATATATAACTAATAGTAACTACTACTACTTATATAGCTTTCTACCTAAATATAATTTCTATACTAGAGTTTTTATACTAAAGTTTTTTAATTTAATATTTTTTTTAGGGGGGTATACTAAGTATACTAGTACTAGCGTAGTCTAGTGCAGCGTTATACCTTATTTAACTTAGTTTTACCTAACTTTTGTAATATATTAAGTATAAATATATATATATACTCTTTTTTTTAAAACTTTTATTAGATACTCTAAACTACTATAATTACACTATTTATATACTTAATATATAAATATATATTATAAATACAATTACTATTATAATTTAATAAGTTATTATTTTAAACAATTACTGTACTAAACTATAATATTTAAAAAAATTAATGTTTAATAGGTTCTAATTTTAGTATTTCTACTTTTTTTATATATATCTATATTAAGTACAAACGTTATATACACTAAATTATCTCTCTTCTAAAGTTATTACTATAACGTTATATAACTCTAGACTAACTATTTACATTTTAACTATATTACGTTATTAACAGTAACTTTTAATAAACTTATTATATAGTAACTATAATAACGTTTCTACTAGTATTAATAACCTATAATCTTATTAAATAAATAACTATTAAAGTACTAAAATAATACTATACCCTCCGTAGAATTTCTTAGTTCTTTTAATAAGCTTTTATAACTATCTTATAGTGCTATAGTATACTCCTTTTTTACTACTACTATTTACTTTTAAGCCCTACTCCTACGCGTATATATAAATAGTTTTAATTATTTTTAAGAGCTTTTCTTTTTAGAGCTACGTCCGCTTTTTTTATACTACCCTAAAAAACTTTTTTTTACCCTTTATTTTACTTTTTACGTTACTTTCTATTTTATCTTTTATTTTACTCTCTATTTTATTTTATTTTTTTCTGTTTATTTGTGGAAGCTGTATTAACTTTATATACGCTACGTCCTCACTTAATATAGGTAGGTAAAAACTAAGGCTCTATAACTAGGGTCTATTAATCTCTATTTTATTCTATATTTTACTTAATAAGCCCTTAGCCCTTTTATACTACTATTTTACTAGTTTTATTATATTACTATATAAGTATAAGCTATAGACGTTATTAAAGTTAAAAATTATTATATATTTAAGAATAAAGAGCCGTATAGTAATTAACCTAAAATTAAAAATATTAATAAAAGAAGATAGCCCTCTAAAAAGACTAGCTCTTTTTATAAGTTTATAATAATACTTTAGCTTTAAATAATTTTTAATATAGCCCTACTAGTTATTAAAATTTTTTATAAAAGTGAAAATTACTATTATTACTATTATTACTATTAACTAGCTAAAATTAATTATAATTATTAAACGTCTAAAAGTAAGTTTTAAAGTTATTTAAGGTATAATAATTTAAAAAAGAAAAAAAGGAAAAAAATATTTTAGAAGGTATTATACAGCGTAAAAAGAAAAAAAATATAATTTAAACGGGCTATATATAATTTATAGTTTTATAATTTATACTTTTACCTATAGTTTTATTTATAGTTTTATTTATAATTTTATTTACGCGCTATTATTACTATTATAACCTAATAAGTTATTTGTTAAATTATTACTATACTAGCTATAAAATTTAAAAAATTTTATATTTAATAGGCTTTAGGTTATAGTACTTTTATTTTTACCTATTTCTATATTAAGTAAGGATATAGTATATACTAAGTTAATATAACTTTTATAGATAAACGTAAAGAAATATATACTAAATTAATAAAGCTTTTATAGATAAATATTATTATAATTTAAATATTTCTATTCTAAATAAAAGCGTACTTTTATAATAAGGGATATATAGTGTATATTACGGGATTTTAGCTTAGTAGTAATTTATCTCTCTGTACTTATACATCATATATATTTAATTTATTTTACAGTATATATTATACTATATTACTACTTAATCCTAATTCTTAATATTTAAATTGTTCTTTTATCTATAAAAGTAATCTAGTATAATATAGCTCTAAAAATGTCTTATTACCTAATTATATATAATACGTTAGTTCTATAAAATACTAAAATTATTAAAAAATTTAAAAATAATTTTAAGTTTCTTTTTAATATCCCTAATACTTAATTTCTCTAAAATTTTATATAAGCCGTAAAAACGTCTCTATTAGACCTATTAAAATATAAAAGAGTATAAACGGCTGCTATCTATTATAGTTAAATACTCTGATTATAATTAAAACACTTTATATTTACTAATTTTAAAAAAGTACGCGCTTAGCTCTAATAGGTTAAAAATAAAAAAAATAAAGTAACTACGTAATATTTATTACCACTTTAACGTAGGCGACTAAGCTATAATTATAAAAAACCTAATTATTTTATAGGGTTATACTACTTTAATTTTTATTTTAGCTATATATCTACTAAAGCCGAAGGCCCCTTATATTTATAAAAAAAAAAGGGTAGACGTAACTTTAACCTTTAAAAAACTAATTATAAATACTATTTTTATTAATTATTAACCTATTTTCTAATAGAAATCTTAAAGGTTAAATTTATTATTACTTATATTAATAATTCTCTTTAAACTACCTAAAAGGCTAAAGTTATTTTAAAACTTAGTACTAATCTACTATAAAAAGAGACTTAAAATTTTTTAAAAGTTAAAATACTAAATGCGCTTAAAAGACCGCTTTAATAGTCTAATAAGACTAAAATTAATTTTAAATAAACTATCTAACTACCTAAATAGTCTTTTAAAAAACTGTTAAACTATATTTATCCTCTTTAACAGGAGCTAGATATACTAAAAACTAGTAAAAAATTTTAATATATTTAAAGCTTTATAAACTGTTTAAATAAAAATCTTTAGACTAAACTATAAATTTTAAAAGAATAATAAATTAATTCTATTACTAAAATAAAAAAAATGACTAATTCTTTTTAGTTAATATAAAAAATGACTAATTTTCGTAATTTTAGAACGCAAAGGCCTAAAAAAAATATATATAATATAAAGAAATCTATTAAACTCTAAAAACGCTTAAAGTAAAGCTAATAACTATAATTAAACGTTAACTAGTCTAATAGACTACTAACTAAAATAAAATTCTTTACTAGTACGCTAATATATTACTATTATAATAAAAAAGGCTATTATACTTTTAACTACTAATATAATAATAAGCTAGTAGTCTCTAAAGTAAACAAAAGTAATTAATAAGACCGTATTATTAACTTAGACAGAAAAAGAAAAAAAGTAAAAGTAATTATAATACTTACTACTTATATTAAAACTATTATAAGCTACCTATTAAAAATACCTAAAGTTAAATACGTTAGCAGTTTAATTAACTAGTTATAAAACTAACCTAAAGAAATAGTTATCCTAAAGACTAAAGTTATAAATAAAGGCTATATAAAAGCCTTAGTAGATCTAAAGTTTATTTTAAATTTTATAAGCACTAAACTAGTAAAAGAGATAGGCTTAAAGGTAATTACTCTTAATAAATTATTAGTATAAGCAGTAAATAATTTTAATATAACTCTTTATAGTACTATAATTACTAAAATAGACGTAACTAACTTATATAGTTAAAGTTAAACTTAATTAATCCTATTTATAGTTATAGATCTCTCTTAATATAAAATTTTTTTAGGCTTACCTTAGTTTAACTAAAAGAATTTAAAAATAAATATTACTACTTAAAGAGTCGTCTTTAGAAGTAATTCTAAGAAAAATAATACTTTTATTAAAAAAATCGCCCTTAAAAGCGTAGAAGAGTTTAAGTATACTATACGTAACCTAACTATTTAGGTATATATATACCTAGTAGGGTTAGTAAAAATTTTAGTCTAAAATAAATTAAATAGATATAAAAAATACTCTATACTACCTAAATACTTTAATTTTTTAAATTTAGCCTTACATAAAAACTTTAAAATCTTTATAGACTATAAACTAGATAATTTAAAAATTAATTTTATATTTAGTACCTCTCTATTATATTATTTTATATATAATCTCTTAGTTACTAAACTAATAGTTCTTAAAAAGTATATAGAAAAATATCTTAAGTAATAATAAATTTAATAATTAAAATTTTTTACTAAGCCCTCTATTCTCTATATAACAAAAAAAAGAGGCGGCCTAAGGCTTTATATTTACTATAGAGGCCTTAATAAAATTATAATTAAAAATTATAAAGCTTTTTTACTAATTATAGAATTACTAAACTATTTTATAAAAATATAAATCTATCCTAAGTTTAATATATAAAAAGCTTACTATTACGTCTATATTATAAAAAGTAATAAACAAAAGACTATATATATTTATATTTATATATTAATTAAATAAAAGGATATAGCTATAATAGTTGTGTAGACGACTAAAAGGAATTTTAAAAAAGGAGGAGTATATATATACCTTTATACTTAATATATTAAAAGAGTTAGGTAAAGTAGGATTAAAAAAAATAGAACTACGCTAGATACTTTACGCGCCCCCCTAAAAAAACGTTAAATTAATAAATTTTAATATAAAAACTCTAGTACAGAAACTATATTCTTTAGAAAAAAATATATAGGGTATAGCTACTACTACTACCTATATATCTTTCCTCTATCTTCTTTTATAGTTAATATAGCTAAACCAGCCAAATAAATATTTTTTAAAATATTTTTTAAATCTTCTTCTACTTCTATATAGTAAAGTCCTCCTCTTATTAATACTAATAATAAGATATATATCCTAATTAATCTTAAGGCTTTTAAAATTTCTAGTATAATTAATAAAGCTCTTCTTACGGTGTCCATCTACTTTATAGGTAATAAAGACACGACTTTAGTAAACGCTTACTAGTATAAGTATTTTATTTATCTAAAAGTAGCTAATCTTATTTATTTAGTAGCCTATAGAGAAGTTAATTATAACTTATTAAATAAAGTTATATTTATTTTTAATAATAGGTACTAGTCTAACGAGTTTATTAAATTATTAATAAAGGAAGCAGTTAAAATTATAAATATTATATTAGTAGTATTAGTAGTAGTAGTTTTAATAGGTATATATAAGAATATAGTAAAAGTAAAAAAAGTAAAAAAATATAATATATAATTTATAGTAGAGTTAATAAGTAAAGCGAGTATTTTATAGATATAGTAGATACTCGTTAGCGTAAAAAAGGTAGTAGAGGTAAAAGTAAAGATAGTAGTACTAGTAAAGGCAATAGTAAAGATAAAAATAATAGTAAAAATATTTTAAAAATAATTAATATTTAAGGGTTTAGGGGGGCCTATATATAATTTTTTTAGTATAGTAATATATAGACTAGGTATATATATAGGCATACTTAGTATCGTAATTATTTTTAGGTAAAAAAGGATTTATAATTATAAATAAAAATATTAATTATTATTAAACGCTACACTACCTATATATGTAAACGGAGTAAAAAGTAATAAAAATAAATATAACCTCTCTATTTTATATAAAAATAAAGTTAAAAAAGTAACTAGTAAATTATAATAGTAGTTATCGGTAAAAGACTATATTTTATATAAAATATAGTTATTTTAAGTATATAATTATACTTTTTAGTTTAATAAATATACCTACGTAGTTCTAATAGCTTATATTATAAATACTAATTAGATTAGTTAATATAACCTATATCGTATACCTTAATAATATACTTATTTTTTTAACTACTAAAGAAGAATATAAAGATTATATAAAAGAAGTATTATAGCGTTTATATAAAATAAAGCTTTACTTAAACTTAAAAGAGTATTTTTTGTATACTATATCTACTAAATATTTTAGTTTTATTATTTCGCCTAAGGACCTCTTAATAGACCTAACTAGAGTTAAAATAATTTAAAATTAGCCTAAACCTACCTATATACGTAATATTTATATTTTTATTAGCTTTATAAACTACTATTATAGATTTATAAACTATTTTTGTATATTAGCCCTGCCGCTTACTAAATTAACCTAAAAAGCGCTATATAGTACTAAAGATAGACAAACTATAAAAAAAAATAAAGCGTTTATATAAATATAGGCAACGCTAATAAAAAAACTTTGAAAATTTTTTTAAATACTTTTTTTAAAGTACTAATACTATTATACCTTAAGTATATAAAATAGACTTAAATTAAAACTAATACCTTTAATAAGGCTATTAGCACTATTTTAAGCTAATTAGTTTTTTTAAAAAAAATTGATTATCCTAGTAGTAGTTAGTTAATTTTTAGTTAAAAAAGTTAGACAGCGCGCAGTACTATTATAATATATATAATAAAATATTTCTTACTATTATAAAATATATTAAGTACTAAAAATAATACCTATAAGGTATTTATTATACAATTTTTATAAATTATAATAATTTATAATAGTTTATATAAATAAAAACTCTATTACTATATTAAATATAGTTATACTTACTTTTTTTTACATATAATTTTAACGTATTCTATAGAATAGAATTAATAAATCTAACTAATACTTTATTTTACCGCCCTAATTATATACTAGAGTTTAAAATAGTTAAGTATAAACGTAATATAGCTTTTATTAAACTAATAAAAGAGTTATTATAACTTTTTACTATAAAGATTAATAGAGTCGCAGTTTTTATAATAATAATTTATATATAATTAAACTATAAATATAACTTAAAACTTATAAAGAAAATTTAGAACTTTAGGCTGCATAATTTATTTAAAAAAAATCACTATTTTAGAGTACCTAACAGACCTAAAAAATAAAAAATTAAACTTATTTAAAAATAGTAATAATAATTTATAACTAAATAGTTTAAAGGGCGCTAAGTTAAAACTAATAAAGCTAATATAGTCCTATATACCTAAAAATAAAGTAAGAGTAATTATAAAATACTATAATAGTCCCCTCTTAAAGTATTTTAGTATAATATAAATCCTTAAGTGCGTATAATAAAAATCTGTATTAATAGATATATTTAAAAATATTATTAATTATATTTACGACTATAGGTGCTGTTACTGTACTAACTTAAAAATATATAAATTATATAATCTCTTTTATCTATTTTTAGTTTCTAATAAACTATAGTAATATATAACTATAGATTTTATTATAAATCTACCCCCTAATTATTTTACTAAAAGTATTTATAATATAATTTTTATAATTATAAACTATTTTTCTAAAATAGTCTATGACGTACTAATAAGAATAAATTAAAATAGCATTAATTTAGTCTAGTTCTAAATCTATAAAGTTATATAATTTTATAAAAACTTAAAAATAGTATTATTTAATTAAGGTCTACTTATATAAGTAAAATATTAGGATACTTTCTACTACTATTTAAATTTAAAGTAAATCTTATTTTCTACCTTCTACTTATAGACAGATAGGTAGATAAAATAATAAAATAAAATTTTTAAATAGTACCTTTATATTTTTTATTATTTAAAATAAAATAATTAAGTGTTATAAATCTCCTATATAAAGTTTATTTATAATAATAGTTAGTATTTTATTACTAAATATACTCTTTTTTAAGTTTATTATAAATACAGCCTAAAAGAGCTAAATTAGCCTTTATAAGCGCTAAGTAAAAGAAAATGTTTTTAAGCTTTCTACTTAGCCTCTAAACTTATTAATATTTATAATAAAGCTAAATAAGAACTAGAAGTAGTATAAAAGTATTAATAAATATTTTAAAATAAAAAGCGTCTTTTACTAAACTTAAAAGTAGAAAGTAAGATTTAGATTTTAAATTATTATATATAATTTATAAGACTAAGTTAAAAAATTAACTAGAAATAGTTAGGTTCTAGTAATAGTTAAATATATATATAGTTTACTTACTATATATAAAATTAAACTTATAAGTCTAGGAGAAGTCTATCTAGTTTTTTATTTTTTTTATTAAAACTATATAAGCCCTAAGATATACTATTATATAAATAGAAGTTAATAATTATTATATTATATTAATTTAGTAATAATATATATAATAAAAAATATATTATAAACTATAAACGTACTAAGTCTAGTTAATAAAAATATCTTATTAAATAGTAAGACTATTTAAAAAAAAATACTTAAAAACTAAAAATCTTAATTAGTATAGAAGCACTAAAAAAGTTTTAAAAATAATTTAAAATTATTTTAAAGAAATTTAAAATAATTCTACTAGACTAAGTAATATAAAAGTAGAATAGACTTTTTATAAAAAGTACTAATCTACCTAAAAATATACTAGTATAATAAGACTAAAGCCGGCCTCCTAAAAAAGAGAAAATAATATAAAATAATTTTATATAAACTCTAAAGATATTAGGTTAATTATACTTTATTTATACGGAGTAGTAGTTGTCTGTAATATTATAAAAAATAAAAAATAGTATAAAATAATAAATAATAATAGCTATATTTTAATTAATAATTATTTTTCCTCTCTACTATTTATATAATAGCTAAATAGGGGTTTTACGCGCTAGTATAGATTATATAATTATATAACTATAGTTATATAATCTGTACGCTCTATATTGCTAGCGAATCTATTTAGATTAACTACTTTATATATACTAGTAACTTTTCTTTTTACAGTAATACTATACAAATACTTTATTTTTTTATATTTTTTTTTAAAAGTTTTCCTTTTAACCTTTGTACAATAAAGTAAAAAGAATATAATATATAAAAAAAAGGAATATACTAAAAAACGATTTATATAATAGGGGATATTTAATTTAAAATATAGAAAATATATAAAATACCTTATTAGGCCTTTTATACGGGCTCTAGCTTATTAACTAAAACTTTAATACTATAAGAGAGGGTATTAGAAAATATTAATTATATAAGAGAACTATTTAGTTTACTCTTTATAAAAGTATTTATAGAATTATCCTTTTTTACTATTTATTATACTTTAGAGATTTCGCGGTTCTTATATAATTAGTAAAAAGATATAATATTTATTATAAGCCTCTTTTTATTTATTATACTAAGCTTAATAAAGTAATTATATAAAGTTCTTAAATTTATACAGACTATTATAAGGGCTAGTAAAAAGTTAATTATATAAAAGATCTTATTAATAGTAGTACTAAGAGTAATAGCTATATTAAAGCCTATAACTATTTTATATAACTTACTAGTAAGAATACTTTACGTAACTTATTTATATTTAGTTAAGTTTTAATAAATAATATTACTGCGTACGGTAAACTTAGTATTTATATAGTTTTTAATTTTAAAAATAATAAAGTATTTAAGCTATAAGCTAAGATCTTAGTTATTTACGAAAGATTTATTTATAAAAATAAAGAGTTTTATATATTAAAAGTCTAGTAGAATATATAAGACTCCTTTTTTTATATTTTTAATCTACTACTTAATCCTCTTATTTAGTGCCTTTACTTTTAATATAGTAGGCTCTCTTATTTATATAGCTATAGAGAGGTTAAATATAGCTTTTAGTTAATAGATAAAAGTAATATATATACCTTTTATATACTATTTAATATACTACTATTAAGTTTCTAGATTAGTTAGATCTATTATACGGAGGCCTTTACTTTATTTTTTCTAAGTTATAGTAATTATTTTATCTCTCTTTAAAGTAATTTTTATTTTATTAAACTTTAGAGGTTTGTACGTAAAAAAAAATAATTTATTTTTTATATAGAACTCTATAGCTTATAATTTATTTTTTTCTCTATTAGAGAAAGTAGGTAAAATAATATTTAAAGTATTATCTATTTATATACTAGTTAAGCTAAAAGTTTCTACTTCTTTTTTTATTATAAGTAGGTATAAATCGTACGTAGAGGGGAATATCTTTAGTCTTTTAATATAGTAGTTATAGTATATTTTAAACTAGTATAAACCTAATTTAGCTATACTATATAAGGGACGTACGATTTAGAAGATTATATTAAAAAAAATAAATAATTTTTTTTTTTAGAGGTTTTACGTATAGCGTATAGAGTAGTAGGTTCTTAAATTATATATAGGTCTAGGTAATATTACGTAATTTACACTTTATACTATATAATTTAATAAGTATTACGCCTAAGGCTAAAATAAGTCTTTAGCTTATTTTCTAGATAGTTAGTAATTATATAAAAATAAACTGTTTATTATTATTAGAGTAGCTAGTAAGTATATAGTAGGATTTCTTATATAGGGCTATATTTTTATTTTTAACCTTTTATACGATTTTAAGATTAAATATATAGTCTATATAAATAGTAGGATTATATATAATAGGCTTAAAAATACTATTTATAATAAGGGAATTAATCTTTGTATAATTAGATTTCTTAAATAGGGTTTTAAGTATTATAATAATATTATTCTAGCGCAGCTTTATTACTAGTACGAAGTTAAGCTTTTTTTTTAAGTTATAAAAGCTTCTATTATATAGTTCTTCTTTAGGTAATCTTATTTTTTTAGCTTCTTAGGTTTAGGTTATATAATTATATCCTCCTCTTCTATAACTAAGGGGTTATTATATAAAAAAGATTTACGGTAGTATAGTTTTATATATATTTATTATATAATTATTAGGCTATTTTTTAGGTTTATAGTAATATCTAGTCTGTTAATTAACTATAGTACGTATAGACCTATTTATCCTTTTTTTTTTAAATTAAAACTTTTAATTTAATAAAAAGTAATAGAGTCTTTCGCGGATTTAGTTTATTATATATATTAATTATATAGTTTAGCGTAAGCTTTATATAATTAGTTTTTAGAGCCTTTAAAGTTTTACGGATAGTATTAGCCCGTATAATAATATTTAGTAATAGTAGAGATATTATACTAATTTTTAAATAGGCGCTAAAGACAAGAAGTATTAGTATAAGGCTATTTAGGCCTATAGTATTATTTAGTGCTTTTATAGCTATTTAAAAAATATTTTTATTACTTATATAATATTTAATTTTATTTTTTAAAATATTAAAGACTTACTATAATAGGCCGTGCGCTTTTTTAATTTTACTAACTACCTAGTAGGCCTCTACTAGTATTTAGTAATACTCTACTCTTATAATCTATATGCTATTTTTAAACTCTTTTAAAGTAAAATTAGTGCCTAGATTATATATAATAAAATTTAGAGGACCTTAGTAAGTATTAATCTAGTATTATATAAGAACTGCCTATATCTTTTATATAGATATTAAATTAAGAAAGGTAGTAGCCTAAAATAATATTTTTAAGTTAATAATATAAAGGATATCGCGGTTACCGATTTATATAATATTAATAATAATCTTATAGTTAAAATAGATATTATTTTTAATAGATAACTTAAATTTATATAGAGCTGCTCTATACTTTTAGTAGTAATAATATAACTTTTAAATCTACTCTAGTATAGTAGAGTTAATTTTATAGCCTATATTATAAAATAACTTATAAAGTTATTCTGTATAAAGGTATTTAAAGTGTTTATAAAGTCTATAGAGTTTTTTTTTAGTAAAGAATAAAGTAGTTTTTATATAGCTTATATTAAAAAATAAATATTTTTATTTATATATAACTAGAACTGTTGTACTATTCTTGCGTATAATAATATTTAATATATTATTAAAGTATACTCCTATATAGTTAGTATTTGCTAGAAATAGTAGGAAGGGTATTAGTATATCTAAAATATAGTAGGTTATTATACTAATTAGGTTTTTAATCTATATAGTTCTAAGAGTATATATTAGTATATTACTTCTAAAGCTAATAGCAGTTTTTTTTAGGGTCTAATTAATCTTTATACTAGAGTTTTTATAAACGTATACTTTAAGCTAGCTCTTACTAACTATTAAGAATTTAGCTATATTTATATCTTAGAGTTTACCTTAGTACTATATATAATATTTTCTTTTAAGAGTAAATTACTTAACTATTTCTTCTTTATCTATAGAGAATATATCTTCTACTATTATATAATAGAGGAATAAGGCGGTAGTAAAGTATTAAACTACTTTTTTTTCTTTTTAAAAACTAAAATTAAATATAGTTTTATTTTTTAATTCCTCTGTATTATTATATAGGGATCTCTTAAAGTCTTAAATATAGAGAGTAATATTACTTTAAAAAGGTATTTCCTTATAAAAGTTTTTATATATTATAATATACTAGCTTTATACTTAGGTCTTATCTTATACGGGGTAGTTTAATAACTAATATTTTTCTTTATAGTAAATAAAATACTTTTTCTTTTTTACTACTAAAATTATATTTTTAGGTCTTTAGAAGGGTTATTACGTATAAAAATAGAATTATTAGCGCTAGGGGGGTCTATTTTTATTATTAGTATATCTTTAGTCTGTGTAAAAGGTCTTATACAATACTTATAATTAAATATAATATATATATTAGTAATTTATATTAATTTATAGTATAAATTTTAAATCGTTTAATAGTTCTTTATACGTAGGCTTTATTAAAAATATAGCTTATTTAAGCTCTAGTTAATTTTTATATACTTGTATAATTACCGTATAGAGTAGTATTTCTCTTTTAAACTAAAGGCCTAGAGCTCTTTATACTAGAGTTAATTTATTAATTATTACTTTTAAGACTTTATATAGAGTCTTATTAGGGTTTTCTTACTTAGATTATATAAAGGTAATAGTAGTTTAGTTAGTTTAATATTAGTTATAGTTAATATATGTATTAAAGTAGTAGTTTAACCTATTATATAACTATTTTTATAAGTATCCTAGGCTAATATTATATAAGTAGAACTAGCCTACGCAATTCTCTAAAATATTTAAAAAAATAATAGTATACTATAACTTTTAGATATTAATTTTTTAGTAAAGTTTAATAAAGATACGAGTTTTATTAGCTAAAATATTATATAGGCAACTAGTATAATTATTTATTTTCTTTTATATCTTTTAAAATATAATTATTTTTTATAGATTAAGCTTCTCTAGCAGTATATCTTATATAGATAAAAATTAAAATATTAGATTTTAGTAAGTAGTATATAAAGGTTAGGAAGTTAGTAAGTAACTAGTTATTAATATTCTATAACTAGTCTCTAGGGGAAATAGTAATATTCTAGAATTATATAATAATAGGTATATTAAGTATTATAGTCTACTATTATATATATCTAAAGGTAGTGCTAGGGGATATAAACTATATAAAGGCTAGAGTTATTTAGATTTATATAGTCTATATTTATACTTATATAATATAAGCCTAAAATTCTCTAGGTAATACTAGTATAGCGGGATTAATTACTTATATAATATATATTATAATAGTTAGCTTTCTTACTATATAGGAGGTGTAACTAGAGTATATAAGATATTTAGCTATTAGCTAGAAACTTAAAGGTTTAAGCTTAATAGTTTCTATACAGGTTATTTTATAGTAATAATTAGATTTTTTATTAAACTTTTTAATTTCGCGTAGAGGTCTTGAACTTTTTAATATTTTTTTATAATCTAAAAAAGAGTTTGTATAGAATTTTATAGTATTTTTTTTTATTTATCTGCTAGAGGTTATACGCCCTTATTTTATAAGATTTTTCGTAGTTTTCTTTAAAATACTTATTTTAGTAATATAAAGTGGCTATAGTTCTATTTAGTAAATAAATTATAGTATAAAGTAATTAGGCTTTAGTTATCTTTTTATTCTATATAAAGTTTTATAATAACGCAGCTAACGTACGTATTAGGTTATTTAGAAAATAGGTTATCTAAAATATTTAGATTTTTTATTTAGTATTATAATTTAGTTTAGTCTTTAAGTACTTATATAAAGATATTATATGCTTAGGTATATTCTTTTTATAATAAATCTAGGTCTGTTTCTATTATACGTTTCTTGCCTTTTTTTATAGAGGAAGCTTCTTTTAGTGCTATTATATTATTTAGTTTATATAATATATAATTAATTATACTATTTTAGCTTACGGTGCTAGCGCGTTTATATAAAATAATTTAATTTTAAAAAGAGTTATCCTTATCTTTTATACAGATAAGGGTTTAATAGAATATATAGTTTAATATACTTTCTTTTATTTATAGATACGGGGAAGAGTTGCGTAATATATAAAAGTATTTTTATATAGTATAGGTTTAATAATACCTTAACCTTTCTATACGCCCTTACTAATTTACGGTAGATAAATAAATCTAATTAACTACTAGTAATAGAGTAGTTAAATAAATTAATTAACTAACTACTAATTAGTGTTAGGTTAACTATACTTTACTTATATAGAGTAGTAGTTATCTATAATATTATAAAAAATAGGAAATAGTATAAAATAATAAATAACGATAGCTATATCTTAATTAATAATTATTTTTCCTCTTTACTATTTATATAATAGCTAGATAGGGGTTCTGCGCGCTAGTGTAGATTGTATAATTATATAATTATAGCTATATAATTTATACGCTCCGTATTACTAGCGAATCTATTTAGGTTAACTACTCTATATATAAAAGAAGTTAGAAAATTTACTTTTTTTTTTTAGTAGTTATTAGTACTAAATTAGTCTAAAAAGACTCTTGGCGTAAATAAATAATTTATTTTAAACTATTTTAGGGCTATATTTTCTATATAAAGTAATATTATTATTTTTTATTTTTATAGTTTTATATATATCTTATATAGGGAGTTTAGTAATATAAATAATTTTATTAAGAATTAGGATAGTTTAATAGTAAAATAAAAGAATTATAAGAGATATATAAATATATTATAGTAAAATAAAAATTATAACTATTATAAATTAGTACTATTTAGCTTAAATTATTATATTATAATCCTACTTATTATAGTAATAACTATAAGAATTTAAAAATCTATAAACTTATTTAACTATCTATTTAAGACCTACTAAAATATTACTTTGTATTATTTATTTTCTAAAAAAAGTTACTAGGGAATAAAAGCCTCTAATAGTTATAACTTTTAATAAAATTAGTTAAACTATTTTTAGTATAATAGTTAGTACTAAATTAAGTATTAAAGTATATAACTTTCTTACGCTTATTATTATTAATAAAAATAGGATCTAAACTAGTAGAGCTAAAAATTTAAAAAGTATAATAGTTACTATAGTAAAAAAAAATTAATAAAAAAAACGTAGTAGAGACCAAAATCTAAACTTAAAGCTAAGCGGCGTTATTAATAGTATAATAGTTTTATTTACTTTTTAAACTAATTAGAGCTACTATATAGAGAGTACTAGACTTTTAAAAAGTATATTAGTAACTAAATATATTAAAGAGTACTAAATTAGTCTAAATTATACTATTATACTACTATAGAAAATACTTACGTTCATTTTACTTTTTTTAGGGCTTAACTAAAAATTATTAAAATTATTTTTAGTTTTATCGTACCTTTATTTTTTTTAAAAACTTAGTTTAAATAACTATAACTATACAAAAAGATACTAAACTTTATATACTTATTTATAAGGTAAAGAGTACTATTATATACGTAAAACTAATTTAAGAAGCTAAAGCTATTATTATATAATAATTAGTGCTAAATTACTCTAAACTTTTATAAACTATTTACTTATATAGTTAAATCTACTAGAATTTATTTATGAATAGTTTTTACCTTTTTATTTATTTATTTTTTCTTTTTAAATCTTCTTATACGTTTTATTTATATTAAAGAGCGTAAAAGTAATAGGCTAAGCTATATATTCTAACTAGCTGTCTTTAAAGGGCGTAGGGTACTTAATAGAGTAAAAGTTTATAAGTTAATACTTATACTCTATAACTTAGACTTTGTATAACGTATAATATTACTTATGTATTTTTTAGCCTAAATAGAGATAATTATATTAATTATTTCTTAAAACTTTACTAATAACTATTTTTAGTTACTTAAGATACTAAAATTTATTATATATAAACTAATTAGTATAATTAATACTATATAGCACTAAGTAGTACTAAACTAGTACTTACTATATAGTAAGAGGCGTTCTTATTAAAATAAGTAAGGTAAATTTTTATTTAGTAGCCCTTATATACAGATAATTTTTATTTATTTATATTAAAATTTATTAAGTACTAGTACTTACTATTAAGAATACTATATTTTACTATAATTCTAATATAGCTAATATAGGGTAATTTTATCTATTATTTATTTTTTTTAGTTAAGTTAATATAAAAGTTGTTTAATAAATAATATTTTAGAGGTATTATAGTATTAAAAGCTAAAGCTAAATAATATAATTAGAAATATAATAGGTAATAACTAATTATAACTTAAAATAACTATATAGGATAATTAGTACTAAATTCTACTATTTTATACCTTATATAAAATACTTACCTTTAAAAAAAAGATTAAAATTAAAGTAGAGAGTAGGAGTAAAAGTCTTTAAAACCTAATTTTATAGTTAGAGGCGCTAAGACGCTAGCGCTAATAATATAATATTATTAATTAGTTTATTACGTAATTAACTATACTTAATAAAAATAGTAAAAGATAGATAGTACTAAATACTACTAAATAGTAACTTATAGAAAAAAGTATTTAAAATAATACCTAATTGTAATATTTAATACTATTATACTAAAATAGTCTAAAAAGGTATTAAATTAGTATATTTAGGCTATAAGTTTTTATATTATTTACTTTTACGCCGAGAGCAGTTCTAAAAGGGGAATAATATTATAATTTAGGTATTTCTACTCTAAATAAAAACGTATTTATATAATAAGGAATATATAGTTTATATTATAGAGTTTTAGCTTAGTAGTAATTTATCTCTTTATACTTATACATAATATATCTATAATTTATTTTATATATTATACTATATTACTACTTAACTCTAATTCCCAATAAATATAAAAAATCTTTTTTTTATTTATATATTATATAAAAATTATACTTATTTAAAATTTCTTTATTTATAAATACTATATTTATATAAAGATTTTACTTATATTAAATATAGTTTATAAATATATTTAATTTATATTAAGATCTTATTTATAGAGAAATTTTATTACGTACTATTTAGTTTAAATTATTTTAATAAATTATTAATTTATTTATATTTTTTAAATATACTAGTTTTATAGTAAAAAAGGTGTATATAATAAAATCTATTATATTATATAATATTAGTAAACTTAATAGTTTTATTTTAAAACTAACTAATATAATTAAAAATAAAAAAAACTCTAATAGTATACTAATTATACTTATAAAAATAAAATATATATAATAGTTAAATAATATATAAATAGTATTATAAAACCTAAAATTATAGTAAGAGTATTTATATAAATATATAAATACTAGTAATATTAAAATTAGTAATATTTTCTTAACCTATTATATATATAATCTAGAGAGTAATTTTTTATTATTTTATATAATTATTTTATGTTGTAAAAGGTGAACACCTCTTACTTAGTAAGAGATAAAGCTTATATACGCGATATACCCCCTAGTTACTAGGCCTAATTAAGACTAGTAACTGCTTAAATACTAATTATAGAGTTTTATATTACTATTTTTTTGTCTCTGTAGTCCCCTACTTTAGTAATAAACTAGGGAGGGCCTACTTAAATAAGTTTTAGCAGAATTAAGGGCTTATAACTGTTGTAAAAGATAAACACCTTTTACTTAGTAAGAAATAAAGCTTATATACGCGACATTTTATCTACTAATAAAAAGCTACTATACTATATATATTATATACTAAAAGGTTTATACTTTAAAATAGTCTTTAATATAAGTATTAGATTTAGTTAATTATATTAATTATATTAAAAGAGGTAAAATATAGCATTAAAACACTAGTCTAAAAAAGTTATAGGCTAATAAAAAATTATTTTTCTAGTTATAGTTAAAAATAATAAGCGTATATAAAAATTATAAAAATTATTATTATTTTAGATTAGTATAAAATATAACTTAGTATACTAAAATTTAGTATACTAAAGGGTTATAATTACTATTACTTTTTTTTTAGGCTAGGTAGTACTATAGTACTAGTAATACTATAATATACTCACTTTATTATATTATTATTAAAGTTATACTCGTTAAAATTATATAATAAACTCTAGTATATTAATATAAATACTAATATAAATACTAGTATAGTATTTATTTTTAGTAGTTTATAGAATAAAATTTTCCTAATATTTATAAATATACTAATAGTAACTTTATATATTATAATTATTCTTAAAAATAAAACTATAATAAAGTCGTATACATTTATTTATAAGAATATATTTAATAATAATTTTTATATATAAGTAATAGAGGTAATAATAAATATTTATTAAGTATTTAAGTATAGACTAATAAAGTTAAGACTAAAATTAATATTATAGTTAATACTATAAAAGGTCTTAATATACTAAAAAGAAAATATTATAATATTACTTCCTATTTACTTACTAAAGCTAAGAAAAATAAGTATAAAGTAATAATAATAGTAAAGAAAGGTATTAAGCTATACTTACTAGTATAATATATCTAAATAGAAAATAATACTAGTTTAGCTATATTATAAAATAATAACCTATAATTACTTATAATAAAGTTATAATAAAAATTAATAAAAGATAAAGAGAGAAATTAAATATTTAAGATAATAAATAGCGTATAATTACAAGAAGTACTTAATACTAAAATAATTACTAAATATTTATATATTAATCGAATAAATAGTGTAGCTGTGGTGGCTCGGAACGACTAAAAGGGGTTTTAAAAAAGGAGGAGTATATATATACCTTTATACTTAATATGTCCAAAAAGTCAGGTAAGGCTAGATCGAAAAATATAATTACTAAATTATATTAAATAATCCGCCGCTAGCGACGGTAAATAAAATATAAAAGAAGTATAATAGCTACTATACGTTAATACGAGAAAAAAAAAATAGGTATATTAAGTTATATATATACGTATATATATGCCTAAGTATTAGTAGATAATTATATTTTAATAAGGTAGATAGGCGAAGAATTTAAAAAACTATTTATATATAAGTAAATAGTAGCTCTTATATATTATTTACACTAAAATAAAAATTAACTTAATTATTAGATATAAGGTAATAACTATTATTTATAACGCTATAAGAACGCTACTCTTTATACTAATATATATAAAGTAAATTATATATTTATACTATATTATACGGAGATAATAAAAAGAATTAAATTAATGTAATATCTTTTTTAAAAATTTATATAAAATTATTAAATAAGACTAAAAATATATAAATAATATCGTTTTAAATAGGAAACTCTAAGGTTATAATCGAAATTTTAATAACTACTTGTTTACTATAAATAAAAATAAAAATAATTTAAATATAATAATATTATATACCCCTTTTTTAAGTATATATAACTTTTTAGTTAGTAAACATATTTTATAAAAATATTAATTCTACCTTTCTAGAACTAGTAGAAAATATATAATTAATTTTATTAAGTCTATTAATAATATAATATATTATTATAATATTAATAAAAATTTAATATATACTTATATTATTACTACTTCCTAAGTATATTTCTAATATTATAGTATATTAAGATATCTTTTTAGATTTATGAACTAAAAGTTCTATCCTCTTAAAAGAGTTATAAATTTTTTAAGCCTTTAATTTAAAGTAAACTTACTTTAAAAAATAAATATTTTTTTTAACTATTATTTTTACGTTAATAAAACTTCTATAAAATATATATAATACTATAAAATAAACTAAAAATAAGACAATAATAATAATAATAATAATATTAAAAAAGTTAAAAGAGATAGAGTTTATAAAAAAATTTAAAGAAAAAAAAAGCGTTATTAATATATAGTTAATTAAAAGCCCTAAAAGTAAAATTTAAAACTATTTTTAGAACATAGTTTAAATATTTTTTAAACATTATTATAAAGGATTTTAAAAAGAAGAGTTATAATATTAATTATTATAATTTAGGTATTTCTACTATAAATAGGAGCGTACTTATATAATTAAAAATATATATTCTATACTATAAAACTTTTAGTTAAGTAATAATTTATTTTTCTACTTTTATAGATTATATATATTTGTATTATTTTATATATTATACTTTATTACTATTCTACTTTAATTTCTAATATTTAAATTACTCTTTTATCTTTTAGAAGTAATATAATATAATATTTTTTTATATATATCTGTAGAAACTGTATCGACTTAGTATATACTACGTCCTTACTTAATATAGATAGATAGAATAAAGGCGATATAACTAGAGCTTAAATTTAAATATAATATAGTTTTAAAAAAGTTTTATTATTTTATTACACGTAATACGTTAGTTTAATAAAATACTAAAATTATTTAAAAACGTAAAAATAATTTTAAATCCTCTTTTAGTATTCCTAATACTACAATTTTTTAAAGTTTTATATAGACTATAGAGACGCCTCTATTAGATTTATTAAAATATAAAAGAGTATAAATAGCTACTAACTATTATAGTTAAATATTTTTATTTTAATTAAATCTCTTTATATTTATTAATTGTAGAGAAATACACGCTTAGCTTTAACGAGTATAAAATAATATAAAATAAAATAATTATTTAATATTTCCTATTATTTTAACGTAGGCAATTTGGTTATAATTATAAAAAATCTAATTATTTTATATAATTATTTTACTTTAATTTTTATTTTAGCTCTATATTTACTAACGCTAAAAGTCTTTTATATTTAGAAAAAAAAATAAACGTAATTTTAACTTTTAATAAAATAATTATAAATAATATATTTTATAAGTAACTTACTTAAATATATAAATTACTTACTCCGTTAAAACCCTAGTAAAATATACTATTACCTATAGTATAGTATAATATTTTAACTACCTTACTAGCTACTATAGTTAAAAGAGGCTAAAATATAGCTTATACTTTAGACTTTTAAATAAAATATAATACTAAGCTAGTAACGCGCTATAGCTATTTATAATATTTTTTAAAAAATAATAAGTAATTAATATATTAATATTACCTTTTAACTTAACTATACTTTTAACTTATTAAATCTCTTTCCAATAGAGTAGTAAGTACTTATATAAAATCTACTTAATTTAGATATATAAGAATTTCCGGTCTAGTTTATTATAATAAAAGATATAGCTAACTCTTTATAGGCTAAGTATAGCTAAAAACTAGTTAGTAAAAACTAGGCTATAAACTTTATAAAGGCCTAACTAGAGCTTATAATAAAATTTAATTAAAAGTATAATTATAAATAAGCCCTCTATAAGAATCTAGTAATTATTTAAGGCTAGTTCTATCTTATAAAAAATATAAAAGCTAAGTATAGTATCTAAAATAAAAATATTTTTAACTTTACTAAGTCTAGTTTTATAATAAGTATAATATTAATTAAAGTAGTAGTTATAAATTTTAAATATTAAAAATAGCTAAATAGTATTTAGTAGGATAATAGAAAGTAAATAATAATTATTTAAAATATTAATATAATAAACTAGAGAATTCTACTTTTTATTATTTTTACTAGTAAGTACTACCTTTCTATCTAATATAATAAAGATAATCTATTTTATAACTAAGTCATTGCAGTCTCTAACAATAGTTAAATGATAAATAAATTTAGTCTCTAATAGCTAAAGCACTTTAATAAGTATATAAAAAAGCCTATTATTAGTAGAGTATATTTACTTATTATTAATAGCTATAAAAGTTATAACTTACTTAAATTCTAGTAGTACTATAAGGATAATAAAATTATTATTTTATATATACTTTTATATTTCTAATATCTCTTATAGCTACTTAATATAGACTATTTTATACTACTAAAAAAGACGTATAGGTGCTAAGTTAAAAATTTAATATATAATTATATTACGTATATTACTAAAACTAAATTTTTATTATATTTTATTACCGCTTTTAAAGCTATAATAAGTAAAAATTTTTTTAAAAAGGCTTTTAAGACGCTAGCTTAGTTTTTCTTAATCTAGATATAGTAATATTAAAACTAAATATCTATTTATATATACTATTATCATATAATATTTTAGATAGTATATAGTATTTATAAATACTAAGTAATATATTAGAACTAGAGTTATAATTAACGCTTATAAAGCGAAGAATATAAATATATATAAATAGTTTTCAAACTTTAATAGTTAAAATATTTATAAAGCTAATAAAAAGCGCAGCTATAATTGCGTATAAGTTAGTATTAGTATAAAAAAAATACTAAGTTTTAAGTAACTAATAAAACTATTACGCGATATAAACTATATAAAAAAAAGCGTATATAGTATAAAAGAGTACTTATAGCTAAGAAAGACTAGTACCTAGTTACTTTATAAAAGTTTAGAGCGTATATTAATAATAATAAAAAAATACACGCTAAAAATAATAAGTTTATTTAAAAATATTATAGACACTAGAGTAAGACTAGATATAACTTATATACTTATAAGTAAAAAGTAGTAGTAAATTCTAAATAGATTAGCTTATTATAATTTTTAATAATAGTTGATAATTATTCTATACTATTATAAATAGTATAAATTTTAGTAAAGTTTTACTAAAGTAAGTAGTTTATATATATAAGCGGCTTATATATAGAGTATATTACTACTTTTACTAATTATTAATCTAGTTTTTAATAAAATTTTTAAAGATTAAATATATTATTACTTATATTAATAATCCCCTTTAAACTATCTAAAGGGCTAAAATTATTTTAAAACTTAGTACTAATTTACTATAAAAAGAGACTTAGAATCTATTAAAAGTTAAAATATTTAACGCTTTTAAAAAACCGCTTTAATAGTCTGATAAGACTAAAATTAATTTTAAATAAACTATTTAGGTACTGAAGTAGTTTTTTATAGAACTTTTAGACTATATTTTTTTTTAAAAAAAAAGATAAATATATTTAACGCTAGTAAGAAACTTTAATAAGATTAAAACTTTATAAGCTATTTAAATAAAAATGTCTAAACTAGACTATAAATTTTAAAAAAAAAATAATACATTAATACTATTACTAAAATAGAAGAAAAGGCTAATTTTTTTTATTAATATAAAAGATAAATAATTTTAGTAATTTTAGAACGTAAAGACCTTAAAAAATATATAAAATATAAAAAAATTTACAAGACCCTAAAAACGCTTTAAGTAAAATTAATAGATATAATTAAATACTAACTAGTTTAATAGGCTACTAACTAAAATAACGTTCCCTACTAATATATTAATATATTACTATTATAGTACAAAAACTTACTATATTTTTAACTACTAGTATAAAGATAAGCTAATAGTTTTTGAATTTAAGAAAGTAACTAATAAAGCCGCGTTATTAATCTAAATAGAAAAAGAAAAAAAGTAAAAATAATTATAGTATTTATCGCCTATATTAAAACTATTATAAACTATTTAATAAAAATATTTATAGTTAAGTTTATTAGTAGTTTATTTAGCTAATTATATAATTAACTTAAAAAGATAGTTACTTTAAAGACTAGAGTTATAAATAAAAATTATATTAAAGTCCTAGTAAATCTAGAGTTAATTTTAAATTTTATAAGTACTAAACTAGTAAAGAAAATAGACTTAAAAGTAACTACTTTTAATAAATTATTAGTATAAGTAGTACATAGTTACAATATAACTATTTATAGTACTACTATTACTAAAATAAACTTAACTAATTTATATAGTTAAAATTAAACTTAACTAATTTTATTAATAGTTATAAATTTCTCTTTATATAAAATTATTTTAACTTACTTTAGTTTAACTAAAAAAATTTAAAAATAAATATTATTACTTGAAGGGTTCTCTTTAGAAATAACTCTAAGAAAAATAATATTCTTATTAATAAAATTACTCTTAAAAGCGTAACTAAGATTAAATATACTATGTATAATCTAACTACTTAAGTATATATATATTTAGTAAAATTAGCGGAAATTCTTGTCTAAACTAAACTAAATAAATATTATAAATACTTTATACTACCTAAGTACTTTAATTATTTAGCACTAGTCTTAAATAAGAATTTTAAAATCTTTATAAACTATAGACTAAATAATCTAAAAATTAATTTTAAGTCTAGTACCTCTCTATTATATAAAGAGAGGTAAAGTATAGCGTCGAGACACTAGTCTAAAAAAAGTACCTCTCTATTATATTATTTTATATATAATTATTTAGTTACAAAACTAGAGATTTTTAAAAAAGTATATAAAAATATATTTTAATTTTAGGTAAATTTAGTAATTAAAATTTTTAGCTAGAGCTTTTATCCTTTTTATAAAAAAAAAGAAAACTAGTTTTAGGCTTTATATAAACTATAGAGGTCTTAATAAAATTATAATTAAAAATTATAGAACTCTTTTACTAATTATAGAATTACTAAACTCTTTTATAAAAATATAGATTTATATAAAGTTTAATCTATAAAAAGCTTACTATTACGTTTATATTATAAAAAGTAATAAATAACAGACTATATTCCGTATAAAATATAGCTATTTTAAGTATATAATTATACCTTTTAGTTTAATAAATATACCTACGTAGTTCTAATAGCTTATCTTATAAATACTAGCTAGATTAGTTAATATAACCTATATTATATATCTTAATAATATACCTATTTGGTTGACTACTAAAGAAGAATATAAAGATTATATAAACGAAGTATTATAGCGTTTATATAAAATAAAGCTTTACTTAAACTTAAAAAAGTATTCTTAATATATTATATTTACTATATACTTTAGCTTTATTATTTTATTTAAGGGCCTCTTAATAGACCTAACTATAGTTAAAGTAATTTAAAATTAAATTAAATCTATTTATATACGTAATATTCGCGTCTTTATTAGCTGTAGAGGAAAAACGAGCTAGAAATTACTAGATTTTAAGATTAAAGAGTAGGGACTAGTTTTATAAAAGAAAGTACTAAAGAGCCGTAATATATATATATAAAAAAGAATAAATCTTTTATTTTAAAGAGTTTTATAAACTAATAATATAAACTCTAAAATATTTTTCTATAATATACCCCCTAGTTAAGTTAATTAAAATAGTTTAACTATCTAAGTAGCTTAAAATTAATATTTTTAAACTTATAGTAGCTGTAAAATTAATTTTAATAAAAATTTCTTTAAATAGACTTTTAGCAGGTAGCGTTACTAAATAATAGAGTTTTAAAGTAAAAGACTAATTATAGTAAACGTACTAGCGTTTAGTAGTACAGATAGTATTTATATAATTTTTTTACTAACTTTTTTAATATAATTTTTACTTTTTTTTACTTTTTATTATTATTTCTATACGCTTTTGTACCGTCTAATTTATATTTTAGCTTTTTTATTTAACTTCTTTTTTTTAATAGCTCCTTAAGCTCTCTAACTATTATAAATATTATTACTCGTTAAGGAGGAACGACAAAAGGAGCTTATATATTAAAATTAATTAAGAGCGGCTAAACTTCGGGCCTAATCGGGACACAAATAAGGCACTATTATTAATTAAATTTATTACGTTTTATATTTCCTATTAGCTAATAAAATATAATATAATATTATTTCTCTATATACTAATATATCTAATAATATTACTATATAGTATTAGTTACTTATTAACTATAAAACTTTAAAACTATTTTACTAGCTTAAACTAATACCGCCTAATATAATATTTATAAAAACTCTATTCTCTCTTCTTTTATTTAGTACGTTTATACCTATAACTTATATATATACTAATAAATTTACAAAGCGTAATAGGTTAAAATAACTAATATAATATTTTCTCCTTTTTTATTATAATTTCCTCTTTTAATATTATTTTTTTAATACCGCTTATAAGCCCTCAGAGTATAAATACTCTAATAGTTAATAACCCTAAAATAGTTATTCTTAAAGATATTATAAAAATATTAGACTAATTTTAGTAAAAAGTATTTTATATATTTCTAATACTATACTAATACTTTATAAAAAACTTTAATTTATTTTTAATTATTTAGCTATTCTTAAACTTTATTTTTTTAGTTTTAAGTAGATTAAACTACTAATAGGCTATAACTATTATATCTTATATACCTTTTTAGAGTACTATAGTATTATAATATAATAAAAGAGGTAGTTCTAAGAAAATATCTAATTTAAATCCCTAATATAGGATAGAGAGCTTACTTATTAAGCTATTAAATTTTAAAAATAAATTAAGTAGAAGCTTTACAACTCCGATTAAATAAATAAATTTAAAAAAATACTATATTGTTCTAAAGAATTAATAATTACTATTTAGATTATAATAAATATAGTATTATTAAAACTATATTTTTAATTTTATAATTATTATATAGGTTCTATTATAACCCCTAAAAATACTAAAACTAATATCTAGACTAATACTTAAACTAATACTTTTATACATTATATACGCGTCTATTATTTTAATTACCTTTTACTTTTAATTTTTAATATAGCCGGCTAATACAGTACTTATATTTATATAAAATATAATTAAGTATTTAATCTATTAAATAATGTATTTATTAATAGAAAACTAAAAGAATAGTATACTAATTACTATAATAATACTTATTTAGAATTATAACTGGTATCTTTAAAATATTATATACTTACTAATACTATAAATACGCCTACGCGCCGTTTACTATACTATAGTCTATATAAAAATATATCTTTTTATTATTTATTTACGTTCTTATTATCCCCGCGTATATTAAATATTTTTACCTTTTTATTATTATAATAATTCAGTTCTACGTATAGCTAACTTTATAAAAACTTTAATTTTCTACTTTTATTATTATCTGTCGCGGAAAGATACCTTAAAGTTTATATTATTAGCTTATAAAGCTCTTTAGAATAAAGAATTATTTTTCTTTTATATATATATAATACAGCTCTTTAGCGCTTTTTTTTTATAAAAATAGTCTCTACTTTTTAATCTTAGAATCTAGTAATTTCTAGCTTGTTTTCCTCTATAGTTATAAGTCTAGTATTTTAAGAGTAAAGGAAAATTCTCCCTACGTATTTAATTATTAGAAATCCTATTTTTTAAAACTTTAATTAATTCTTTAACACTTTATTTAAAAGCTTTTAGTTTTATAAATCTAGTAAGTATCGCTTTATCTATATATATAAAACAACGACCTATATTTTTAGCTATTAAATACTTAGTAAGTCTTGTAACTAATAATTTTTTAAGTATTATAATATCTAAAGCTATTATATTCCTCTTAACTAATACTGTCCGACTTACTAATTTAGTAAGCTAGCTAACTTAGTATATATAATTTAAAATATAGTATATACTTTACCGCGTATAGAATTTTATTAATTTTAACTTTAAAAGTATTAATAATTTTAATAGCCCTCTATAAATACTAGAGCTTTTATATATTATAAAAGCGTTTAATACTAAAATTATAAAAATTTACTATAACTATACTACTAAAATAGTTATATACTAAGTCTATTTAACTAATTATACTACTAAAGTAAACTAAGTAATAAATATTTAAAACTAGATTAGTACAATAGTAACTCTAGAGCTTATAAGCGCTACTTAAATATACTATACTATTAAAGGGAATATCTTAACTTACTTAATCGTTTATTTTTTTAAATAAAAGCTCTTAATTACTAACGCGGTAGCTAAAAATATTATATAATAATAATACTATACTTATTTAAAAAAAGTAAAGTATAAAAGGGTAGCTACCGAGTTATAGTATTATAAATAAAAAGCTCTTTATATAAAAGTAAAAATATATAAGCTTAGTAATAGTTAAAATAAGCTAGCTATTACTAACTTTCTTACTACTATTAGTAAGAAATTAGTACCTAATTAAGTAAAATAGATATATATAACCTAAGTCTAAAAATTAATACTTAAAGATAAGGAGCTCTCCCTAATAAAAGTAAAAAGAATCTTTTAAGTAGTATTATAAAATAAAGTTACTAAGTTACTAGTTAAAAGCTTTCAAATCTTTATAACGCTTAACAGATAAAACCCCTTTCTTTAATTAAATAGCTTATATTTAAGAAATAAAGGTAAATTATATTAGTACCCCTATAAACTTAAAGCGTACTATTAGAAACCTACTAAGTACTATTACCTATAACTAGTATTAATAAGTACTTATACTAGTTAGACTACGCCGCTCTTTAAAAAGAATAAAAAAAAGCTTTTTAAGCGCCTTAAATTTAATAAATTTATAGTTCTTCGTAATATATTTAAGTAAAAAAAATAGTTTAAAAAAATACTTTATAAGGTAAAAAATCTAATAAGCTAAAATTTCCTAGCTTTTTTATATATATAGTTATTAATCCCTTGCTTATTATAAGTAGTAAATTAAAATAAAATAATAGTATATATTCTATATAAAACTATAATACCTATACGCTCTTTAAAAATACTATTTTTAATAATAGTACTATTTTATATCTAGTAAATAATAAATCGCTGCTTATTTTAGAATTTTTTAAAAAAACTAATAGTATTTATACTATTAAAGCTAGAATATAAGCTTTTCTAATCTCTAATATAGAAATTTAAGTAATTAAAAATACTTTAAATAGTCTAAATAAAAACTTTATAAAAAATTTTATATTAAAAAATATAGCTATTATAGAAGAATTCTAGTTAAATATAGTATTTAAAGCTTGCCTATATAATAAAAGACTTTAATACTTAGGCTTAAATAATATACTACGCGTAGGATTTTTAAAATAAAGTTTTATACTTATAATATTTATTTATAAGTATAATTTTATATTTATTAAATATAAGTCTCTATCTTTTTATTTCTTAGTTTAGAGCGTAATACTAGTATATTAAAAGCTTTATTTATAGCTAATATATCCGCGTATTAATACTAAGAATATATAGTACTAAAAAGTAAAATATTTAAGTTAAAAAGCTTTATATACTTTAGTCTAAAGAGCATAAAATATTTATATTTAAAGTACTAAACGTATATATTATAAGTAATATTCCCTTATATATATAGCTTAAGTAATTTTATAAAAACTAAAAAAAAAATTATTATAATTATACTAGCGTATTTTTTAAGATTTTTTTAATATACCTAAAGGAAGGCTCGGAAAGCAGTAGATATTATTAGTTAAAAATAATTATAGTAAAAAGATTTATATATAGAGCCTATAGGTAAAGTTACTTTTAAAACTTATAAAAATATTTTTAAGCTTTGCTACGTAGATATATACTTAGTATAAACTTAAAATTATAAAAATCTTTTAAGATAATAATATTACTACTTTTCTATAGTATAAAAAATCGCGTTTTAAAAAATAAGTAGAAAAGCTTAGTATAAGTATTAAAATACTACCTTTTTATATATATAAGCTAAACAGCGGTACTAAACGCGCTAGCTAAAAAATTATTAATAAAACTATTATTATAAGACTTAGTACAAATTTACTAAAAAAGCTTTAGCTAAAAATTATAAAAGTAACTATAGTATTTTATAATATTAGTCTAGTAGTTTTTAAGAGTATATAATTTTTAAATAAAGTCTTTTATAGCTAGTTTAAATAGTATTTCTGTTACTATAAACCTAAGCTTATAAAATATTAAATAGCAGTTCTACGCCTAAATTAAAATAATATATATATTTATAGTTATTATATATATCTATTAAATAGAAATTACGTAGTCGGGCGTAATAAATATAAATTTAAAATAAATTTATAAGCCTATATTAGATATTTAGTTAGTTATATAGCTTTTAATATTTATAAAATATAAATACTATTACTTAACTAAATTATTATAACGCGTAACGTTATATGTAATAAAACTCTTTTTTATAAAAAAAAAGAAGATTAGCCTATCCTATAGGAAAAGACTATAAAATTTATAAATATTTTATATACTATTAAGGTTACAAATATAGATAAAGTATTTAATAAAATTTTTAATACGTAAGTCTATAACTTTAATAAGCTAAAAATTAGTAGAAATATCGCGTAACTTAAATAATAGCTTAGGGGTACTTTAGCGTAAGGTTTATCTTATTTTTTTAACTAATTAGGTAAGTAAAGCTTTATACGAGCAGTATATACGTAGACTATTAGTATAGCTAACTAATAGCTATAAATCTATATATTATATAATATAGATATTAGTCTAATCTCTCTTTAGCCTACTTTAGAGCCTAAAGAACTTAAAAATATAAATTTTAAAAGAAATAAATACTCTAGTATTTTTTATAAAATATAATCTAGTAAAAAAGTAAAATAGCCCAAAATAAAGAGCCTATAGAATTCTTAAATAGTAGGTAAAAACTTATCTAATACTATTACTTAAATTAGCAATATAGAGCTCCTCTTATTAAATAAAATAATTAGTACTTATACTTATAGAATATAGAGACTTATAAAAGACTATAATCTAACTATTTAATAGAACTAAAAGTAATATAGGTTAAATCCTAAAAATTCTAATAAACTAGAGGGCAGGGATAAAAACCCCCTTAGTATTTATATATTATTAAGCCCTAATCTAAAAAGTAAGCTATTATATAATATAAAGCTTATAAGTACTTTACTAAATAGTATAAATAACTCTCTCTAGTATAACATTATAAATATATTTATTTTTAGTATAAATCTTATATAGGAAGAGTATAGAGAGTTTATAATTATTAATATTATAGTTTAAGCTACTATATAAAATAGGGCCCTAAAAAAAATAATATTTTAAAATAAAATTTATATATACCGCGACGAGCTTCTAAAAAAGCTAATAATATAAAAAGTAATCTCTTTATATCTACTTAGCCTGCTCTTTTACTAGGTTATATATAAAGAATAAACTACACTCTTTAAAAAGTAAATTTAGTAGGTAGTTATATACTTTAATAATACTAAATATCTACTCCTACTTAAGTAGATTTTTACTTATAAGTTTAATTAGAATAGTTACTTTATAAAGTATAAAACTTATTTAATTATTAAAGGTAATCTCTAGTTAAGAGATACGCTTTTATTAATATATACTATAATACTTATAGCACGCTTCTTTTATATAACTATAATAATTATAGTAGAGTTTAACCTAAAGATTTTATAGCTTAATATAATTAGTATATTTTTTAATATACTAATTAACCCCTTAAATCTATTATAATATAAACTACCTAATAACTATAAATAAAAAAGCAGCTATATAAAACTTAACTAAGTTTTATATAGCCTATAGGACTTACCTATACTATAATATAAAAAATTTTTTAGTACCTTAGCTAAGCTTAGTTTTATCTACTTAAAAGAAAAGCTTTATTTATTTTTTAACGTAAATTATAAAATCTTTATACTTTTCTATATAAATAATATTCTACTTTTATACTATAAGATTTATTAGTAAGAAGCTTTTAAACTACGTAATAAGCTTCTAAAAATATATAAAATAAAGGAGCGTAAAGCTGTAAAATAGTATTTTAGAATATAAGTAATTAAAAATTAAAAAAATTAAATAATTACGCTAATCTATAATTTATATATTAAAAAGATCGTAAAAAAATTTAAAGTAACTAATTTAGTACTCTTTCTACTAACGCCTTTACTATTAAAAAAGCTAGTTAAAAATAAAGGAAAAGCGATAAAAGCTAAAATTAAGGCGTATTAAAAGTATATAAAATTTATATTTTATATTACTATTATAATACAACCAGATATAGTATTTACTATTTTAAAACTTTTTTATTTTTTAACTAATCTAAGTAAAGAGCACTTTACTATAGTAAAATATATAATTACGTTCTTTTATAAATCGCGCTTTTAAGTAATTTAATATAGGGTATATAAGGGCCTAAAACTTATAATCTATTTAAATATTTTATTTATAAATAATTTAAAGAGTAAATAATCTTTATATAGCTATATTATTATATTATTTACGGGTGTAATTATTTAAAAAGCCGTAAGATAGGCTATTATTATAATATTAACTACTAAAGCAAAGCTCCTCGCGCTTAAATATATAAATAAAGAAATAATAGCTCTAAAGCGCTTTTTTAAAAAACTTACTTTAGATCTTAGAGCTACGTAGCGTATATTCTATAATAACTAATAGATAATTAGACTAGTTATAAATAAAAATAAGTATATAACTACCCGTTTACGCTATATAAATATACAGAATATATAACTACGCTAAAACTATTTAAAAAAAAGTTTTAAAATTAAATACTTTTAGATAAGTAATATACTAGTAGATAGGTTAATAAAAGCTCTTATAGCTTAGCAATTCTAAAAATTTAAAAAATAACTAAATTTTAAAAATATAAAAAAAAAATTACTAAACTAGAATTTTAAGAAATTATATAATAATAAAGCGCAAAGCGCTTTAAATTAGATATTAAATAGCTTATTAGCCGCTATTTATAATAAATAATTTAAAACTACACCGCTCAGAAAAAAAATAAAATAATAAAAATTATATAATAACTGTAATAGAAAAGCTTAATAGATTAATAACTTTACTAGCTTATTAAATTTTTAAACAGCTTAAGCGCGGCGTAAAGCAATCTTATTAAAAATATTATTTATAAAATTACTACTTAAGTCTTTATCTATTTTAATTATCTACCTAATAGTAGTTTATAATTTATTAAACTCTATAGTCTATAAAGTCTATATTAGTAAAAATTAAAAGAAGCAGATTAAAAAATTATACCTACTTATAAATAAGCTCTTTCGCCTTCTTACTATAAAGCGGCTTATAATAAAATAGAAAGCGCTTAGCAATCTCTTAGACTTAAGTAGAATTATAATAGTAAATATATAATATTTTTAAATTTTTTAGATTAAAATATTTATATATATATTAGTTTATAGTTATATTTACTCTTATACGCCTAGTAATAAAAGTCTTACGTCTTAATATTAAAATAACTATTATTACTTTTATTAGATAAAGCGCTATCTAAATAATAAAAATAAAATATAGGGCGCTTTAATTCTATAAACTATTAGTAATATTAAGGTATATAAATACTATCTAATAGTTTTTTAATTTTTCTAATTCTAATATAAAAAGATAGATAGAGTTTAAAAAAACTATAGATTAAAAAGCTTAAAATATTTTTTATTAATATTATTTTTATTACTATAGCGCGACAGAGTCTATAAAATAAATAATTTACTATTTTTATTTTTTTTAAATTTACTTTTAGATTTACTCTTTACTATAGGGCGTAGTCTATTACTTAAACCCGATCTAGTAAAGCTTAAAAAAGTTAAATTAAAAAAAGGGCTAATCGCGCTAGACGCTTAAAAAGTCTAAATAAAAAAGATAGGCTAGATAAAATTAATAATTTTAAAAGATTACTAAATTTTTTATTAATATTAAGCTACCTATATAGTATTTAGTTACTTATAAACTAGCTAATAGATAGCTATTATAAAGCGCGGTATAAGTATTAAATTAAAAAAATTATTAAAATTACTAGATAATAATACAGGAGAATTATTTTTTAAAACTTAAAAAAGCTATAAATCTTTTTAAACTAAAGAAGCGGGACATTTTTTATAAGCTTATAATAATAAAGGAAAAAGCTTTTTTTAAAAATTAAAGAATCTGCAGAAATTCTTAATTAAAAAAAAAAAGACCTTTATCTATTAAAAATATAAAATAATTATTTAGAGCTTATAGTAGCTATATATTATTTTATAAAAAAATAGATAAGCTACTAAATATTATAGTATAGAAGTATTTATTTAAATTATAATAATTTCTATTTAAGACTAAATATTGCCTTAACTCTTTTAAGCTATATATTATTAAAGCTTCTTACGCTTTTTATTTTTCTTTTTTTTAAACTACTTCTTTTTATAAAGCGTAATAACAGGCTAAAAAACTATATTAAGTAACTTACTAAAAACTAAAAGACTAGACTCTATTAGCTCCTTACTAACCTTAATAAGCTTATAATACTTAAAATACTATTTACACTTAATTATATTTAGGTACTAAACTATAATAATATAAAAAAGATCGGAAAACTATTAAATAAAAATTAATAAAATTTTTAAAAAATAAAATTAGAGCTTAGAAATCTAGATAAACTCTAAAAAGTAAAAATTAAAAAAAGTATTATAGCTTACTATAGTTACAGCAGTAGTAATATAAATAGTTAACTTATAATACTTATAATAATTAAAGAGCTTAAAAAGCTATTTAAAAAAAAAAAGTTAAATAAAAGAATATAGAAATAGTACAGATAGTATAAAAAAGTATAAAAATAATAGTTAAAAGTATAAAGAGAGTAAAAATTATTTTAAAAAAGTTAGTAAAAAAATTATATAAATACTTTTTATACTACTAATACTAGCGTACCTACTGTAATTAGTCTCTTACTTTAAAACTTTATTATTTAGTAACGCTACCTGCTAAATATCTACTTAAAAAAGTTTTTTTTAAAATTAATTTTATAGCTACTATAAACTTAAAAGAATTAATTTTTTATCTGCTTAAATAGTTAAGCTATTTTTATTAGCTTAACTAGAGGGTATATTACAGAACAATACTTTAGAGTTTATATTATTAGCTTATAAAGCTTTTTAAAATAAAGAATTATTTTTTTTATATATATATATAATACAGCTTTTTAGCGCTTTCTTTTTTAAAAGTAGTCTCTACTCTTTAATCTTAAAATCTAGTAATTACTAGCTTATTTTCCTCTATATTATCTATATATAAGCTAATACTAAATTATATAACTATAAAACCTCTCTATACTCTATTATAAAAAAGAATATATTTAACCCCTACTAAATATATACTAGATTTAAAAGGTATTTCCTCTAGCTAACTTTAAGTATTAGATAAAATATTAGTCTTTATAACTATATAAAATAATTAAATGTTATATAATAAAGAGTTAGATAGTTATAGGTTAAATAATAATGTTTTTAATGTAAACGACTTTATAGTCATAGAAAGAAGGATAAACTAGTAAAAAGTTTTAATAAGGCCCCCTATAAATAAAAATAGTATAGACTACTTTTAAAAGCCCGTACTACTATTTAATAAAAAGGTATATATTACGTAGTTCTATAAAGCGCTAAATATAATTTAAATAAATAAATATAAAATATATAATTAATATTAGTTCTACCTAAATATCTATAAAAGAGAGTATAAAAATTATTAATAAAATTATATTAAAAATTTTAGTTTAAGATATATTTCTCTTTATAGCGCTACTAATAAAATAAATCTTAAAACTATACTAGCGTTTTTACCTCCCTTTATTAATATAGAAGAGTATTTAATTACTTATATTTAAATTATAATAGAAGTCTATACCTACTAGGGAACCTAATATTACTATTAGGGTTATATTTATAATTTCTCTATAAATACTACGCAAGTCTTTAATTAGCTATTTAGACCTTTTTAAAATATTAAAATTTTTATTTTAAAACTAGCCTACGTTAATTGTAATAATCTAAAATTAATTAATTACTAATTTAAAAAAAATTACTAGGTTTACTACTTAGTTATACAATAATAGTAATGTTTTTTAGTATTATATTATTTTAATTAGAGTAATATATTAATAGATTTTACTATTATTAAAATACTCTCTTCTAATAAATTAGTTAAAGAGTAATTAAAAGTTATTTATTTAGACGTAGGGGATAACCCTATAAAATTTAAATATTAGACTAATACTTAAACTAATACCCAGACTAATACTTTACTTTATTATAATTTAAATTATAGCACTCTAAATAATAAGTTTTATAATAGTTTAAATAAATTAGACAATTTTCTATAAAATCTAAAAAAATTATTATATAAAAAAACTAACTAGACTTCTAAAAATCTTAATTTTAAGCTAGTAGATATATCTGCTGTTTCTAATATTAGCTTTTTAACTTTTAAGTTAAAGTCCCTTTATAACTAAATCTAATTATATATATAGTAGATCTATCTCTTTATAAGTATAATATATTAAACCCCTATTACTAAGTTTAAGTATACTCTATAGTATCTTAATTTTACTTTTTTATTTTTTTCTCTTATAGTTTTACTAATTATAATAAGTTTTATCTACAGAAGGTCGACTTTATTACGTAAATATATTATATAATATACTATAAAAATAAGTAATTTAGTTATTACTTATAATTTTACTATACTATTTTTAATTATCTTATACGTAAAGCCTCTACTACGTATACTAGATTTTTAGCTTACTAAAATAATAATAGGAATATAATAGGTATAAAAAATATTTATATATAATTTAATAGCCCTAACTAAAATATATTCCTTATTAATAGAGTAGTTTAAATAAGTATAAATCTTTAAGAAATAAAACCGTATTAGTAAATAAAAAAAAAGGTTAAAGGAAATAGTAAGTATTACTATAATTTTAGCCTAATACTTTAACTAATACTTATTACGTATAGCTTCGCTAACTTAAAAATCTAATATAATTTATTATCTTTTTTATAATTAATAACTTCTAGTACGATCTCCTTTATATTATATTATATTTTTTAAATTAATAAACTAATACTTTTATAATTTGTCGGTAGCTCGCCGAAAACATTATAAAAAATTATTTTTATATTATTAGTTACTACTTTTACGCGCGCTTTACTATATTTTAAAAATATATTTTTACTTTACTATTAAATATCGTAGATCTCTAAAATTAATATAAGTAGTAAGGCCGTAGTAGTACATATAATTATAGCCTATACTAGATTAGTAATACCCCTAATCTAAATATTAAATTAGGCCTATCTATAACGAAAGTTAATATAAAATTCTTAGCCTAATACTAAACTAATATAATTTCTATTATATACCCTAAACCCCTTTATCCTAATACTATCCTAATAGTTATTAATAACATAACGCCCCTATCTCTTCTATATAACTAAATAACTTTCAACTATAAAAAGCTATTATTAATATTAACGTAATATTATATCTACTATTATATTACCTTTTACTATTTTTAAAAGGATAAGTATAATAAAAAACTTATTTATTAATTCTGTATACTATACCCTATATAAATAGAGCTTACGTTTAAAATACTTTTTAGTAAAAGGTTTAAGCGGTTTAAGCTAATATATAACTACCTACGCCTAAATCTTTACTATTTAGCCTTAGTATTAGGCTAGTAGGCTAATACTAATATTTAGATTTACACTAATACAGTAGGGGTGTTATAATATATTAGTATTTATATTTTTAAACCTAAAAAAAAGACTCTACTATATAAGAATTTAACTAGTTTAATTTTATTTTATATTAGTAATAACTATACGCTCGGTATGTTTATCTTAAAACTTTTAAATAAAATTATTAGTAAATAAAATTATTATGCTTAAAAAATTTTATATATACTATTTAAGTTACCTCTAGTTTACTTATTATATATTATTATTATAGTTAATTATTATCTAGAGTTAGCTTAGTTAATAACCTTCTTTTTTAATTAACGCTAGCCTGTTCTAGACGATAGACCTAATAATATAAATATGTTATTTTAATTATATTACTTGTTACTATAAAAATATAATAAGCGCCTAGTTACTAAAGAGGTAATATTTTGTATTAACTTTTTTTTTTACTTTAACTATATAAAGCGGGTTCTTATACAGCGCTTTTAAATAAAATTAAAAATTTTATTATACTTTTCTAGATACTCACTAATAACTAAGCCTATTTAATTTTATAAAATTAAACTTATACTTTACTATTTATTCTATAATCTTAGTAATATACGGGTTATTTTTAGTATTATATTTTAAATTAATACTAAGGTTTATATATTTTACTAATAGTATTATATATATTCTATTACTAATTACTATAGAGAAGAGGTTAAGAATACTAAGCTAAAAGATTCTAATCTTAAAAAAGTACTTATAAAAATTTTTTTTAAACTTAATAAGTTTACTACGCGCGGCCTAGCCTTAAATAAATAATTAGTTAATAGTAATATTTTAAACTTTTAGTCGATTAATCGTGCTAAAGACTAAAATATAAATAAATATATTAATTTATATAATTTTAATAGTACTATATACTAAAAAGAATATATCTGAAAGCACCTAATAGTTATAGAAACTAATACTAATACTAATACTTTAGTTAAAAAGAAAAGGCTTCTTTCTAATAAGTAAAAATCTTTATTTAATATAGTTATTAACTACTTTAAAGTTATTTTAGCTAAACATACCTTTTTTTAATTACTTATTAATTTAAATAGTAAGGCCGGTATTAAAAAAACCTATATTATTAGGTTTATATTTACGCAACTTAAAGTATTAGTTTAAAAAACTAATTTTTTTTTACTAATGATATAATTTACTCCTACTAGTATTATTATATTTTTTATTAATAGTTATACTATTAATAATATTTTCTAAATACTAGTTATATATAAGAGCAGCCCTATAGAGCCCCTTAGTAGTACTATATTATAATAGCTTTAGACTACTTTTACGTTAATCTAGTATATTATTATTAATAAAAAGTCTATAGTTAGCCTTAATTTACTTACCTAGATTAGTACTCCCCTAAAAAAAATATAACTTAAGTCGGCCTATTAACTATTTACTAGTTTTAATATTATTATTTTTAAAGACTTTTACTAGCTACTACTAGTTAAGAAGTTATTTTTTTTATAATATCTTTTTTTTATAGAACGATATCTATAGCTGTATATAATAATTATATAAATAGTTTACTAAAACTATTATCCTAAAGGTTATATAGTAGTAGTAGTAGAGTAATATAAAAAATTTTTTTTTAATACTCTTTCTTATTTTAGTATTAATAAGAGCACTTATAGTAATTAAAAACTTTTTTAGATAAATTATATATCTATACTTCCTCTAGCTAAACTTAATATATTAGAAAATATACTTAGTCTTTATATATACTAAAAAGAGGTATACTAAATAAACTATAACTAATTCTGAAACTAATACTAGCCTATATTAGTTTATAATACTAAGTATAATAAACTATTTTACGCCTCTATACTAGCTAATAAAGCTAGAAACCTAAAGAACTAGCTTTTACTTTCTATTAGTATCTAGATAATAGTTTTTACTAATATATAGACTAAATATAGTTTTATAAATAAAATAATTAAAATAGTTATTAATATAATTTAATTACTAATCGTATAGAATTATACTATAATTTTACTTTTAACTATTTTTACTATATTTAAATAGTATACTAGTATAGAACTTTATAATACTAAATTTAAAACTATAGTAATTTCTATATTTTTAATTTTATATAAATTTATTTATAATAGGATAATAGTAACCTGCGTTTAATTTCTACTTTATTTAGCTTAGGCTATTACTATTTATAAATTCTAAAAACTTAGTCTTTATTTTGTTAAAATTTTTATAACTAAAAAAAAGAATTTTATAGCTAGACTATTATATAGAGCTATTTTACGTATACGTAGCTTATATAGTTTAGTATTTAATATACTATTTTTTTATTAAAGGTTAAAGTTAAAGAAAGGGAAGAAGGTCTAGACTAGATAAAAGGATAAAAAAAAAAGAGTAACTTAATTACTAACTATCTAAAATATTTTATATATATAGCCCCCTAAGGAGGTTATATTTATACTTTTCCTTTAACTAATACCTAAAACTAATACTTAAGGCTAATACTTAAGGCTAATATTTAAGGCTAGTACTATAATTTTATATTTTTATATTATTATTCCTCTATAGTGCCTATAGAAAAGCGTTAACTAAAAAGTAACTTTTAATACCCTATATATAAAAGGGTATATATAAAATTTATTTATTTTTTTACTAAAAAAGGTAACTAAACTTAATATTTTTTAGGGCCGCTAGCTGCCTATTCTTAATAAAGTATATTATACTTAGTATTCTTATTACCTTACTCTAGTAATAAAAATTTAGAAAAAAGTAGTTATTTTTATTTTTTATTAGTAAATACTAATACTAATACTAATACTTTACTTATAATATAGATATTAAGTAATAGACTAAGTATAATCCTAGTAGTCTAGTTTATATAATTAAAAGAGTATATATATCTAATATATAGTAGCTATATTCTAATAAATAGTAATATTTTATAGTATAATAGTTTAGAAAATTACTATAACTAAGTTAGTAGTTATATATTAGACTAAGGATAGTCTTTTTTTTAGTAAAAAATAGGCGCTAAAATAGTAAAATAGAAAGCCTACTATAACTATTAGTATAAAAATAGTAGATACTTATTAATATTATATACTAAATAATAGTCTACTATATATTTAGATTAGAGTAGCCTATCTTATTTATTAAAACTTACTTACTTATAGTAGTATATACCGCTTTTAGCTAAGCTCCTACTTATATTCTTTTAAGGCTAGATTAGTATTTAGGACTAACTATTAAATATAACTCTATAAGGTATTAGTTTAGTATTAGTCTAGTATATATTTATATATATACTTTAAAATTAGTATAGCTAATCCTATAATATAGTGCGCTTATACTTTTTTTTAAAAGTTACTACTTTAGATTTACCTGCCTATAAATTTTATTATAATATTAAAGCTCTTTATATAATAGGCTAATAAATATTACTCTTCTAGCTATATAGATTATTTTATTTACTTTTATAATACGTCGCTTCTATTTATTATTATTAATATTTATAGCTTTTTTCTTATTACTATTAATATCTATAGTATCTTCCTCTTTATTATTTTTTATATTTACTATAGTACTAATACTAATACTAACTCTAGTATTACTAAAGCTCGTATTATATTAGTTTATAGTATAAGTTACTAGATTAGCTAGTATATTAAAAAATATACTAGAGTATAGAAAAGTACTAGGTATAAAAAGTATATTACTTATTACTAAAGATACTATACTAATAGAAACTAGAATATTACTAAAGGGTAATAGCCGTTAGGATAGTAGTATACTAGTAAATACTACTTTAGTACATTATATATAATTTATTATTTTTTTAACAGTTCTTTAAGCTGTATTTATAATATATTATTTTTAATTACTTTTTAGGCTATAGCTTTTTATTACTAAATTATTTACTATACGTATTTAGTAACTGTTAGTATCTAAAATTATAACTAATACTTAGGCTAATACTTATCTTTTTACTATAGTTATATTATTAGCTTATATATATAACTACTTTTTTACTTATTCCTTTATTACTAAGTTAGTACTATTAAAAATTAGTTACGCTACTATAAGTAACCTATAAGTATATATATTTAATCGCGCTTTTTAGTTAGCTGTTTTATTATAAGTTTATTATAATACTTTACTAAAGAGCTTTTGCCTTACTATAGTATTTTTTTTAAAATATTTATTAAGTAAATATTCCTTATCTACGCGACGCCTTTTTAACTTTTTAATATTTACTATTTTATATTTTAAGGAGGGTCGTTAATACCTATAAGATATTAGTATTTATAAAAACGTATAGTAAAGTATAAGTTATAAAGTAGTAGTAATAAGAAACTAAAAAGATATAGTTATAAAAGTAAAAGGCTACTATTATTATTTAAGGTTATCTATAAATCTATATATATAGATATATTACGTATAATTTATTATATAATTACCTAAAAATACTTAAGATATAGTTATAAAAGTAAAAGGCTACAATTATTATTTAGGATTATCTATAAATCTATATATATAGATATATTACGTATAATTTATTATATAATTACCTAAAAATACTTTCATAGTAAACTACTTTTACTCTATAGCTTATATATTTTTATTTAGTTACTATGCGGTTATAATATTAAGTAGTTTAAATAGTATATTATTAGTTAAGTATAAAATATACCTAATACCTAGACTAATACCTAAATTAATTATATTATTCTTATATATTACTATTACTCTCTTCTTTACTTTAGTAAAAACGTATAATTATATATTTATATACAGACTTAAACGTGTTTATATACTTATTAAATCGCCTAAAATAGTATAGCTAGTTAACTAGTAGGTAGACTTAAGTGCTATAAGCTATACTATATTTATTATACGTATATAACTATAAAGTAATTAATATTAAACTAATACTAGTTTTTACGCTTATATTATGGCTATACTATTTATTCTATACGTATTAGTTACTTTTATTTTTATTTAGTTATCTTATTATAGTTATAAACGCTAACTATACTTAGTAATAGTATATAAGAACTACTCTATTTTACTCTCTCTCTTTATACTTTACTTTTTTTTTACTTTTTTTTTTTACTTTTTATATTATATAGCCGCTACTTTATTAAAATATAAATTTTAATAGTAATTATTACTAATCTAAATTTACCTATATATATTTTATAATACCTATAATATAGCATATACTAAAAAGAATAAACTTTTATTAAGTTATTATCCTAACTTTTATACTAAAAGTAGTAAGAGCGGTAAATCTCTATTTATAAGTATAATAAAATTACCTTATAGTAAGTAAGGTATTAGTTTAAATATTAGTTACTTACTAATATTAAATTAGAAGCTTTAATCCCTAAAATAAAAAGCTGCCTAATTTATAATAACTCTAATCTATAGAGTTAAAAGCGTATACCTAATTTTATAATAAAAGTTAATAAGTTTTATTAGTATAAGCTAGGTAGTAAGTATTAGTCTAGTATTAGTTTAGTATTATACTTACTTATTCTCTAGTCTAAATACTTTAAAAAAGTAAATATTATTAGTAATTTATTAGTCTCCTAATACGTATCGCGCTATTTTAATAGTTAGTTTATAAAATTACTATAAATATTAGTCTAATACTAGATATACGCTTTTAATAAAATATACTTAAAATACTATAAACTACTACTAAGTTCTATGTTATTAATTTCTTTAAATATAGGTATTAGTATAGTATTAGTTTTTACTAATATAAGCTAATATTTATAAGTATAAATATAGCCGCTATCTACGCTAAGCGCGTTACTATTTAATAAAAAAATATTTAGCTTATATACTATATAGTATTAGCTATACTTAGTAATAAATATATATTTATTTAATATTATTAACATCCGTATAAGCCTTTAGATAGTTTTTTTAGCTTTACTATCCTCCTAAGTATAGACTATAGTAAAAAAAAAGCTTATATAAGTAAAAAAAAAGTTAGTAAGGGCTACGCTTAAGTCTAGACTTACGCCTAATATATAATAGTTACGTAAAAATTCTATACTAAGTATTAAGAGGCTAAGCAGTATAAATAATAATAATTAAAAAAGTAATAATAGGTTAACTATAACTATTATCTTAGATATCTTCAAAACTAATATTTTACTATAATAGACTAATACTTTAGTTACTTTATCTAATAATACTTTTAAGTTTTAGTCCTCTAATAGCTTTAAACTAAAAAAGGCTTCTAAGAATAATAAAAGGAAAAAGAAGATAACGCCTAAAAGCAACTAGTATAGTAGTATATATTTACTTAATATTACTTAAATAGCGTTATAGCCTATTCTGCTTTTTTCTTTTTTATATTTTATTTTAGTTTTAATTCCGCTTAGGGTACGTATATTAATTATAAAATTTAAAAAAAGAGTAGAAAGAAAAAAAAATATTATATTATAGCTATCTTTTAATATTTTTTAGACTAAAGATAATTTTACTATATATACAGGTAAAATAATTTAATAACTATCTAATTCTTTATTTTCTTAATTATTTAATACCGTCTATTAGAAACGTAATAATAAAGATTTAAATATACTTTTTAAAAGCTTTTTTAATACTGCTTAGTAACATTCTAGTTTAAATACTATATTATAAAATTTTAGTTTAAATACTATTATATAAAATCCGAATATAAATACCGTTAATAAGAATCTACTTATAGAATATACTAATAAAGGTTTTTAAGCAGTCCTAAAAGTACTAAAAAAGTATAGCGCTAATAGTTATATTCCTTTTATATTTTTAATTACTTTTTTTAGATCCCTAACCATTTCTTTAAAATAGCCTACAGACGTTACTTAGTAAAATAAAAATAATAGTACTAAAAATAATAATTAGTAATAAGAATAGAAGCAGCTCTCTTAATAGTAAAATAATAAGAATAATTAACTTTCTCCTAATTTACCTACGTATAATTAGTAGTAATAGTAAAAATAATCCTCTAAATAGTAAAATAAAAAAAATAATTAACTCTCTTCTAACCTATCTATAAGTATAAAATAAAATAACACTTTTACTACTATAATAATTAGTATTAGTCTAGTATTAGTTTAGTATTAATTTAGTACTAGTCTAGTATTAGCCCTTTTAGTATACTAACTTATTTTAGCTAGTAAACTAAGCTCGCTAGTTATTCTTAGAATACTTATACTATTATACTAGCTATTACGCTGTAAGTATTAGACTACTATTAGTCTACGTTAATTACTAATTTATATATAGAGTATAGTAAGTATATTTACTACTAGTCTAGACTTAGTTTAAAGGTTATAGGCAATTATTATAATTTATAGGTAGGTTATACTTAGTTTATTAAGGCTTTTAATATTATAGGCTTTATATTATTTTTATCTATTAATAAGCTCTATGTATAATCCTTTATAAATTTCTATATATAACTTATTAAGGATTTTTACGTACTTAATAATAAGTAGATTCTATCTTTTATAAATAGAATACTATTTATAAATTTTTTATTTTTATAATATAAAATATCAGTATTACTATTTAACCTCCTTAAGAAGTAGTTTAATTCTTTTACTTAGATTAGTAATATATTTTAAATTAACTATTTATATAACTACCGCTATAACTATAGTAAGCTATAATATTTTTTTAAATTTTTCCTTTTTAGAATTTATCTAGATTTCTAATCTCTAATTTTTTTTTAAAAACTTTACTAATTTTTACTTAATAGTTTAAAGATATAATAAAGAATTTTCTCTACTAAAATAAGCTTAACTACCTAAATTTAATTAAGCGTAATTAATATCTAAAATATATTAAGTATACTAAGATTAGTAAAATGCTAATAGAGTCTACTTTTTTAACTTTAAATACTTTACTTACTATTATTTTTTAGCCTATAATTATACTCTATAAGAAGAAGTAGGTAAAAAAGAAAAACAATAAGAAGCGTAAAAAGTACTAATAATAAATAGTTTAGTAGAGCTAAACTGCTATTTAACTTTAAACTAAAATTTCTATAACTTAAATAGACACTCCTATATTATATTATTTAAAAAATTCTCTACTCTATCTATAAGAAGATACGCAGCCTTTATAAGCTCTTAAGAAATATTTTATATTTTTAATAAATAAAAATCTATTTAACTTTTTTTATTAAAAGATTATATAAATTTTTTAATCTCTAAAAAATTTTTTTCTTTTACTATTATAAGCTTAAGAAAATAATCTTCTATCTTTAATAGATAAAGTGTACGCTTTTTTAGTTTAAAAGACTTTATAGCCTATTTAAGTTTTAAAAGATAATTTTTCTAATCTACTATCTAGTAATTCTAATAATTTTTTTAATTTTATACTTATATTACGCTCTTAAACAGCTGTCTAAAAACTAGTCTAAAAGTATATAATATTCTTATAAAAAGCTTAACACTAATAAGAAATTAACTAGACTTTTAAAGTTATTAATTCTATCTAAGCTATTCTTTTAGTTTAGCCTCTTTAAATATAAGGTACTATTTACACTCTTTTTAATTTAGTTTTTCTAAACTCTACCGAGTTAGGTTTAAAAAATAAACTACGCCCTATAGTAAATAAAAATAAATTTAAAAATACTAAAGGTAAATTTAGGGAGAACTTAAAAGATAAAAATAGTAAACTATTTACTTTATAGATTTTCTTACGCTGTAAAAATCAAAATAATATTTATAAATAATATTTTAAACTTTTTAGTCTATAGTTTTTTTAAGGTTTCTTTATCCTTTTATATTAAGATTAGAAAAGTTTTAGTACTATTATATAGTATTTATATAATTTAATATTACTAATAAATTATAAAATTAAAATATTTTATATTTTACTTCTATTATTTAGGTAGTACTTTATTTAGTAAAAGTAATAAAAGTTACTATAATACTAAAATTTAAAACGTTTATTATTAAATATATAAAAGCGGATATAGCTATAAACTAATATATATACTAATATCTTAATTTAGATAATTTAAAAAAATTATATACTTACTATTATAGTCCTAGTTGCGTTTAAAAAATTAATAAGTACTTTTTATTTTATTATAAGTTGCTTTATAGTAAGAAGGTAAAACAGTTTATTTATAAGTAGATATAATTTTTTAATCTGCTTCTTTTAGTTTTTACTAATATAAACTTAATAAATAATAAAGCTTAATAAATTACAGACTGTAGTTAGGTAAATAATTAAAATAAATAAAAATCTAGGTAGTAACTCTATAAATAATATTTTTAATTAAATTACTTTACGCCGCGCTTAAGCTATTTAGAAGTTTAATAAGCTAGTTAAATTATTAATCTATTAAGCTTTTTTATTAGGATTATTATATAATTTTTATTATTTTATTATTTTTCTACTTTTTTATTATATAATTTTTCTAAGCGGTGCGGTTTTAAATTATAATTATAAATAGTAGCTTAAAAGCTATTTAATATTTAATTTAATATACTTTATACTCTATTATTATATAACTTCTTAAAATTCTAGTTTAGTAATTTTTTCTTTTATATCTTTAAGATTTAGTTACTCTCTAAATCTTTAGAATTACTAAGCTATAAGAGCTTTTATTAACCTATCTACTAGTATATTATTTATTTAAAAATACTTAATTTTAAAACTCTTCTTTAAATACTTTTAGTACAGCTATATATTCTGTATATTTATAGAGTGTACACAGGTAGTTATATACTTATTTTTACTTATAACTAGCCTAATAATTTATTAGATATTATAGAATATATACTATATAGTTTTAAAATCTAAAATAAGTTTTTTAAAGAAGCGTTTTAGAGCTATTATTTTTTTATGTATAGATTTAAGTGTAAGGAGCTCTACTTTAGTAGTTAATATTATAATAGTAGTCTATTTTATAGTTTTTTTTTTAAATAATTATACCCTTAAATAATATAATAATATAACTATATAAGAATTATCTACTCTTTAGATTATCTATAAATAAAGCGTCTAAATAGATTATAAATTTTAGACTCTTATATACGTTATATTAAATTACTTAAAAGCGCGATTTATAAAAAAACATAATTATATATTTTATAATAGTAAAGTACTCTTTACTTAAATTAATTAAAAAATAAAAAAGTTTTAAAATAGTAAATACTATATTTAGTTATATTATAATAGTAGTATAAAATATAGATTTAACGTACTCTTAATATACCTTAATTTTAACTTTTATCGCTTCTCCCTTATTCTTAACTAACTTTTTTAGTAGTAAAAGCGTTAGTAGAAAAAGTATTAAATTAGCTACCCTAAATTTCTTAATAATTTTTTTAATATATAAATTCTAGATTAGCGTAATTATTTAATTTTTTTAATCCCTAATTACTTATATTTTAAAATACTATTTTATAGCTTCGCGTATTTCTATTTTATATATTCCTAAAAGCTTATTACGCAGTTTAAAAGCTTTTTATTAATAAATTTTATAGTATAGAAGTAGAATATTATTTATATAAAAAAGTATAAAAATCTTATAATCTGCGTTAAAAAATAAGTAAGACTCTTGTTTTAAGTAAATAAGACTAAAATTAGCTAGAGTACTAAAAAAATTTTTATACTATAGTATAGGTAAGTCGCGTAGGCTATATAAGGCTTAATTAAGCTTTATATAACTATCTTTTTATTTATAACTATTAGGTAGTTTATACTATACTAGATTTAAGGCGTTAATTAGTATATTAAGGAACACACTAATTATATTAAACTATAAAATTTTTATATTAAACTTTACTATAATTACTATAGCTATATAAAAAGAGTATACTATAAGTATTATAGTATATATTAATAAGAATATATCTTTTAACTAAAAATTACCTCTAATAACTAAGGAAGTGTTTTACTTTATAAAATAATAATTCTAATTAAACATATAGGTAAATACCAATTTATATAGAAGTAGTTATTTAGCATTTTTAAAATATTTAACTACTTATTAAGTTTATTTTTTAAAAAGTATAGTTTATTTTTTATATATAGTCTAATAAAAGAGCGGGCTAAATAGATATAAAAAAATTATTTTTTATATTACTAGCTCTTTTAAAAGCTTATCGCAGTATATATAAGCTTTATTTTAAAGTATTATCTTTTTTAGGGCCCTATTCTATATTATAGCTTAAACTATAATATTAATAGTTATAGGCTTTCTAAACTCTTCTTATATAAGGTTTATACTAAAAATAAATATATTTATAAAGTTATACTAAAAAGAGCTATTTACGCTATTTAGTAAAATATTTATAAGCTTTATATTATATAATAGCTCGCTCTTTAAGGTAAGGCTTAATAATATATAAATACTAAAAGAGTTTTTATTTCTACTTTTTAGTTTATTAGAATTGTTAGGATTTAATCTATATTATCTTTAGCTCTATTAAGTAGCTAGACTATAGTCTTTTATAGGTCCCTATATTTTATAAGTATAGGTACTAATTATTTTACTTAATAAAAGGAGCTCTATATTACTATTTTAAGTAATAGTATTAAATAAGCTTTTACCTGCTATTTAAGAATTCTATAACCTTTTTACTTTAGACTATTCTACTTTTTTACTAAAATATACTTTATAAAAAATATTAAAATATTTATCTCTGTTAAAATTTATACTTTTAAGTTTTTTAGGCTTTAGAGTAGGCTAAGAAAAGAATAGACTAATATTTATATTATATAATATATAAATTTATAATTATTAGCTAGCTATATTAATAGCCTATATATATACTACTTATATAAAGTTTTATTTACTTAATTAGCTAAAAAGATAAGATAAAACCTATACTAAAATACCTTTAAACTATTACTTATATTACGTAATATTTTTACTAATTTTTAGTTTACTAAAGTTATAGGTTTACGTATTAATAATTTTATTAAACGCCTTATCTATATCTATAATCTTAATAGTATATAAGATATTTATAAGCTTTATAGCCTTTTTCTATAAAATAGGCTAATCTTCTTTTTTTTTATAGAAAAGAGTTTTATTAAATATAATATTACGCGTTATAATAATCTAATTAAATAATAATACCTATATTCTATAAATATTAAAAGCTACGTAACTAACTAAATATTTAATATAAGTATATAGATTTACTTTAAATCTATATCTATTTTACCTAATTATATAATTCTTATTTAGTAGATATACGTAATAACTATAAGTATATATATTATATTAATCTAAATATAGATTTACTGTTTAGTACTTTTTAAACTTAAATTTATAAGAATAAAAATACTATTTAAACTAGCTATAAAAAACCTTATTTAGAAATTATATACTTTTAAAAGTTACTAAACTAATATTATAAAGCGCTATAACTACTTTTATAATTTTTAGTTAAAGCTTTTTTAGTAAGTTTCTACTAAGTCTTATAGTAATAGCCTTATTTATAATTTTTTAGTTAGCGTATTTAGCGCTACCTTTTAGCTTATATATATAAAGAGATAGTATTTTAATACTTATACTAAGCTTTTTTATCTATTTTTTAAAACACGATCTTTTATACTAGGAATAGGTAGTAATATTATTATTTTAAAAGATTTTTATAATCTTAAGTTTATACTAGGTATATACCTACGTAGTAAAATTTAAAAATACTTTTATAAGTTTTAAAAGTAACTTTACTTATAAGCTTTATATATAAACCTTATTGTAGTAAGATATCTTAGAGCTTACGTTACTAGCTTATAAAATTCTTTAGAACGGAGGATTTATTCTTCTTTAATTATATATATTACGACTCTTTAGCGCTTTCTTTTATAAAAGTAGTCCTAATTTTTTATTTTAAAAATTTAGTAATTTCTAGCTCGTTTTCCTTTATAGTTATAAGTCTAGTATTTTAGAAGTAAAGGAAGATTTTCTCTACGTACCTAATTATTAAAAATTCTATTTTTTAAAACTCTAATTAATTCTTTAATTTTTTATTTAAAAGTTTTTAGTTTTATAGACCTAGCGAGTATTATCTTATTTATATATATAAAAATAATAATATAGAGGTAAAACAAGCTAGAAATTACTAGATTCTAAAAGTAAAAAATTAGGACTACCTCTATAAAAGAAAGTACTAAAGAGCTATAATATATATACGTAAATGAGAATAAATTCTCTATTTTAAAAAGTTTTATAAACTAATAATATAAACTCTAAAGTATTTTTCTATAATATACCCCCTAATTAAGCTAATAGAAGTAGCTTAACTATTTAAGTAGATAAAAATTAATTCTTTTTAAGCTTATTATAACTATAGAATTAATTTTAGTAAAAGCTTTATAAGCAATTTTTCTAATAGGTAGCGTTACTAAATAATAGAGTTTTAAAATAAGTAACCGAATACGGTAGACGTGCTAGTATTAATAATATAAAAAGCGTTTATATAATCTTTTTACTAACTTTTTTAAAATAATTTTTATTTTTTTTATACTTTTTTATATTACTTTTATATTCTCTCGTACTGTTTATCTAGTTTTAAAACTCTTTTATCTAATATTATTTTTTTAAATAGCTCCTTAAGCTCTCTAACTCTTATAAATATTATAAATTAATTATTTATATTTACCACTACTATAACTGTAGTAAGCTATAATACTTTTTTTAATTTTTACTTTTTAAAGTTTATCCGGATTTCTAAGCTTTAATTCTATTTTTTAAAAATTTTATTAATTTTTATTTAATAGTTTTTTAATCCCTTCTATATTATTATAGTTAAGAACCTAAATATAATTAACAGTAAATAGTATTTTAAGTGTTATAAGCTTACTAAGATTAGAAAAAAGCTAATAAAGTCTAGTCCTTTAGCTTTTAGTAAGCTATTTAATATTATTCTTTAACCTATTATTGCGCTCTATAAAAAGAAGTAGTTTAAAAAAAAAAATTAAGAAGTATAAAAAGCTTTAATAAAAGGTAGTTTAAAAGAGTTAAGGCGCTGTCTAGTCTTAAATAGAAATTTTTATAACTTAAATAGTTACTTCTATATTATAATATTTAAAAAATTATTTATTTTTTTTATAAAATAATACGCTACTGCTATAAGCTCTAAAAAATTATTTTATATCTCTAATAAAATTAGATCTATTTATTTTTTTTAATTAAGTAGTTCTATAGGTCCCTTAAGTTTTAAAAAATATTATTTTCCAATTATTATAAGCTCTAGAAAATTATTTTATATTTTTATTTTAAATAGGTCTAGGTACGCTAACGGTCCTAGTTATTATTTATAATTTATTTTTTAAAACTCTAAAAGATCTTTCCTCTAATCTACTAGATAGTAGTTTTAAAAATTTTTTTAGTTTAATACCTATACCGCGCTCTATAATAGCTATCTATTAGCTAGTTTTTAAGTACCTAAATACACTACGGGAAGCTTAGTACTAATAAAAAATTTAATAAGCTTTTAAAATTATTAATTCTATTTAGCCTATTTTCTTTATTTAGACTTTTTAAGCGCTAGGCGCTATTAGCGTCTTTTTTAATTTAGTTTTTTTAAGCTTTACTAAATTAGGTTTAAGAAATAGGCCGCGCTTTAGAGTAGAGAGTAAATCTAAAAATAAATTTAAAAAAAATAAAAATAGTAAACTATTTATTTTATAGACTTTATTATGCTGTAGTAATAAAAATAATATTAATAAAAAATATTTTAAGCTCTTTAGTTTACAGTTTTTTTAAGCTCTATTTATTTTTTTATATTAAGATTAAAAGAGTTAGGAAACTATTAAATAGTATTTATATAGCTTAATATTACTAATAGTTTATAGGATTAAAGTATTTTATATTTTACTTTTCGAAAAGTAATAAGTACGCCTAGACGACGATCCAGGAGTACAAACGCAGTAAGGGAACTCTGTTAAGTGCTAAACCGTATACGCAATGCTTAAAAGCTAAGCTATATTTTACTTTTATTATCTAAATAGCGCTTTATCTAGTAAGAATAATAATAGCTATTTTAATACTAAAATATAAGGCTTCTATTACTAAGCGTATAAATGTAAATATAGTTATAAACTAATATATATACTAATATCTTAATCTAGAAAATTTAGGAAGAATATATATTTATTATTATAGTTTTAGTTATATTTAAGAAATTATTAAATATTTTTTATTTTATTATAAGCTATTTTATAGTAAGAAGGCGAAAGAGCTTACTTATAAGTAGATATAATTTTTTAATCTACGTTTTTTAATTTTTACTAACGTAGATCTTATAGACTATAAAACTTAATAAATTATAAACTATTATTAAATAGATAATTAAGCTAAATAAGAATTTAGGTAGTAATCCTATAAATAATATTTTTAATAAAATTATTTTACGCTGCGCTTAAGCTATTTAGAAGTTTAGCAAGCTAATAAAATTATTAATTTATTAAACTTCTTTATTAAGGTTATTATATAATTTTTATTATTTTATTATTTTTCTACTTTTTTATTATAGAATTTTTCTAAGTAGTGCGGTTTTAAATTATCTATTATAAATAGTAGCTAATAAGCTATTTAATATTTAATTTAAAGCGCTTTATGCTTTATTATTATATAACTTTTTAGAATTTTAGTTTAGTAATTATTTCTTTTATATTTTTAAAATTTAGTTATTTTTTAAATTTTTAGAATTACTAAGCTATAAGAGCTTTTATTAATCTATTAGCTAGTATATTACTTATCTAAAGGTATTTAATTTTAAAACTTCCTTTTAAATACTTTTAGTATAATTATATATTCTGTATATTTATATAGCGTAAATAGATAGTTATACGCTTATTTTTATCTATAATTAATTTAATTATTTACTAATTATTACAGAATATACGTTACGTAATTTTAAAATTTAAAATAAGTTTTTTAAACAAGCGCTTTAGAGTTATTATTTTTTTATTTATATATTTAAGCGCGAGGACCTTTGCTTTAGTAATTAATATTATAATAGTAGTCTATATTATAGCTTTTTAAATAATTATACCCCTAAATAGTATAATAATATAGCTATATAAAGATTATTTACTTTTTAAATTATCTATAAATAAAGTATTTAAATAAATTATAAGTTTTAGGCTCTTATATACCCTATATTAAATCGCTTAAAAGCGCAATTTATAAAGAAATATAATTATATATTTTATTATAGTAAAATACTCTTTACTTAAATTAATTAAAAAATAAGAGAGTTTTAAGACGGCGAATACTATATTTAGTTATATTATAATAATAATATAAAATATAGATCTAACGCGCTTCTAATATACTTTAATTTTAGCTTTTATTATTTTTTTTTATTTTTAATTAGCTTTTCTAATAGTAATAGTGTTAGTAAAAAAAGCGCTAAATTAGTAACTTTAAATTTTTTTATAATTTTTTTAATATATAAATTATAGATTAGCGTAATTATTTAATTTTTTTAATTTTTAATTATCTATACTTTTAAATACTATTTTATAGTTCTATATACTTCTATTTTATATATTCTTAAGAGCTTATTACGCAGTTTAAAAGTCTTTTACTAATAAATTTTATAGTATAAAAGTAAAATATTATTTATATAAAAAAGTATAAAGATCTTATAATCTATATTAAAAAATAAGTAAGACTTTTCTTTTAAGTAGATAAGGCTAAGCTTAACTAGAGTACTAGAAAATTTTTTATATTATAATATAAATAAGTCCCGTAAACTATATAGAGCTTAGTTAAGCTTTATATAGTTATTTTTTATTTATACCTATTAGGTAGTTTATACTTTACTAGGTTTAAGGGGTTAATTAATATATTAAAGAATATACTAATTATATTAAACTATAAAATTTTTAGGTTAAATTCTATTATAATTATTATAATTATATAAAAAGAGCGCGCTGTAAGTATTATAATATATACTAATAAAAGTATATTTTTTAACTAAAGGTTACTTTTAATACCTAGACAAGTTTTATACTTTATAAAATAACTATCCTAATTAAACTTATAGGTAAATACCTATTTAAGTAAAAGTAGATATTTAGTACTATTAAAGTATATAACTACTTACTAAATTTATTTTTTAAAAAGTATTATCTATTTTTTATATATAGTCTAGTAAAAGAGCGATTTAAGTAAATATAAAAAAATTACTTTTTATATTACTAGCTTTTTTAGAAACTTATTACGGTATATATAAATTTTATTTTAAAATATTATTTTTTTTAGAGCTCTATCCTATATAGCAGCTTAAACTATAGTATTAATAATTATAAACTCTTTACGCTCTTCCTATATAATATTTATACTAAAAATAAAAATATTTATAAAATTATACTAGTAGGAACTATATACGCTATTAAGTAAAATATTTATAAGCTTTATATTACGTAATAGCTTACTCTTTAGGTTAAAGCTTAATAATATATAAATACTAAGGGGGTTTTTATCCCCGTTCCCTAGTTTATTAAAATTTTTAAGATTTAATCTATATTATTTTTAGCTTTATTAAGTAGTTAAGTTATAATTTTTTATAAATTTCCGCGTCTTATAAGTATAGGTATTAATTATTTTACTTAATAAAAGAAGCTCTATATTACTAATTTAAGTAATAGTATTAAACAAGCTTTTACTTATTATTTAAGAATTTTATAGACTTTTTATTTTAGGCTATTTTACTCCTTTACTAGAATACAGTTTATAAAAAATACTAAAATATTTATTTTTTTTAAAATTTATATCCCTAAGTTCTTTAGACTCTAGAGTAGACTAAAAAGAAATTAGACTAATATTTATATTATATTATATATAAATTTATAATTATTAGCTAGTTATACTAATAGCCTACGTATATACTACTTATATAAAGCTTTATTTATCTAACTAGCTAAAAAAGTAAAATAAAACCTATACTAAAGTATTTTTAAACTACTATTTAGATTATATAATATTTTTACTAATTTTTAGCTTATTAGAGTTATAGACTTATATATTAAAAATTTTATTAAACGTTTTACTTATATCTATAATTTTAATAGTATATAAAAAATTTATAAACTTTATAGCCTCTTTTTATAGAATAGACTAATTTTCTTTTTTTTTATAGAAAAGAGTTTTATTAAACCTAATATTATACGTTATAATAATATAGTTAAGTAATAATATTTATATTATATAAATATTAAAAGCTACGTAACTAACTAAATATTTAATATAAATTTATAAATTTATTTTAAATTTATATTTATTACACCCGGCTGCGCGATTGTTATTTAAAGAATATACGTAATAACTATAAATATATATATTATTTTAATCTAGGCGTAGATCTGCTATTTAGTACTTTATAAATTTAGGTGTATAATAATAGAAATACTATTTAAACTAGCTATAAAGGACTTTATTTAAAAATTATATACTTTTAGAAGTTACTAAACTAATATTATAAAATACTATAGCTACTTTTATAATTTTTAGCTAAAGCTTTTTTAGTAAATTTATACTAAGTCTTATAATAATAATTTTATTAATAATTTTTTAGCTAACGCGTTTAGCGCCGCCGTTTAGCTTATATATATAGAGAGGTAGTATTTTAATACTTATATTAAGCTTCTTTATTTATTTTTTAAAACGCAATCTTTTATACTATAGTTTAGTAATAATATTATTATTTTAAAAAATTTTTATAATCTTAAGTTTATACTAAGTATATACCTATATAGTAAAGCTTAAAAATATTTTTATAAATTTTAAAAGTAATTTTACCTATAGGCTCTATATATAAACCTTTCTACTATAATTATTTTTAACTAATAATATTTATTTCTCTCTAAGCCTTCCTTTAAATATATTAAAAAGATTTTATAAAATACGCTAATATAGTTATAGTAATTTTATTTTAGGTTTTTAAAAAATTATTTAAGCCGTATATATAAGAAAATAATATTTATAATATATACGCTTCGTACTTAAAATATAAATATTTTATACTTTTTAAATTAGGGTATATAAGGTTTTTTAATTTAAATATTCTATTTTTTAGTACTATATATCCTTAATATTAATACATAAATTTATTAACTATAAATAAAACTTTTAATAGGATAGTATTATATTTTAGACTAAAAGATAGAAGAATAAAGGCTTATATTTAATAAATATTAAATTATACTTATAAGTAAGCGTTATAAATATAAGGCTCTATTTTAAAAATCTTATATATACTATATTATCTAAGCCTAAGTATTAAAATCCTTTATTATATAAGTAAACTTTAAATACTATATTTAGGTAGAATTCTTTTATAATAGTTATATTTTTTAATATAAGATCTTTTATAAAATTTCTATTTAACCTATTTAAAGTATTTTTAATTATACGGGTTTTTATATTAGAGATTAAAAAAGCTTATATTATAGTCTTAATAGTGCGGATGCTATTAGCTTTTTTAAAAAATTTTAAAATAAGTAGTAATTTATTATTTACTAAATATAAAGCGGCACTATTATTAAAAATAATATATTTAAAAAGTATATAAATATTATAATTTTATATAAAATATATACTATTACTTTATTTTAATTTATTACTTATAATAAGCAAAGGATTAATAACTATATATACTAAAAAGTTAAGAAATTTTAACTTATTAATCCCTTTACTCTATATAGTATGCTCTTTAAACTATTTTTTTTACTTAAGTATATTACAAAGAGCTGTAAATTTATTAAATTTAAAACGCTTAAAAAGCTCTTTTTTATTCTTTTTAAAAAGCGGCGTAGTATAACTAGTATAAATATTTATTAAAACTAATTATAGATAATAGTATTTAGTAGATTTTTAATAGTATCTTTTAAATTTATAAAGATATTAGTATAGTTTACGCTTATTTTTTAGTTATAAGCTATTTAATTAAAAAAATAGATTTTATTTACTAAGTATTATAAAAATCCCGAAGCTTTTAGTAGATAATTTAGTAATTTTATTTTATAATATTACTTAAAAGATTCTTTCTACTTTTATTAGGAAGAGCTTCTTACCTTTAAATATTAATTTTTAGACTTAGATTATATATATTTATTTTATTTAATTATATACTAATTTCTTATTAATAGCGGTAAAAAAGTTAGTAATAGCTACTTTATTTTAAATTTTATTAAGTTTATATACCTCTGCTTTTATATAAAGAGCTTTTTATTTATAATACTATAGCTTAGTAACTATTCTTTTATACTTTACTTTTTTTAAATAAGTATACTATTATTATTATATAATATTCTTAGCTACTATATTAGTAGTTAAAAGCTTTTATTTAAAAAAATAAATAATTAAGTAAGTTAAAATATTTCCTTTAATAGTATAGTATATTTAAACAGCGCTTATAAGCTCTAAAACTATTATTATACTAATCTAGTTCTAAATATTTATTACTTAATTTACTTTAGTAATATAATCGGTTAAGCGGGCTTAGTATATAGCTATCTTAGTAGTATAGTTATAGTAGATTTTTATAATTTTAGTTTTTAATACTTTTAGGATACGTAGAAGCTCTAGTATTAAAAATAAATTATTAAAATTATTAACGCTTTTAAGATTAAGATTAATAAAATTTTATATATAGTAAAGCGTATACTATATTTTAAGCTATATATACTAAATTAGCTACCTTGCCGAATTAGTAAGATAGATATTATTAGTTAAAAAAAACTAAGTAGCTTTATATATTATAACGCTTAAAGAATTATTAGTTATAAAGCTTACTAAGTATTTAATAGCTAAAAATATAAGTTATTATTTTTATATATATAAATAAGGCAATACTTACTAGATCTATAAAACTAAGAGCTTTTAAATAAAAGGTTAAAGAATTAATTAAAGTTTTAAAAAATAGAATTTTTAATAATTAGGTAAGTAGGAAGAATTTTATTTTATTTTTAAAACGCCGGGCTTATAACTGTAAAAGTAAAATAAGCTAGAAATTACTAGATTCTAAAAGTAAAAAATTAAGACTATTTTTATAAAAGAAAGTACTAAAAAGCTGTAATATATATACGTAAAAGAGAATAAATTTTTTATTTTAAAAAGCTTTATAAGTTAGTAATATAAGCTCTAAGGTATTTTTCTATAATAAATAACTTATATTTTTAACTATTTAACGCTTAGTAAGCCTTATAATTAATAATTTTTTAAGTATTATAATATCTAAAACTACTTAGTCCTTTTTAACTAATAATATTTATCTTACTAATTCGGCGAGCTAGCTAACTTAATATATATAGTTTAAAGTATAGTATACGCTTTATTATATATAGAATTTTATTAATTCTAACCTTAAAAGCGTTAATAATTTTAATAATTTATTTTTAATACTAGAGCTTTTATATATTTTAAAACTATTTAAAGCTAAAATTATAAGAATTTACTGCGACTATACTACTAAGATAATTATATATTAAGCCTACTTAACTAATTATACTACTAAAGTAAACTAAATAATAAATATTTAAAACTAAATTAGTATAATAGTAATTTTAAAACTTATAAGTACTACTTAAATATACTGTACTATTAAAAGAGATATTTAAACTTACTTAATTATTTATTTTTTTAAATAAAAGCTCTTAACTACCAACGCGATAGCTAAGAATATTATATAATAATAATACTATACTTATTTAAAAAAAATACAGTATAGAAGAATAGTTACTAAGTTATAGTATTATAAATAAAAAACTTTTTATATAAAAATAGAGGTATATAAACTTAGTAATATTTAAAATAAGCTAGCTATTACTAACTTTTTTACTACTATTAGTAAGAAATTAGTACCTAATTAAGTAGAGTAGATACGTATAACTTAAGTCTAAAAATTAATATTTAAAAATAAGGAGCTCTCTTTAATAAAAATAAAAAAAATCTTTTAAATAATATTATAAAATAAAGTTATTAAAATAACTACTAAAAGTTTTAAAATTTTTATAACACGTAGCGGACGGAGCCTATTTTCCTAATTAAATAGTTTATAGTTAAAAAGTAAGGGTAAATTATATTAATACCCCTATAGATTTAAAGGGTACTATTAGAAACCTACTAAGTATTATTATTTATAGTTAATATTAATAGGTATTTATACTAGTTAGACTATACTACTTTTTAAAAAAAATAAAAAGAAGCTTTTTAAGCGCCTTAAACTTAATAAATTTATAGCTCTTTATAATATATTTAAATAAAAGGGATAGCTTAAAGGGAATACTATATAAGATAAGGGGTCTAATAAGCTAAAATACCCTAGCTTTTTTATATATATAGTTATTAATCCTTCGCTTATTATAAATAGTAATTTAAAAAAAAGTAATAGTATATATTTTATATAAAATTATAATACCTATATACTCTCTAAAAGTACTATTTTTAATAATAATATTATTTTATATTTAGTAAATAATAAATTACTACTTATTTTAAAATTTTTTAAAATAACTAATAGTATTCGTACTATTAAGACTAAAATATAAGCTTTTTTAATTTTTAGTATAGGAACCTATATAATTAAAAATACTTTAAATAGCTTAAATAAAAATTTTATAAAAGACTTTATATTAAAGAATATAGTTATTATAAAAAAATTTTACTTAAATATAATATTTAAAGTTTGTCTATATAATAAAGGACTTTAGTATTTAGACTTAGATAATATATTATACGTAAAATCTTTAAAATAGAGCCTTATATTTATAATACTTATATATAAGTATAACCTTATATTTATTAAATATAAGCCTTTATTCTTTTATCTCTTAGTTTAGAGCGTAATACTAGCCTATTAAAAGTTTTATTTATAGTTAATATATTTGCGTATTAATACTAAGAATATATAGTACTAAAAAGTAAAATATTTAAATTAAAAAGCTTTATATACTCGTATTTATAGAGTATAAAATATTTATATTTTAAATACTAAATATATATATTATAAGTAATATTCCCTTATATACGCAGCTTAGGTAATTTTTTAAAAACTTAATAAAATATTACTATAACTATACTAGCGTATTTTATAAAACCTCTTTAATATGTCTAAAAAAAGGCTTAAAAAGTAGTAAATATTATTAGTTAAAAATAACTATAGTAGAAAGATTTATATATAAAGCCTATAAATAAAGTTACTTATAAAGCTTATAAAAGTATTTTTAAATTTTACTATATAAGTATATACTTAGTATAAACTTAAAATTATAAAAATTTTTTAAAGTAATAATATTACTACTAAACTATAGCATAGAAGATTATATTTTAAAAATAAATAAAAAAGCTTAGTATAAGTATTAAAATACTACCTTTCTATATATATAAGCTAAAAGGTAGTACTAAACGCGTTAGCTAAAAAATTATTAATAAAACTATTATTATAAAACTTAATATAAACTTACTAAAGAAGCTTTAGCCGGAAATTATAAAAGTAATTATAGTATTTTATAATATTAGTCTAGTAGTTTCTAAAAGTATATAATCTTTAAATAAGGTTTTTTATAGCTAGTTTAAATAGTATTTCTATTACTATAAACTTAAATTTATAAAATACTAAACAGTAGATCTATGTCTAGATTAAAATAATATATATATTTATAATTATTATATATATCCTCTAAATAGAGATTACGTAGCTAAATATAATAAATATAAATTTAAAGTAAATCTACGTACCTATATTAGATATTTAATTAGTTATATAGCTTTTAATATTTATAAAATATAAAAACTATTACTTAACTAGGTTATTACGACGCGTAATATTACGTTTAATAAAACTCTTTTTTATAAAAAAAAAAAAGATTAGTTTATTTTATAAAAAGAGGCTATAAAGCTTATAAATATCTTATATACTATTAAGGTTATAGATATAAGTAAAGCGTTTAATAAGATTTTTAATACGTAAGCCTATAACTTTAGTATATTAAAAATTAATAAAAATATTATATAACCTAAATAGTAGTTTAGAAGTACTTTAGCGTAAATTTTATTTTATTCTTTTAGTTAGTTAGGTAAGTAAAGCTTTATATAAATAGTATATATATAAGCTATTAATATAGCTAATTAATAGCTATAAATCTGTATATTATATAATATAAATATTAGTTTAATCTTTTTTAGCCTACTTTAGAGCCAAAAAAACTTAAAAGTATAAACTTTAAAAAAAATAAATATTTTAGTATTCTTTATAAAATATATTTTAGTAAAAGAGTAAAATAGTCTAAAATAAGAAATTTATAGAATTTTTAAATAATAAGTAAAAGCTTATTTAATACTATTACTTAAATTAGTAATATAGAGCTTCTTTTATTAAGTAAAATAGTTAGTACTTATACTTATAAAATATAGAGACTTATAAGAAACTATAGTTTAACTATTTAATAAAACTAAAAGTAACGTAGATTAAATTTTAAAAATTCTAATAAACTAGGGGGCAGAAATAAAAACCTTTTTAGTATTTATATATTATTAAGCCCTAATTTAGAAAGTAAGTTATTACGTAATATAAAACTTATAAATATTTTATTTAATAGCGTAGATAGCTTTCTCTAGTATAACTTTATAAATACTTTTATTTTTAGTATAAATATTATATAAGAAGAGTATAAAGAGCTTATAACTATTAATACTATAGTTTATCCTATTATATAAAATAGGGCTCTAAAAAAAATAATATTTTAAAATAAAATTTATATATACTATAATAAGCTTCTAAAAAAGCTAGTAATATAAAAAGTAATTTTTTTATATTTATTTAAGCCGCTCTTTTACTAGACTATATATAAACAATAGATAATACTTTTTAAAAAGTAAATTTAGTAGGTAGTTATACGCTTTAATAATACTAAATATTTACTTTTACTTAAGTAAGTATTTACTTATAAGTTTAATTAGGATAGTTACTTTATAAAGTATAAAGCTTATTTAGTTATTAGAGGTAACCTCTAGTTAAAAAATATACTTTTATTAATATATACTATAACGCTTATAGTATACTTTTTTTATATAATTATAATAAATATAGTAGAATTTAATCTAAAAATTTTATAACTTAATATAATTAGCGTATTTTTTAATATACTAATTAACCCCTTAAACCTAGTATAGTATAAATTATTTAATAGCTATAAATAAAAAAGTAATTATATAAAGCTTAACTAAGCTCTATATAGCCTATAGGACTTACCTGTACTATAGTATAAAAAAATTTTTAGTATTTTAGCTAAGCTTAGCCTTATTTACTTAAAAAAAAAGTTTTATTTATTTTTTAATATAGATTATAAAATCTTTATACTTTTTTATATAAATAATATTCTACTCCTCTACTATAAAATTTATTAGTAAGAAACTTTTAAACTACGCAATAAGCTCCTAGAAATATATAAAATAAAGATATATAAAGCTATAAATTAGTACTTTAGAATATAACTAATTAAAAATTAAAAAGATTAAATAATTACGCTAATCTATAATTTATATATTAAAATAATTATAAAGAAATTTAAAGTAATTAATTTAACGCTTTTTTTATTAATACTATTATTATTAGAAAAGCTAGTTAAAAATAAGAGAAAAGTAATAAAAGCTAAAATTAAAGCGTATTAAAAGTATATTAGATTTATATTTTATACTACTATTATAATACAACTAGATATAGTATTTACCGTCTTAAAATTTTTTTATTTTTTATTTAATTTAAGTAAAGAGTATTTTACTATAGTAGAATATATAATTTTATTTTTTTATAAATTATACTTTTAAGTAATTTAATATAGGGTATATAAGGACCTAAAACTTATAATCTATTTAGACACTTTATTTATAGATAATTTAAAAAGTAAATAATCTTTATATAGCTATATTATTATATTATTTAGGGGTATAATTATTTAAAAAACTATAAGGTAGGCTACTATTATAATATTAACTACTAAAATACAACTCCTTACGTTTAAGTATATAAATAAAAAAATAATAGCTTTAAAATACTTGTTTAAAAAACTTATTTTAGATTTTAGAGCTACGTAGCGTATATTCTATAATAATTAATAAATAATTAGACTAATTATAGGTAAAAATAAGTATATAACTGCTTATTTACGCTATATAAATATATAGAATATATAGCTACGCTAAAAGTATTTAAAAAAAAGTTTTAAAATTAAATACCTTTAGATAAGTAATATACTAGCTAATAGGTTTATAAAAGCTCTTATAGCTTAGTAATTTTAAAAATTTAAAAAGTAACTAAATTTTAAAAATATAAAAGAAAAAATTACTAAACTAAAATTTTAAGAAATTATATAATAATAGAGTGTAAAGTATTTTAAATAAAATATTAGATAACTTATTAGCCGCTATTTATAAGAGATAATTTAAAACTATACTAGTTAAAAAAATTTTATAATAAAAGAGCAGAAAAATAATAAAATAATAAAAATTATATAATAACTCTAATAGAAAAGCTTAATAGATTAATAACTTTACTAGCTTACTAAACTTCTAAATAGCTTAAGCGCGGCGTAAAATAATCTTATTAAAAATATTATTTATAAAGTTACTATTTAAATTTTTATTTAGCTTAATTATCTATCTAATAGTAGTTTATAATTTATTAAGTTTTATAGTCTATAAAGTCTACGTTAGTAAAAATTAAAAAAAGTAAATTAAAAATTATACTTATTTATAAGTAAGCTCTTTCGCCTTCTTACTATAGAGCGGCTTATAATAAAATAAAAAGTACTTAGCAATTTTTTAAATATAACTAGAACTATAATAATAAGTATATATTTTTTTTAAATTTTTTAAATTAAAATATTTATATATATATTAGTTTATAGCTATATCTGCTTTTATATACCTAGTAATAAAAGTCTTATATTTTAGTATTAAAATAGTTACTATTACCCTTATTAAATAAAGCGCTATCTAAATAATAAAAGTAAAATATAAAGCGCTTTAATTTTATAAACTATTAGTAATATTAAACTATATAAATACTATTTAATAGTTTTCTAACTTTTCTAATCCTAATATAAAAGGATAAATAGAGTTTAGAAAAACTATAGACTAAAAAACTTAAAATATTTTTTATTAATATTATTTTTATTACTATAGCGCGACAGAGTCTATAAAACTAATAGTTTATTATTTTTATTTTTTTTAGATTTACTTTTAAATTTATTTTTAGATTTACTTTCTACTATAGGGCGCAGCCTATTTCTTAAACTTACCTTAGTAGAGCTTATAACAGCTAAATTAAAAAAAGTACTAATAGCGCTAGGCGCTTAAAAAGTCTAAATAGAGGAGATAGGCTAGATAAAATTAATAATTTTAAAAGCTTACTAAATATTTTATTAGCGTTAAGCTTCCTATATAGTATTTAAGTATTTAAAAACTAGTTAATAAATAACTATTACGGAGCGTAGTATAGGTATTAAACTAATAAAATTATTAGGTTTAATAGCCGGTAGTAAAAGAAAAATATTTTTTAAAATTAGGGAGAGCTACGGAACTAAAAGATTAAAAAGTAAAAGAACTAAAAAATTTTTATTTATTAAAAATATAAGTTAATTTTTATAAGCTTATAATAGCTGCGTATTATCTTATAAAAAAAATAAATAATCTTTTAAATATTATAATATAGGAGTAACTGTCTAAGTTATAAAAATTTTTATTTAAAACTAAATAATACTTTAACTCTTTTAAACTGCTTTTTAGTAGAGCTTTTTATATTTTTTATATTTTATTTTTTTAACTGTTTCTTTTTGCGAAGTGTAATAATAGGCTAAAGAATAATATTAAGTAACTTACTAAAAACTAAAAAACTAGGCTCTATTAACTCCTTTCTAATCTTAGTAAGCTTATAATATTTAATATACTATTTTTTTTAATTATATTTAGATTTTTAACTATAATAATATAGGAGGGATTAGAAAACTATTAAATAAAAATTAATAAAATTTTTAAAAAACAGAATTAGAGCTTAGAAATCTAAATAAATTTTAAAAAATAAAAATTAAAAAGAGTATTATAGCTTACTATAGTTACAGTAATAGTAAATATAAATAATTAACTTATAATACTTATAATAGTTAGAGAGCTTAAGGAGCTATTTAAAAAAATAAAGTTAAATAAAAGAGCTTTAAAACTAAATAAATAGTATAAGAGAGTATAAAAGTAACGTAGAAGAGCGTAAAAAGAATAAAAATTATTTTAAAAAAGTTAGTAAAAAGATTATATAAACGCTTTTTACGCTACTAACGTTAATATATTTATTATAATTAGTCTTTTACTTTAAAACTCTATTATCTAGTAATACTACCTATTAAAAAAATTACTTATAAAACTCTTATTAAAATTAATTCTGTAGTTACGATAAGCTTAAAAAGAATTAATTTTTATTTATTTAAATAGTTAAGCTGTTTCTGCTAGCTTAATTAGGGGGTATATTATAGTAAAATACTTTAGAGCTTATATTACTAGTTTATAAAACTCTTTAAAATAAAGAATTTATTTTCCTTTAATTATATATATTACGGCTCTTTAGCGCTTTCTTTTATAAAAGTAGTCCTAATTTTTTACTTTAAGAATTTAGTAATTTTTAGCTCGTTTTCCTCTATAAACCTTTTTACTATAGTTATTTTTAACTAATAATATTTCTTACTCTCTAAGCCTTTTTTTAGGTATATTAAAAAAATTCTAAAAAATACGCTAGTATAGTTATAATAATTTTTCTTTTAGTTTTTAAAAAATTACTTAAGCCGCGTATATAAGAGAATATTATTTATAATATATACGCTTAGCATCTAAAATATAAATATTTTATACTTTTTAAACTAGAGTATATAAAGCTTTTTAATTTAAATATTTTACTCTTTAGTACTATATATCTTTAGTATTAATACGCAGATATATTAATTATAAATAAAATTGTTAATATACTAGTATTACGTTCTAAATTAAAGAATAAAAAAATAGAGACTTATATTTATTAAATATAAAATTATACTTATAAATAAGCATTATAAGTATAAAGTTTTATGTTAAAAATTCTACATATAGTATATTATTTAAGCTTAAATACTAAAATTCTTTATTATATAAGCGAGTTTTAAATATTATATTTTGGTAAAAATCTTCTATAATAATTATATTTTTTAATATAAAGTTTTTTATAAAGTTTCTATATAAGCTATTTAAAGTATTTTTAATTACTTAAGTTCTTATACTAGAAATTAAAAAAGCTTATATTCTAGCTTTAATAGTATAGATATTATTAATTTTCTTAAAAAATTCTAAAATAAGTAATAATTTATTATTTATTAAATATAAAGTAATACTATTATTAAGAATAGTACTTCTAGAGAGTGTATAAGTATTATAATTTTATATAAAATATATACTATTACTTCTTTTTAATTTACTACTTATAATAAGTAAAGAATTAATAATTATATGTACTAAAAAATTAAAAAATTTTAGTTTATTAGACCTCTTATTCTATATAATATTTCCCTTAAACTATTTTTTTTACTTAAGTATATTACAAAGAGCTATAAATTTATTAAATTTAAGACGCTTAAAAAACTTTTTTTTATTCTTTTTAAAAAGCAGCGTAGTCTAATTAATATAAGTATTTATTAATACTAACTATAAGTTATAGTACTTAGTAGGTTTCTAATAATACCCTTTAAGTATATAAAGGTATTAGTATAACTTACCCTTATTTTTTAGCTATAAGCTATTTAATTAAAAGAATAAACTCTATCTATTAAGTATTATAAAAGTCTTAAAGCTTTTAGCTAATAATTTAATAATTTTATTTTATAATACTATATAAAAGATTCTTTCTACTTCTATTAAAAAGAGCTTTTTACTTTTAAGTATTAATTTTTAAACTTAGATTATATATATCTGCTTTACCTAATTAGGTACTAATTTTTTACTAATAGTAGTAAGAAAGTCGGTAATAACTAGCTTTTTTAAAATATTATTAAGCTTATATACTTCTACTTTTATATAAAGAGCTTTTTATTTATAATATTATAATTTAGTAGCTATTTTTCTATATTTTACTTTTTTTTAAATAAGTATAGTATTATTATTATATAATATTCTTAGCTACTATATTAGTAGTTAAAAGTCCTTATTTAAGAAAATAAATAATTAAGTAAGCTAAAATATTTCCTTTAATAGTATAATATATTTAAATAATACTTATAAGCTTTAGAGCTACTATTATACTAATTTAGTTTTAGATATTTATTACTTAGTTTACTTTAATAGTATAATTAGTTAAGTGGGCTTAATATATAGCTATTTTAGTAGTATAGTTATAGTAGATTTTTATAATTTTAGTATTAGATACTTATATAATACGTAAAAGCTCTAGTATTTAAAAAAAATTATAAAAATTATTAACGCTTTTAAGGTTAGGATTAATAAAATCCTATATATAGTAAAATATATACTATATTTTAAGCTATATATACTAAATTAGCTAGTTTATTAAATTAGTAAGACGGATATTATTAGTTAAGAGGAATAAAATAACTTTAGATACTATAACGCTTAAAAAATTATTAATTATAAGACTTACTAAGTATTTAATAGCTAAAAATATAAATTATTATTTTATATATATATAGATAAGATAATGTTTACTAGGTCTATAGAACTAGAAGCTTTTAAATACAAAATTAAAATATTAATTAGAGCTTTAGAAAATAGAATTTCTAATAATTAGGTACGTAGGAAGAATCTTTTTTTATTTTTAAAACGCTAGGCTTATAACTATAAAAAAAATAAGCTAGAAATTACTAAATTCTAAAATTATAGAGTAGGGACTAGTTTTATAAAAGAAAGCGCTAAAAAGCCGTAATATATAAACGTAAAAGAGAATAAATCCTTTATTTTAAAAAGCTTTATAAGCTAGCAACGTAAACTCTAAAGTATCTTTCTGCAATATTAGCTTTATAAACTACTATTATAAATTTATAAACTATTTTTCTTAATTAGCTTTACTATTTACTAAATTAATTTAAAAGGTACAAAATAGCACTAAAGGTAGGCTATCTATAAAAAGACAGAATAATATTTATATAAATATAGATAATACTAGTAAAAATAGTTTTAAAACGCTCTAAAATATATTTTTTAAAGTACTAATACTATTTTACTTTAAGTATAAAAAATAGACTTAAATTAAAACTAACGTTTTTAATAAAGTTATTAGCACTATTTTAAGCTTATTAGTTTTTAAAAACATAAATTATTTTAGTAATAGCTAGTTAACATTTATTTTAAGAAGTTAGACGGCGCGTAGTACTATTATAATATATATTATAAAAAACTTTTTACTATTATAAAAAGTATTAGGTACTAATAATAATATCTATAAGGTATTTACTTTAGAATTATAATAAATTATAATAATCTATAATAATTTATATAAATAAGAACTCTATTCCTATATTAAATATAACTATACCTACTTTTCTTTTAGTATATTTTTAATATATTTTATAAACTATAGTTAATAAATTTAGCTAATATCTAATTTTACTACTCTAATTATATATTAAAATCTAAAATAGCTAAGTATAAATATAATATAGTCTTTATAAAACTTATATAAAAGTTATTATAACTTTCTACCTTAAAGGATAATAGAGTTATAGTTTTTATAATAATAATTTATATATAAATAAATTATAAACGTAACTTAAAACTTATAAAAAAAAATTTAAAATTTTAAGATACACAATTTACTTAAAATGGAAATAATTACTTTAAAGTGCCTGTTAGACTTAAAGGATAAGAAGTTAAATCTATATAAAAAAAATAATAATAATATATAATTAAATAGTCTAGAGGACGTTAAATAAAAATAAATAAAGCTAATATAGCCCTATATACCTAAAGATTACATAAGGGTAATTATAAAATACTATATATATTTATATACTAATTAAATAAATAGTATGGCTGTAGTAGTTCGGGGTAACTAAAAGAGGTTTTATAAAGGAGGAGTATATGTATGCCTTTATATACTATAAAATACTCTAATAGTCCCCTCTTAGAGTATTTTAGTATAAAGTAAATCTTTAAACGTATATAATATAAATATATATAAATAGGTATATTTAAAAATATTATTTACTATATTTATAACTATAAGTGTTATTAGTATACTAACTTAAAAATATATAAACTATATAGTCTGTTTTATCTACTTTTAGTTCCTAATAGACTATAGTAATATATAATTATAAATTTTATTATAGACTTACTCTTTACTTACTTAATTAAAAGTATTTATAATATAATTTTTATAATTATAAACCGTTTTTTTAAAATAGTTTATTACGTACTAGTAAAAATAAATTAAAATAATATTAATTTAGCCTAGTCTTAGATCTATAAAATTATATAATTTTATAAAAATTTAAAAATAATACTATTTAATTATATAAAGAGAGGTAAAGTGTAGCGTTAAGACACTAGTCTAAAAAAGGTATAGGCTAAAAAAAGTTATTCCCCTAGATATAGTTAAAAAAATAAGCGTATATAAGAACTATAAAAAAGTTTTTATTTTAGTTAGTATAGGATTTAAATTTATAGCTACGGCGTATAGCTTAATATATAGCTTAATATATAGCTTAGCGTACTAAAGTTTAGTACACTAGTATAGGGCTACTATTACCTCTACTCCTTTTTTTTTTTTAGACTAGACTATTATAGTACTATTATACTATATTACGCCTACTCTACCGTATTATTATTATTATTATTATTATTAAAATTAAAGTTAAAATTATAAAATAAAATCTAGTATATTAACGCAGATACCGGCACAGCGTTTATTCTTAATAGTTTATAAAATATAGTTAGCTAATATTTATAAGTATACTAATAGTAACTTTACGTATTATAATAGCCCTTAATAAAACTATAATAATTAAGCCTTATATACCCGTTTATAAAGATATATTTAACGATAACCTATACATACAAGTAGTAGAAAAAGCTATAAAGTGCCTATTAAATATATAAGTGTACGCTTACTGTAGCGAACGGGTCTCTATATCGGGATCTTAAAAACGATAATAACTTTTTAACTAAAAGAGTTATAAAAAAAACTTTCTACTAGTAAACTATAGAGCTAGATTAGCTTTATATTTTACTAATAGACAGTTTTTCTCTAAGTCTAATAAATAAAAGGTTATTACCTAATTTAAATTTCTAAGAGTTAGATCTTTACATTTTACTCTAATCTAAGATATCTTTTTAACTATAAGAGTTATAAAAAAACTTTCTATTAGTAAAATATAGGGCTAATTAAGCTCTATATTTTACTAGTAAAAGGTCTTTTTATAACTTTTATAGTTAAAAAGTTATTATTGTTTTTAAGATCCTGATATAGAGACCCATTCGCCAGTCTATATACACTAATAAAGTTAATACTATAAAAGTTCTTAATATACTAGAAAGGGGATACTATAATATTATATACTGCTTACTCGCTAGAGCTAAGGGAGATAAGTATATAATACTAATAGTAGAGGAAGGTATTAAGCTATACTTATTAATATAGCACGTTTAAATAAGCTTTATAAATAAATTTACTAGTCTAGCTATACTATAAGATATTAAACTATAACAGCTTATACTAAAATTAAATAAAAATAATAATAAATAGAAAAAAATAAGAAATAGATCTTATATTTAAGATAATAGATAGTATATAGTTATAGAAAATACTTAACGTAGTAGTAATTACTAAATTATACTAAGTAATTTACTAGCAGTAGGTCGTAAAGTGTAAAATAGATATAGCGGCTACTACGCGTTAAGAGGAAAAAGAGATAGGTAAATATAGGTTACGTATACGCCTAAGTATCCGTAAGCGTTCCTATATTAATAAAATAAGTAGAGGATTTAAAGGACTATACTATATATAGGTAAATAGTAACTTTTTAATACTATCTATATTACCTAAGAAAAAATTAACTTAATAGTTGGATATAAGGTAATAACTATTATTTATATTAGGTAAAGCCGTGAAAACGCTACTATACTATTTAATAAAAATCTACTTATATAAGTAAAATATTAAATTTCTTTTTACTACTATTTAAATTTAAGATAAAACTTATCTTCCGTTTTTTACCTATAAGTACATAAGTAGATAGAATAGTAAAATTAAAAATTAAGAAGTATATCTAGATAATAATCTAGAGATATAAATATAATAAGTAAACTTTATTAAATACTAAACTATATACGTAATAATTAAAAGCTAAGCTTATAAAAGTTAATTAAAAATAATATTTATTTAAATAACTAATTAATTAAATAATAAGTATACTAGTAGGCTAGTAGTTAGTATTAAACTAGTTATTTATATTAACGGGTACTAAAGTACTTTGCGTAATATAACGCAGTTACCTTAAGGGCTATATATATAATATAAATATTAAAAGAACTTATATAATTACTACGTAAATAACTTTTATTATTAAAATTACCTAATTACTATATCTGATAATTTTAAGTAGTATCTACGCTTTATTTTTTATAGAGGAAAAATAAGCTAAAAATTACTAGATTCTAAGATTAAAGAGTAGGGACTAGTTTTATAAATAAGAGTACTAAAAAGCCGTATTATATATATATAAAAGAGAAATAAATACTCTATTCTAACGAGTTTTATAAGCTAGTAATATAAGCTTTAAGGTATTTTACTGTAATATACCCCCTAGTTAAACTAGTAAAAATAGCTTAACTATTTAAATAGTTTAAAATTAATTCTTTTAAACTTATAGTAGCTGTAGAATTAATTTTAAAAAAAACTTTTTTAAGTAAAATTTTAGTAGGTAGCGTTACTAGGTAATAGAGCTTTAAAGTAAAAGACTAATTATAATAAGCGCGCTAGCGTTAGTAGTATAAAAAGCGTTTATATAATCTCTTTACTAACTTTTTTAAAATAATTTTTACTCTCTTTATACTGTTTTTTATTACTTTTACGCTCTCTTATACTATTTATTTAGTATTAGAATTCTTTTATTTAATTTTACTTTTTTTTAATAGCTGTTTAAGCTTTTTAATTATTATAAATATTATAAGTTAATTATTTATAGTACTACTACTATATCTGTAGTAAGCTATAATACTTTTTTTAATTTTTACTTTTTAGCATTCTTTTAGATTTTTAAATTTTAATTTCTTTACTTAAAAACTCTGCTAATTTTTATATAATAGTTTTAAATAAATTTTTTTAATCTCTTTTATAACGCTATAGTCTATAACCTAAATATAATTAAAAGTAAATAGTATTTTAAATATTATAAGCTTACTAAGGTTAGTAAAGAACTAATAAAGTTTAGTCCTTTAGTTTTTAGTATTTTACTTACTATTATTTTTTAGCCTATAATTACACTCCGCAAGAAAAAGAAAAAAAAATTAAAAAGTATAAAAAGTACTAATAATAGGTAGTTATTAGGAATTAGAGTAGAGTAGTAATATAGTATAATATATAAAATAAATTAAGTATATATTATCTATAAGTATAGAGAGATAAATTATTACTAAGTTTAAGCCCTATAGCGTAGACTATATATCCCTTATTATATAAGTACGCTCTTATCTAGAGTAAAAATATCTAAATTATAATATTATCCTCCTTATAGGACTGCTCTCGGCCTAAAAGTAAATAATATAGAGGCTTATTACCTAAGTATACCTATTTAGTACTATCTATTTTTTACTATTTTTACTAGGTCTAGTTAATTACGTAATAAGCGAATTAATAATATTATTTTATTAGTGCTAGCATCTTAGCGCCTTTAGTTATAAAGTTAGACCTTAAGGACTTTTATTCCTACTCCCTACTTTAACTTTAATTTTTTTTTTAAAGATAAGTATTTTATATACAGTATAAAGTAGTAAAATTTAGTATTAATTATACTATATAGTTATTTTAAGTTATAATTAACTATTATCTATTAATTTCTTAACTATATTATTTAGCTTTTGTTTTTACCGCCCTAATGCCTTTAAAATACTATACGTTAAAGAATTTTCGTATTAAGTTAACTAAAAAAAATAGATAAAGAATAAAACTATTCTATATTACTTATATTTAGGTTATAGTAAAATATAGCGTCCTAAATAGTAACTTTTAGAGCCTAATAGACCCTAATATAAATAAATAAAAATTATTTATATTTAATAGCAAAGCTCTAATAAGATTAGAAAGAGTAAGTATAGAGGTAAAACGAGCTAGAAATTACTAGATTCTAAGAGTAAAGAATTAGGACTACTTTTTATAAAAGAAAGCGCTAAAAAGCTATAATATATATACGTAAAAAGAATAAATACTCTATTTTAAAAAGTTTTATAAACTAATAATATAAACTCTAAAGTATTCTTCCGTAATATACCGCCTAGTTAAGCTAATAGAAATAACTTAACTATCTAAGTAAATAAAAAATTAATTTTTTTAAGCTTATAGCAGCAATAAAAATAATTTTAAAAAAAGTTTTTTTAAATAGACTTTTAGAGGGTAGTATTACTAAATAATAGAGTTTTAAAATAAGTAACTAAATATAGTAGGTGCGCTAGTATTAATAGTATAAAAAATATTTATATAATTTTTTTATTAACTTTTTTAAAATAATTTTTACTCTCTTTATATTTTTTTATATTATTTTTATACTTTCTTGTACTATCTGTTTAGTTTTAAAACTCTTTTATCTAATTTTATTTTTTTAAATAGTTTCTTAAGCTCTCTAATTATTATAAATATTATAAATTAACTATTTATATTTACTACTACTGTAATTATAGTAAGCTATAATACTTTTCTTAATTTTTACTTTTTAGAGTTTATTTAAATTTTTAAGCTCTAATTCTGTCTCTTAAAAACTTTACTAATTTTTATTTAATAGTTTTCTAATTCCTTTTATATTATTATAGTTAAGAATCTAAATATAATTAAAAGTAAATAGTATTTTAAGTATTATAAACTTATTAAGATTAGTAAGAAGCTAATAGAGTTTAGTCTTTTAATTTTTAATAAATTATTTAATATTATTTTTTTAACCTATTATTACGCTCCGTAAGAAGAAGTAATTAAAAAAAAAAAAAAAAGTATAAAAAGCTTTAATAAAAAGTAAAATAGTAAAGCTAAAATACTATTTAGTCTTAAACTAAAATTACTGCGTTTTAGATAGAAACTCCTATACTATAATATTTAAAAAATTATTTCCTTTTTTATATATTAATACGCTACTATTATAAGTTTTAAATAATTATTTTATATCTCTAATAAATAAAGATTCTTTTTTTCTTTTTAATTAAAAAGTTACGTAAATCTCTTAATCTCTAATAATATATATAGAGTAGTTAATTTAAATAAATTTGCTAGTAATATAGAGCGTATAGATTATATAACTATAGTTATATAATTATATAATTTGTACTAGCGCGTAGAACCCCTATTTAGCTATTATATAGATAGTAAAAAGGAAGAAAAATTATTAATTAAAATATAACTATTATTATTTATTATTTTATACTATTTCCTATTTTTTATTTTTTATAATATTACAGACCACTACTACTCCGTATAAATAAAATATAGTTAACCTAATACTAATTAGTAGTTAGTTAATTAATTTATTTAACTACTCTATTATTAATAATTAATTAGATTTCTTTACCTACTGTATAAGCAGATTAATTAATTTATTTAACTACTTATTACTAGTAGTTAATTAGATTTATTTATCTATTATAAATTAGTAAGAGTATATAAAGAGGTTAAAATATTATTAAATTTATACTACGTAAAAATACTTTTATATATTATACGACTCTTCCCCGTATTTATAGATAAAAAAAAATATATTAAATTATATATTCTATTAAACCTTTATCCGTATAAAAGATAAAAATAATTTTTTTTAAAACTAAACTATTTTATATAAATGCGCTAGTACTATAAACTAAAACTATATAATTAATTATATATTATATAAACTAGATAATATAATAGTACTAAAAAAAACTTTTTTTATAAGAAAAAGTAAGGAGCGTATAATAAAGATAAATATAAATTTATTATAAAAAAAATATATCTAAAAATATAATATTTTTATACAAGTACCTAAAGAATAGATTAAGTTATAATACTAAATAAAAAATCTAAATATTTAGAATAATTTATTTACTAAATAACTTAATACGTACGGTAATAAATAGTAAAGAAAAATAATTATATAAATTATTTTTTAGTATATTTTTTTTTATATATTATATTCTTTTACTTTATTGCACAAATATTAAAAGAAAATTTTTTAAAATATTATATCTAAAGAAAATAAAAAAAAAATAAAGGAAAACCTTTTTTTTTTTTTTAAATATCCCTAATCCTCCTCTATATTAATAAAGAAAAAATAAAAAAAAAATAAAAAAAATTTAAATATAATATTTATACTAGGCTCTACGCGACTACTATATATAAAAACTATATATATTACTTTAGTATTTTATTAATATATAATACTCTATAAAGAGTAAAAGTTTAGTATTATTACTATATTTTTATATATACGGCTATGTATTTAAAACTTTACGTAATTATATTAAAAGTGTATAAAAATAGCCTTTATAGTAAATAATCTTTATAGTAAAAAAAATTAAGTTAGTATTATAAAATAGGATAATATTTATATTATATAAGAGTAACTAGTATACTATATACTTATTATTCTATAAAATATTACCGTATAGAAAGGATTACACAGAGATATATATATATATTAATATATAAAACTAATAAAAATATTTTATTAGTAACCGTTTTAGTAGAAATAGTAACCTAAATTTATCTACTAGATATAGAAGCCTATATAAAGGTAAAGCTAAATATAACTATAATTTATTATAATTACTATAGCTACTACTGCTATTTATATAGAATAAGAGCTATTTTAGAAGTTTTATTAGAGGTTAACTTTATATAAAAAAGAATAACTAGAAAGTTAAAAAAGAAAAAAATAATATCTAAAACTACGTACGGAGATAATAATAGATAAAATTAAAAAAAAAAAAATATTATAAAAAGAAAAAGGCTTTTTTTTATATATTACTATCCTATATAGTTTTACACTAACTCTTTTTAATTATTATATAATAACTCTTTACTTTTATTTATTATAATTTTACTCTTTACTTTCGCGTAATATATAAAGTTATTAATTTCTTACTTTAGTTTACTATAATTTTAATTAATAAGTAGTAGTATACTATACTATTTTACTTTTTATTATTATATAACGCGTGAACAACAGACCACAATTTAATTATATAAAAATATATTAAAATAGAGGAATACTCGTACAGAAAAGAGAATAGAGATATAAAAAAATAAAATATTTATACGATATTACTATAAAAAGCAAAGTTACTAGTATATATAAAGTAGTTAACCTAAATAAATTTACTAGTAATATAGAGTATATAAATTATATAATTATAATTATATAATTATATAATCTATACTAGCATATAGAACCCCTATCTAGCTATTATATAAATAGTAAAAAGGAAGAAAAATTATTAATTAAAATATAACTATTATTATTTATTATTTTGTACTATTTTTTATTTTTTATTTTTTATAATATTACAGACGACTACTACTCCGTATAAGTAGAGTATAGTTAACCTAATAAATAAAGCTTTTTTCTTTATTATTATAAGTTTATAAAAATATACTTATACTATTATTTAGTAATTATAATAATTTTTTTAGTTTAATACTTATACCGCGCTCTATAATAGCTATTTATTAATTAGTTTTTATATACCTAAATACTGTATAGGAAGTTTAATACTAATAAAAAATTTAGTAAACTTTTAAAATTATTAATTCTACTTAGCCTATTTTCTTTATTTAGATTTTTTAAGCGCTTAGCGCTATTAGCGCCTTTTTTAATTTAGCTTTTTTAAGCTCTACTAGGTTAGGTTTAAAAAATAGGCCGCGCCTTATAGTAAAAAGTAAATCTAAAAGTAAATCTAAAAAAAATAAAAATAATTAGCTATTTATTTTATAAACTCTATTGTATTATAGCGATAAAAATAATATTAGTAAAAAATATTTTAAGTTTTTTAGTTTATAGTTTTTCTAAACTCTATTTATTCTTTGATATTAAAATTAAAAAGTTAAGAAACTATTAAACAGTATTTATATAGCTTAATATTATTAATAGTTTATAGAATTAAAGCGTCCTATATTTTATTTTTATTATTTAGGTAGGGCTTTATCTCGTAAGAGTAATAATAGCTATTTTAATACTAAAACGTAAGACTTTTATTACTAGGTGTATAAAAGTAGATATAGCTATAAATTAATATATATATAAATATTTTAATCTAAAAAATTTAAAAAAAATATATATTTACTATTATAGTTTTAATTATATTTAAAAGATTACTAAGCGCTTTTTATTTTATTATAAGCCGCTCTATAGTAAGAAGGCGAAAGAGCTTACTTATAAATAGGTATAATATTTTTTTAATTTATTTTTTTTAATCTTTATTAACGTAGATTGTATAGACTATAAAGCTTAATAAATTACAGACTATTATTAGGTAAATAATTAAACTAAATAAGAACTTAGGTAGTAATTCTATAAATAATATTTTTAATAAAATTATTTTACGCCGCGCTTAAGCTGTTTAGAAGTTTAGTAAGCTAGTAAAATTATTAATCTATTAAGCTTTTTTATTAGGGTTATTATATAATTTTTTTTATAGAATTTTTCTAAGCAGTACGGTTTTAAATTATCTATTATAAATAATAGCTAATAAGCTCTCTATTATTTAATTTAAAACGCTTTACGCCCTATTATTATATAATTTTTTAAAATTCTAGTTTAGGAATTTTTTCTTTTATATTTTTAAAATTTAGTTATTTTATAAATTTTTAAAATTATTAAGCTGTAAGAGCTTTTGTTAACTTATTAGTTAGTATATTATTTATTTAAAGGTATTTAATTTTAAAACTTTCTTTTAAATACTTTTAGCGTAATTATATATTTTATATATTTATATAGCGTAAATAGGTAGTTATACGCTTATTTATACCTATAACTAGCCTAATTATTTATTAATTATTATAGAATATGCGCTACGTAGCTTTAAGATCTAAAGTAAATTTTTTAAAGAAACGCTTTAGAGCTATTATTTTTTTATTTATATACTTAAGCGCACAGAGCTCTACTTCAGTAGTTAATATTATAATAATAGCCTACTTTATAGTTGTTTAAATAATTATACCCCTAAACAGTATAATAATATAGCTATATAAAAATTATTTATTTTTTAGATTATTTATAAACGAAGCGTTTAAATAAATTATAAGTTTTAGGCCCTTATATACCTTATATTAAATTGCTTAAAAGCGCGATTTATAAAAAAACGTAATTATATATTTTATTATAGTAAAGTACTCTTTACTTAAATTAATTAAAAAATAAGAAAGTTTTAAAATAGTAAATACTATATCTAGTTGTATTATAATAATTATATAAAGTATAGATCCTACACGCTTTTACTATATTTTAATTTTTACTTTTATTACTTTTCTCTTATTTTTTACTAGCTCTTTTAATAGTAAAGCCGTTAGTAAAAAAAATATTAAATTAGCTATCCTAAATTTCTTCGCGATTTTTTTAATATATAAATTATAGAGTAGCGTAATTATTTAATTTTCTTAATTTTTAATTATTTATATTTTAAAATACTATTTTATAGCTCTACGTATCTTTATTTTATATATTTCTAAAAGCTTATTACGCAGTTTAAAAGCTTCTTACTAATAAATTTTATAGTATAGGAGTAGAATATTATTTATATAAAAAAGTATAAAGATTTTATAATTTATATTAAAAAATAAATAAAATTCTTCTTTTAAGTAATTAAGGCTAAGTTTAGCTAGGATACTAAAAAACTTTTTATATTATAGTATAGGTAAGTCCCGTAAGCTATATAGAGCTTAGTTAAGCTTTATATAATTACTTTTTTACTTATAGCTATTAGGTAGTTTATACTATACTAGGTTTAAGGGGTTAATTAGTATATTAAGAAATACGCTAATTATATTAAGCTATATAATTTTTAAGTTAAATTCTACTATAATTATTATAGTTATATAAAAAGAGCGCGCTGTAAGCATTGCAATATATATTAATAAAAGAATATTTTTTAATTAAAAATTACTTTTAATAACTAAGCAAGTTTTATAGTTTATAAAGTAACTATCCTAATTAAACTTATAGGTAACTACCTACTTAAGTAAGAATAGACGTTTAGTACTATTAAAGTATATAACTACCTACTAAGTTTACTTTTTAAAAAGTATTATCTATTCTTTATATATAGCCTAGTAAAAAAGCAGTCTAAATAAATATAAAAAAATTACTTTTTATATTACCGGTTCTTTTAGAAGCTTATTATAGTATATATAAGTTTTATTTTAAAATATTATTTTCTTTAGAGCCCTATTCTATATAGTAGTTTAAACTATAATATTAATAATTATTAACTCTTTATACTCTTTTTATATAATATTTATATTAAAAATAAATATATTTATAAAGTTGTACTAAAGAGAGCTATTTATACTATTAAGTAAAATACTTATAAGCTTTATATTACGTAATAACTTACTTTCTAGGTTAGAGCTTAATAATATATAAATACTAAGAGGGTTTTTATTCCTATACTCTAATTTATTAAAATTTTTAAAATCTAATTTACGTTACCTTTAGCTCTATTAAATAGTTAGATTATAGTCCTTTATTGGTCCCCGCGTTATATAAGTATAGATACTAATTATTTTATTTTATAAAAAGAGCTCTATATTACTAATTTAAGTAATAGTATTAAACGAGCTTTTATTTACTATTTAAGAATTTTATAGGCTCTTTACTTTAAATTATTTTACTCCTTTACTAGAATATACTTTATAAGAAATACTAGAGTATTTATCTTTTTTAAAGTTTATACTTTTAAGTTTTTTAGGCTCTAGAGTAAGCTAAAAACAAATTATATTAATATTTATATTATATAATATATAGATTTGTAACTATTAGCTAATTATATTAATAATCTACGTATATACCGCTCGTATAAAGCTTTACTGACCTAATTAGCTAAAAAAAATAAAATAAAACCTATACTAAAGTACCCCTACGCTATTACTTAAATTATAGGATATTTTTACTAATATTTAGCTTATTAGAGTTATAGGCTTACGTATTAAAAATCTTATTAAACGTTTTACCTATATTTATAACCTTAATAGTATATAAAATATTTATAAACTTTATAGCTTTTTTTTATAGAATAGGCTAATCTTCTTTTTTTTTATAAAAAAGAGTTTTATTAAACGTAATATTACACGTTATAATAATCTAGTTAAATAATAATACTTATATTTTATAAATATTAGAAGCTACGTAACTAACTAAATATTTAATATAAGTTTATAGATGTATTTTAAATTTATACCTATTTCGCTTAGCTGCGCGATTTCTATTTAGAGGATATATATAATAACTATAAGTATATATATTATTTTAATTTAAGTATAGATCTGCTATTTAGTATTTTATAAACTTAGGTTTATAGTAATAGAAATACTATTTAAACTAGCTATAAAAGACTTTATTTAAAGATTATATACTTTTAAAAGCTACTAAACTAATATTATAAAGCGCTATAACTATTTTTATAATTTTTAACTAAAGCTTTTTTAGTAAATTTGCACTAAGTTTTATAGTAATAGTTTTATTAATAATTTTTTAGCTAGCGCGTTTAGCGCTACTATTTGGCTTATATGTATATAAATATAGTATTTTAATACTTATATTAAACTTTTTTATTTATTTTTTAAAACGCGATTTTCTGTATTACAGTTTAGTAGTAATATTATTATTTTAAAAAATTTTTATAATTTTAAGTTTATACTAGGTATATACCTATATAGTAAAGTTTAAAACTATTTTTATAAGCTTTAAAAGTAACTTTGCCTATAGGCTCTATATATAAATCTTCTTATTATAGTTATTTTTAATTAATAATATTTACTACTTTCTAAGCTTTTTTTTAAGTATATTAAAGAGATCCTGTAAAATACGCTAGTATAGTTATAGTAATTTCTTTTTAAATTTTTAAAAAATTACTTAAGCCGCGTATATAAGGGAATAATACTTATAATATATATATTTAGTATTTAAAATATAAATATTTTATACTCTATAGATAAGGGCATATAAAGCTTTTTAATTTAAATATTTTACTTTTTAGTGCTATATATCCTTAGTATTAATATATAAATATATTAACTATAAATAAAATTTTTTATAGGCTAGTATTACGCTCTTAACTAACGGATAAAAGGATAGAGGCTTATATTTAATAAATATAAGGTTATATTTATAAATAAGTGTTATATATATAAGGCTTTATTTTAAAGATCCTATATATAGTATATTATCTAAGTCTAAGTACTAAAGCCCTTTATTATATTAGTAAGCTTTAGATATAATATTTAAATTTAATTCTTTTATAATAGTTATATTTTTTAATATAAGTTCTTCTATAGAATTTCTATTTAGACTATTTAAAGTATTTTTAATTATACGGGTTTTTATACTAGAAATTAAAAAAGCTTATATTTTAGTTTTAAAAGTATAAATACTATTAGCTTTTTTAAAAAATTCTAAAATAAGTAGTAATCTATTATTTACTATATATAAAGCGGCACTATTATTAAAAATAATATTTTTAGAGAGTATATAGGTATTATAATTTTATATAAAATATATACTATTATTTTATTCTAATTCTTTACTTATAATAAGTAAAGAATTAATAACTATATATACTAAAAAGCTAGTAAATTTTAGTTTATTAGACCCCTTACCCTATATAGTATTCTTTTTAAACTATTTTTTTTACTTAAGTATATTACGAAGAGCTATAAATTTATTAAATTTAAAATACTTAAAGAACTTTTTTTTATTCTTTGTAAAGAGCGGCGTAGTATAACTAGTATAAGTATTTATTAATACTAACTATAAGTAATAGTATTTAATAGATTTCTAATAATACCCTTTAAGTCTATAAAGGTATTAATATAGTTTACTTTTATTTTTTAGCTGTAAGCTATCTAATTAGGGAAATAGGCTTTATTTATTAAGTATTATAAAAATCTTAAAGCTTTTAATAGATAACTTAATAGTTTTATTTTATAATATTATTTAAAAGATTCTTTTTACTTCTGTTAAAAAAAGCTTCTTACTTTTAAATATTAATTTTTAGACTTAAGTTATATATATCTACTTTACCTAATTAGATACTAATTTCTTACTAATAGCAGTAACAAAGTTAATAATAGTTAGTTTATTTTAAATATTACTAAGCTTATATACTTTTACCTTTATATAAAGAGCTTTTTATTTATAATACTATAGCTTAGTAGTTATTTTTTTATACTCTACTTTCTTTAAATAAGTATAATATTAGTATTTTATAATATTCTTAACTACCGTATTAGTAGTTAAGAGCTTTTATTTAAAAAAATAAATAATTAAGTAAGTTAAGATATCCCTCTTAATAGTATAGTATATTTAAGTAGTATTTATAAGTTGTAGAGCTACTATTATACTAATTTAATTTTAAATATTTATTACTTAATTTGCTTTAGTAGTATTATTAGTTAAATAGGCTTAGTATATAGCTATTTTAGTAGTATAGTTATAGTAGATTTTTATAATTTTAGTTTTAGTTATTTTTAAAATATATAAAAACTCTAGTATTAAAAATTAATTATTAAAATTATTAACGCTTTTAAGGTTAAAATTAATAAAATTCTATACGCGGTAAAGCGTATACTATATTTTAAACTATATATACTAAGTTAGCTAGCTCGCCAAATTAGTAAAATTAATATTATTAGTTAGAAAAGACTAAGTAGCTTTAGATATTATAATATTTAGAGAATTATTAGTTACAAGACTTATTAAGTATTTAATAGCTAAAGATACGGGTTGTTATTTTATATATATAAATAAGATAATACTCGCTAGATCTATAGAACTAGAACCTTTTAAATAAATAGTTAAAAAATTAATTAAAGCTTTAAAAAATAGGATTTCTAATAATTAGGTATATAAAAAGAATCTTCCTTTATTTCTAAAACGCTAGACTTATAATTATAATAATAAAACGAGCTAGAAAATACTAAATTCTAAAAGTAAAGAATTAAGACTACTTTTTATAAAAGAAAGCGCTGAAGAGCCGTAATATATATATATATAAGGAGAATAAATACTTCGTTTTAAAGAGTTTTATAAACTAGTAATATAAGCTCTAAGGTATCCTTCCGCGATAGTAATAGATATCAACTAGTTAAAATTTATTATATTATACTATACGCTACTATTAGATTTATAACTAAAATTTAGCGTATTATATTAATATATCCCTTACTACTAAAATATTATTTTAAAAAGTTACTTTTTATCGTGCTTTAGATAATTAATATATTTTAGTAATATTTCTATAAATAATATTTATTCATAGAATTATATATACTTGGGGCGAAGTTACTTATTTAATAATACCTTTTAACTAAGTAACGTACTCTATACTTAAGGGTATTATTTTTAAAATACTTTTCTCCTTAGAACTACTCTAAATAAGAAAGAAGCTAATAGAAGAACTTTTTCCTAAACTCTCTCTTAGTTTTATAAAAATTAATATACTTTCTTAATAACTCTTTTTTTTTAAATTAGCAGATCCTTCTAATATGTATATAAAAAAGGTAAATAGGTTTAGTAAAAGTAATTAGACTATATAAGATAATCTTAATATTATTATTTTTAGTTTAGCCTAAGCTCCGTATTTAATTTAGACTCTCTTAAATAAGTAATTTTAAATTAATCTCTTTTTTCCGCCGCTTTACTTATTAATAAATATTAATATTAGTATTACTTATTTTATATTTTATACGTATTATACTTTAGTCTCCTTTAGCTATAGATTAAATATTTATAGCCTTACTTATAGTGTTATCTAACTAACTCTTTATTTAATAGTAGTACTTAATAAAATTATAAATAAACTTTATACAAAGTTTTATAGTTTATTCTTTTTTAAATTTATTTAGTAACTAAGATAGTAATTTAGTAATAATAGTTTATTTTTAGAATTTATATAGTATAGTAGTCTAAGTAAAAAAGTCTACTATACTATTACTATTTAGTTACTTTTTAATATTATAATTATTAATAGTATTATAAAAATTAAATATTACTTAACTCTTTTTTTATTTATATAAAATATTTATAAGACTATAGAGCCTACGTTTAGTATTATTATTCTAATTATATAATTTTATTTCTTTTACAGCGTCGATATAATAGTATCCCTAATAGCTAATTTTTTATTTATATTATTCTTATTTCGCGTAAAGACAGAGAATCTTAAAATATTAATTAAGTTTTAATTTAAATTTAAGCTTCTATTCGTCTGTTAGACCTATAGGAATATACTTATTTTATAAAATACTTATCTATATAGTATTTTAGATAAGTTTATTTTATAATAAAATTTTAAAATAGATTAATCAAAAATCGCACTTAATTAAATTAAGTAAATAAAACTATTAGTACCTATCGCTACAGTAACTTATTATCTAATTTTATTTTTTTTTAAAAAAAAATATCTAAAAAGCTTTATAAATAGATATTATTACCTAAAATAAAATATTTATAATTTATTTTTTATCCTAAGGCTCGCTATAGCTAGTAAAGTTTAAGTAGTTACTTAAACTCTGCTAAGCAGCCTAATTATATAAAGTAATTATAGTACTTACTATAAAATAATACTTTTATATTTAATACTTTACTTTTACTAGCTGTTATTTCAATATTCTAAAATATTAGTCGTTTTAATATCTTTTTCTTAAATTTTATATTAAGAGATTATTTATTCGCCAGAATTTCTAAGAAGAAAATTTCTTTTAGGGTAATATCTTAATATTAAAATATATTATCTGTAATTATATAATGTACTAAATAAAAGATAATATAAAATACGAAAATATTTTTAAGTTAGAAAATAAACTGTATCCTGTAAGTTTATTAGTACTTATTAGGCTTATATTTAATTACTCTTACTATATACTGTCTACCTTTACTCCTAAAATTCTTTATAAAAATAAGGCTTATACAGGTAATAGTTATAGGTTAATTTTCGTAATATTTATTGTAAACTCGAAAAATTTTAATATATTTATATAAAAGCGCTTTATTTAAGCCCTTCGCGCTTAAGCTTTCTATAAGCGCTACTTATAAAAATAATTAATATTAGAGCGTATACTAGGTGCTTAATATTTACGTTTACTGCGAAGACTTACCTCTAAGGCAAAATTATAGCAGTTTAAGAATAGTTAAAATTTAGAATAAGCTTAATTATTCCGTAATAATTAAGAATATTCTTAGAATTTACGGCGGGAATATAGTAATATCTAGTAAATTTTTAGTATTTAGTATTAGATTATTCTTATATAGAGTTTAGTATATGCCTCTCTAATTATTATAAATAAAGTACAAGTAAAAGTGTTAGCTATTATAAATAAAAATATAAAACTAATTATATTGGAGTTTAAACTATTCTATATAACTTAAATAGTAAGAAATTAAAAAAATATATTTTTAATATATTAAAGTATAGACTAGACCCTTAGTAGCGGCTTTTATTAGTAGTTCTAATTAGATACTATAAAAAAGGACTAAAAAGCCTATAAGACTCTATTCTATAAATCTTAAAGTTTCTTAAGTCTTTTAGTAATACAAATTATTATAAAATATATCTTCTCTAAATTAGATTTATTAACTAGGCTAATAATATACTTATAAAGTAACTCCTATAACTATAATTTTATTATATTCTTAAACCGTTCTAAATTAGAGAAATATTATTAATAAAATAATAATTTAGCTTAGAGTATACTAACAGTACGCAATAAATAGTAAATATAATTAAATAGATTTTCTTATTACTTTAAGCTATATATATTTACTATACTTATTTCTAGAACTATAGTTATTCTATTATAATAATAAATAAAATTATTAATTTTATTTACTTTTAATAAGTAGGTTCTTAGGGGTATACTAGTATTATATTTTTAAAATATTAAAAAAATATATATAAAGTGTTCTGTATAGGCCTTAATATAAATATAAAATAATAGATTTAAACTAAAATATAATATTTATACTTATATCTAATATAAATAGTTTAAATAATTAAGACTCGCCTAATTAGTTATTAGTTAAAGTTAATAATTTATAACTAGATATAAATAGTACCTAAAGCTAGTAGAATAGTATACGCCTAAAGCCTACCCCTTTTATTAAATTAAAGGTCCTATAAAAATATAATCTAAATAAGAAATATAAATTTATATATAAAATAGACTCTAGTAATAGCTGTAGCTACTATTTAGCTAGCTTAAAAAGAATAATACGAACGTAATTTTAAGGCAAGTAAGTAATAAAACTATTTTTAAGCTAAAATAAAATAAACTATATACTTTAAATCTATAAAATACTTTAATTTAAAAAGACTTAGTATTCTATATCTATAACCGCCCTAGAGTTATACTATTAAACGTAGTCTAAAAATAATCTATAATATTTTAAAACTTTTAATTAATTTATAAGAAGGTAAAGATTTTGTTAAAATATAAGCCTTATACTAATTACTAAAATAACTTTATATAGTCTTAAGTTGCTAAACCGGATTAAATATTACTTTAATAAAAATTATTTTTATAATATATTTATATCTAAATAGAATAAATAGATAAAATTTAGTACGCACTTTTATAATTATAAAAAATAAAATAATATAATCTAGTAGCTTTTAATTATAATATTTATATTAGCCTATACTAACTACTTTCTTAATATTAAGTCTTAATGGATATATTATTAGAGGTATTAAACTTAATTAAAATACTTTTAGAAAGTGATAAAATAGTAAACTTTATAGAGGCTAGTAAAAAAAAACTATATAATTACAGAATTTAAGCGACATTTATTATTTAATAGAATAAGTTTTATTAGTTAATAAGATTTAGTATTTTTTTTAAATATTAATCTATTTATATAATAAATATAACTATTTTTTTAGTATATAAAATAGTTACTTTTACTATTTATAGTATAGTAAATCTAAAAAAAACTTATAAAAAATATAATAAAGAAAAATAAAGAGCTACGTTTATTAAAAGAGTAAATAATTAATTTAATATATTATTCTATAAAGATATTTACTAAAAGATAACTAGATCGTCTCCTTTATAACGTTACTATCTTTTTATAGCTAGTATTCTCTTCTAAAAGATTCTTTAGTTAGCCCTAGTAATTAGTATATTTTTTAATTATCTTTTATATCTCTTTCTATACTATTTATAGATACTTTTTTATCTTCTTATACTTATTAGATATATTTACGACGTAAAACTATAGCTAGTACTTATTATTCTTAACTACTTTAAGCTATTTAAAGAGATAACTACGCTATTAAAGAAGTACTTTATAATACTCTATAGCTATATTAAGCTTATTATAAGTAACTATATATTACGTCCGAGTTTTATTTAACTTACTTTAGATACTACTAAGCTTTTTAAAGACTATTTAGTAGGTCTACTACGTAGTTTACTATAAATATATAATTATAGTATATATATTATAACATACGTTCGAAGAGACTAGGGCCTCCTAGCTAGAATTAGTATAAGTATATAATATATAAAATAAAAATACCTTAAGCTATTACTAGCTATTATTTATTACTTATACGTATCTACTAGACTAATATAAAAAAATTTCTCTTTTATACTATAAACTTTACGCTAAAGTATACTCTATTCTTTAGTAAATAAAAGTAGTATAATATTAAAAAAAATACTAGACTATAGATTTACTTTAAATGTGTTTTTAGATAAATTAAATATTCTTTATTTATTAACTAAAATATAATAAGTTTTAAAAGTAGACTATATTACTTATAAAAATACTATAGAATATAGCTATTTTATAAAATCTAAATTTATATAATCTAAATTACTAGAAAACTTAATATTACTAAAAAAAGCAAGAATACAAAGTAAAGAAAAATAAACTAATATACAGTTAGTAGAGAATTATATAAAATTTAGTAAAAGTCTTATATATAACTATATATTATAGTTATTTTTAGGACTATTTACTCTATAATTACTTAGGCTTAAAGGTAAGACTATACGTATAAATATAAAGATAAAGCTTATATTATTTATACCTAAAAACTCTAGTTAGTAAGCTGTAATGCTATTTTAGCTTTTTTTTTTATACCTAACTATTCTATTCTCGCTCTTTTTCTATATAAAAGTTTCCTTTTATATTAATATATACTTTTTTACTTATTCTATTAGGCCGAAGCGCTTCTCTATCTATCCTTTTTAGTAATTTTAGAGTTATAAACTACGCGAATTTCTAACTAAGATATACTAAAATTAGCCTTTTTAGTATTAGTAAGTTTTTTTTTTTTTAGTAGTATAGGAGTATATCTAGCTATAGAGTATTATAAGATAATATATTTAAATATAAGTATAAAAGATAGCCGCGAATAATTCTAAAACTTTAAATAAACTTTTAATAGAGTAAAATCCCGCGTTTATTTATATAAAAGCCTAATTAGAGTTTACTAGAAGCTTACTATTAAAATATATAAAATTTCTATTTTACTAGTCTAGAATATTAGGGCCTTTTAAAAGTAATAGGAGATTTTAGTTACTAGTACCTCTATAAGTAGTATAAATATTAAATACTATAAATATTTAAACTTTTAGTTATATTAGGATTGTATAAACTTTATAAGTATATTCTAGAATTATTTACTAATATAGTATTTTAAACTAAACACTAGCTTACTACTAATTTTAGAAATAGACTATAATACTACCTAATATTAAAAAAATAACTTTTTTTTCTTTAATAAGTATATTACGCTATTATACTACGCCGTAGAATTAACTACTAAAGTTATAGAAATAGTTAGTCTTATAGAATATATATAATAATTTTAGTTAAAATTACTTAAAATAAAAGAAAAAAATAGAAACCAGTATATTAGTACTAACTAACCTTATTAATAAATAGTTATAGGAAATAGATAAAATTCTTATTTAAATACTTAAGAATATTATAAACTTAGATAGAAACTATCTAAAATTAATACTATAGTATTTCTAGATATATAAAAAAGTTACTACATATATTTTAAACAAAGAAAGGAAAGGTATCTTTAGTAGTAAAAAGGCTATATAGTTATTTTATAGTAGAATAGTATTACGGCTATTTTAAAATACACGCTTATAATAGTATTTTAAATAGTAATAAGCTATAAAAAGTCTAGTACTTATTTTAAAATAATTTAAATACTTATATCTATAGTCTTACCGTATATATAATTTAATTTACACTAAATACTTTTATTCTTAGTAGATAGATTAATAAATAAAAAAACATTCTTTAGATTTTTTATAGTTTTTATTTAATACTTTTCGGTTAATCTGCTACTAAATTAAGTAGATTAAAATATATAGAGTATTATTAAATATAGTGCTAATTAACTTTTTTATTAATAGTACTAAACGTAATAAGTACGCTCCTACTAATAAATATTTAAACTAGTTAAAATTTAACTAATAGAACTTTACTATACTCCTAAGCAGGAGTATAAAAGGCTTATTTATTTTTTTATATTTTATTTTTATCGTGTTTTACACTGCCTACTAATATTATAAACTAATAATATTATTATAGACTTATTACGTTATTTAAAGTAATATTTTTTTATTTAATTTTACGTAAGCCTTTATATTACTTATTAAACTTTTTACTAAAATAATAATACTATAAAAGTCTACTAAAGTAAATTACGTATATACTTAGCTTATCTAGTAGTTTTATAAAATAAAAGAAATTATACTTACTATTATTAGTACTTATACTGCCTATAATACTTACCGTCTAGTTAGTAATACCTACTAAATAAAAATAAAAGTATATATTTATCTAACCTACGTACCCTAGTAGACTACCCTAGAGTTTATAACGCTTAAGTTTTTTTTTTTTTAAATTTTATAAGCGTACTAATAGATCTACCTTATTTTATTAGTTTACTTTTTAAATTATTTTATTACTTTTAGCTTTATTAATATCCCTAAGTCTTTTAGTTTTTTTTTTTAACTACTTACTTCTATATAGCCTTTACTCTATTAGCTTAAAATTTATATATAATTATATATATAACTGGCCGACAACTGCTATTATAACCTATTAATTATTTTTTTAACTTTATTTTTATAAAATAAAATAAAGGTTATATTTATTCCTATTGCTTTTCGCTCTGCCTATACACACAGGTAGTATAGCGTTTAATAATAGTTAACTTTTTATTTATAATTATAAATTTTTTCTTACCTATAAAGATAGTTAACTATAATACTAAGTACGCCTATACGTATACTTAATCTACGTATTACTACACCGAAACTGAAGAAATTATATATAGGCCCCCCTAAACCCTTAAATATTAATTACTTTAGTATCTCTATCTACTAAAGGCTTTATCGTCCCTTACTTATTGCCCTTTGCCTGTCGCTCTTCGCCTGTTGCTCTACGGGCTCCGAGCTCTAAACTTAAGATATAGTTTAGGACGTCTTTGCTATTACCTTCGCTCTTACCTTTATATTTCTTACGCTAAAAAACACCTACTATATCTATAAAATACTTACCTCGCCTATTAACTCCGCCACGAACCGTACGTTATATTTTTTTATTTTTTTTACTTTTACTATATCTCTATACGCCCCCGTTAATAATTTTTTTATAATTACTAATACCGTTAACCTAACGTTTAATACTTTAACTACTTTTTTAATAGATAGGGCTACTATCTCGTCCGTATAACTATACTTATAGTTAAATATAACTATAATTTTAAAATTTAATAAGTTATAATTTTCTCTATTAGCTACCTCTAGATAAATAAAGTACTTATACTTATAAGCGTCTGCTAGGGTCGTATCTTTATTATTTATTATTAAGTAGAACAATACTATAGAAAAAACTTAGCTAACTATACTAGATACTATTTTAGATACTTTAAGATTAATTACTAGACGTATTTTATTATTATTAGTATTAATAAGAGGAGGATTATACTATATAGGAGCTAGATACTATTAGTAGTAGGTTTAGTATATACGCTGCAACGTACCTTTAAAAAATATATTAGTAAAAAATATATTAAAAAATATATTAGTAAATATCTTTTATTTAGACGTTTAACTGTGTTAACTATAAGAATAGAGAAAAAATATATAGGTAGTAGTAGCAGCTGTAACCTATAGTATCTCTTTTTTAAAGAATATAGTATCTGTACTAGACTTTTTAAATTAGACTTTTTAACTTTTTTAACTTAACGTTTTTTAGGGGGGCGTACTAAGTATGCTAGTAAAATACTAACGCAGCACTATACCTTTTTTAATTTAGTTTTACCTAAATTTTTTAATATATTAAGTATAAAGGTATATATATACTCCTTTTTTTTTAAAACCCCTTTTAGTCGTACTAAGCTACTACAGCCACACTATTTATTTAATTAATATATAAATATATATATATATAACTGTAAGGGATAGTAATATATTAATAAGGGCTTTAAAATAGCTAAGGATAATATACTTAAAAAGGCTATTTTTTTATAAAAAGTTACGTACGCGTAGGTTAGCGTAAAACTAGTTAATAAGCTATACATAGGCAGAGAAATCGCGTCCTAATTAATTTTAAATTTTATTTTAGTTTAAAGTTATATTATATTTAATACTATTATTAAAGGCGGTTAGTATAATAGGCGTTTAGCTAAAATTAGTATAGTAATAAATATTTTAAAATAAAGACTTATAAAGATTATAATATAGTAAAGTGTAACTTTAAAAAATAAAAATTAATAACATAGTATAGAGTGTAGAATAGATAGTTAAACTTACTTAAAAACTAGATATTTAGTTATATAGGCTTTAGGTAATAGCCTAACAACTCCCTTTAGTCCTAAAGTTTATACGCCTAGTAACCCTTTAGGCTAATTATATTATATATAATTATAAATAGTAATTATTAATAATCTTAAGAATAATTACGAGTAGTCGCTAATTTATAAATATATAATTAGAGTATAAGCGTTGCTATATTTAGTAGAGCACTTTACCTTTACTAAAAGAGAGGAGTATAACTTTTAAGGATTTATAATTTATATTACTTATATATAGTTTTATTATATATAAACTATTTAGTATTTATTAAGTTCTTATTATTATGTTATATCGCGGCTTTATAAAGCTCGTAAAGTATATTAATTAGTTAATTAATAACTTTACTATATATTATATTTATATATTAATCGAATAAATAGTATGGCTATAGTAGCTTAGCGTAACTAAAAGAGGTTTTAAAAAAGGAGGAGTATATATATATCTTTATACTTAATATATTAAAAAAGCTAGATAATATAATACTAAAAAGAGTATAGTATTACTCTAGTACGTATACTAGCGTACTTAGCGCGCCCCCTAAAAAAACGTTAAAGTAAAAAAGTAAAAAAGTTTAGTAAAGACATTATATTTATTTATAGAGGAGAGATACGTAAAATACCGCTTACATATCTCTCCTCTATCTTCTCTTATAGTTAATACAGCTAAATATTTATTAAAAAGAAATATACTTACTATAATATTTTTTAAGTTTAAAAGTATATTGCGGCGTATATACTAAATCTATTATTAATAGTGTCTAGCTTTTATACAGTATAGTCCTTCTTTTATTAATACTAATAATAAAATATGTCTAGTAATTAATTTTAAAGTATCTAAAATAGTGTCTAGTACTATTAGCTAAGCTTTTTTTACTATATTATTCTACTTTACGGGTAATAAAGACACGACTTTAGTAAATACTTACTAGTATAAATACTTTATTTATCTTAAAGTAGCTAATAGAGAAAAGGTAGATTTTAAAATTATAGAGATTATAATTATATTTAACTATAAGTATAGCCTTACGGACAAGATAGTAGCCCTATTAATTAAAAAAGTAGTTAAAGTAATAAATATTAGATTAGTAGTATTAGCGGCTATAAAAAAATTATTAATAAATATATATAGGGATATAGTAGAAATAAAAAAAATAAAAAAAATATAATATATAGTTTATAGTAGAGTTAATAGGTAAAATAAGTATTTTATAAATACGGTAGGTACTCTTCGGCGTAAAAAATATAAAGGTAAAAATAAAAATAGTAGTAAAGGCGAAGATAGTAGTAGTAGTAGTAGCGAAGGCGTAGTTAGTATAAGTATAAAGCCTATAAAGCGACAGGTAAGAAATAGCGAAGCCTTTAGTAGGTAGAAATATTAGAGTAATTAATATTCTAAAGATTTAGGGGGGCCTATATATAATATATATTTTTTTATATATATATTTTTTTTTAGTGTGTAGGCTAGGCAAGCGTATAGGCGTCCTTAGTATTACAGTTAACTATCTTTATATATAAAAAAGAATTTATAATTATAAATAAAAATTATTAACTATTATTAAACGCTATACTACCTATATAGAGGCGGAGTATAAAGTAATAGAAATAAATATAATTTCTGTTTTATTTTATAAAAATAAAGTTAAAAAAGTGACTAATAGGTTATAACAGTAGTTATTGGCTACTATATATACTTATATATTTTACTACTCTAATAACTAATTCTAACTTAATTAATGTTTTTTTTTTAGAATAATTACACTGTTAATATATTTTATAGAATATAATAGTTTTTTATAACTAGACTAAACTAATTTATATACCCTGTTTTAACAATTACCCGTAATACTATTAAATTAAAATATAAAATTTATTATTATCGTTTCTATTACTATGGTAGTTAGTAGAATTAATAGTATAATATTTATTATTATATATTTACAGTAATAGTCTAGCGTAATTTTAAAAAACTATAAAATACTTATTCTAGAGTAAAATTAACTTATAAAGGCTTAGTTACGGAGTAGTAGTGCCTTAAATATTAATTAACTTTATATATAAATAAAAGACGTAGAGTCTAATATTTTGTTATAGTATTTTTACGCTGTTTACGACCTATATTTAAATATTAATAGTAACTATAGTATACTTATAAAAGAGTATAAAAATAGTACTAAAAGTTAGTAAAATATAATATAGCTTTTTAATTATACTTATTCTTAGAAAACTAGACTACTAATTCTACTAGAAATTAATACATTTTAGGCTTTATAGAATAGGGTTAGTAATTAATACTAATTTATAAGAACTACTTTTAGGTAGTACTAGTATTTTTATATTAGACTTTATTTACCGTGCTCTAGAGTTAATTTATTTATTATAAAAAAAAATATATTATAATACAGTACTAGGTAAAGGTATTAAGGAAAATTAAATTATTTTATTTAGTTTTTTCTCTATTAGCCTTTTCTATACTTACTCGCTTATAAGTTTTTTATAATATATACTTTATTAACTATTATACTATTTTTTATTTTTAACTTAGCTCTAATATTAAAAGCAAACGCTTCCTTTTATAAAAGTAATAATAGGCTTTTATATATATTACTCTATAGTTAGGACGCCTAAATACTATTTTTATTAACTGCTTTTTTATTAAGGCTAATATACTTTAGCGAAAGCTACTAATTTTATATTTCTATAACGTATTAAATAATAGATAGATTTCTAGTAGCTAATTAATATAATAAATCTTAAAAGATATTTCTTTATTATATTATTAATAGTTTTAGTATAGACTCTAGTTACCTCTAACTTTATTAAGTATATTCCTAGTGTCGGCACTAAAATATATAGTAAAATACTTATTAAGTATTTTATTAAAAAAAGTATAGTTATTAGGGCTTTAATACTAGATTACTCTAAAGTATTATAAACTATTTTTATTAGCTACTAGTATACGGTATAATTTAAGTAAGAAAGTAGTTAAAAATAAGGTCTAAACTATAGATTAAAAATTAAATTATTTAAGAAATAAGATAAAGTTTTATTTTATATTAGGAATCTTACTAAAATTATCTAGCTTTAGTGTCTAATCTAAAGGTATATTAATTTAAAAATACTTTTTATAGTTCTTTTTATTTTAGTAATTAATATATTTAGTTTAGTTACTTTGTGTATTAATTATTATATTAAAAATATAAAATAACCTAGAAAAGAATTAATGATAAAAATAAAGTGTTTCTATAATTACCGGTAAGGGTTAAGGAGTTAAAGAATATGTAGTATATATCCCTGTCTCTATTCGTCTTTAGTACTAACTCTTCTTAATAGAGAACTCCTTCTCTAATAAAATATAAGTGGTCTTTTTAGTTTACTATCTTTCTAAAGAACTAAATACGCTTAAGATATCTTTAGTATTTTATAATCTACGTATAATAATATAAAACTTAAAAGTAGGCTACTAGATAAGTAAGTAATTAGACTATAATAAATAAATTCTATTTTAGAGAATAAAAGTAAAAGATATAAAATAAGTAGGTAGAGAGATATTTATATATTAATTTTTTATTAATATATCCTATTACGATAATAGTCGCTGTGGAACTATTATTTAAAAAATTAACCTAAAAATAAATTCTTATATAATATAGTAACTTAAGCGCTTATATTTTAAGTTAAATAGAGTTAAAAGAGCGTAGAATCTAGTACCTTTTTCTACTAGTATTTACGTAGCTATTCTACTAGTAGATAATTTAGTATTCTAAAAATAATTTAGTAAATATTATTTAGGTAATAGCTAGCTTATTTTATAAAATAAAAATATTATATTAGGAACTATAAAACTAGCGTATAGTAGACTTAAGCTTAGTATTAAGTAATAGTTTAAGATTTTTTATTAAATATTTTAAGCACTCTAGAGGCTCTGTAAGAGAAGAAATAATGATTAAAATAATTAAATCTTAGATATTAGCACTAAATTGAGTTTAGAGCTGCTACAAATCTTATTAATATTTATATATTAATTTTTATATACTATTAGCTATATGCCTGCTATTAGAGAGAGGAACCTACCTAGCTTATATAATTATAGTAGTATTTAGTAGAGAATATATTATTTATAAATACTTTAGTAGAATAAAAGTATATTATAAGTTATATAATACTAACACTAATAACTAATAGTTAAGAGTTTTTAACTTCGCCTAGTACGTTACATTCTTTATTAATACTCTAGTCTAAGATTTATAGATAATTTATAAATTTAGCACGTCCTTTATTTTAAAAGATAATTATTCTACATATTAGTTACTATTTAAAACTAATAACTATACTACTATTATACTATATATATTTTACGGGCGCTTATAACGTAAAATAATAAAAGCTAATTAAGTTCTATACTATTATTAGCCCGATAACCTTTACTAAATATATATATATAATATTTATATATACTAGAATAAAAGATAATAAAGGGGTTTAGGTATATTTTATATTTAAATTTATAAGTAATAGGCACGTTCGTAGTAGTATTAAATAAGAATAAGAAAAACGGCTTTATTATAATCTAGTTTATTTTTAAGAGCCTTAGAAGGTATAATAAAGTATATTAAAAAGTTTAGTAATTTTAGCACTTAAAGTAATTCTATAGTTTTAAATAATTTTAGAACTTAAATTCTAAATAAAATTAATTAAAATAAAAAGAGGCGGTTACGCCGGATCTAAGATATAATAAACTAATTTACTTATTAGCTTATAAGAAACGGCTATAAAAGAGAGTAGTAGTAGTAAGAAACTTCTATATATAATTATAAGTATATAATATATAGATATTTCTAAAAGCTATAAGACTTTTCTACTTTAGTAAAATACTTATATAGTTTTATTTTATATACCCCCTATTTTACTACATAGATTATAACGTAAATTAAAGAATTAAAATACTAAATTTAGTATTTAAAAGCTGCGTATAAAATTATACTAAAGTATACTAAAGTAAAATAGTATATTTTACTAATAATTTTTAATTAATAAGTAGCTTCTATATGTAAACGGGAAGATTTTAATAAACTATAAATATAATACTTATACTACTTAAAGTGTCCTTACTTATAACTTAAAATTTTATTAGTATATAAGATCCTATTACAGATCTAGATAAATATATAAAAGTAAACTAAAAAAAAAAATTTTTTTAATATAGTATATAGGTTCCGCGTATACGTATTTTATAAAAGAGAATAGTATAAATAAGAAACTTATAATATATTTAATTATTATATAAAATAAAAGAAAAAATAGTAAATATAAAAAGTAGTAAGTACTAAAACTATTAGTAAGCTTATAAAGAAGTATTTTAAAGAAAAATACGGCTAATATATTAAAAAAAAAATAAAACATATAACTATATAATATATGAGTTTATTTAAAAGAATTAGACTACTACGCTAATTCTTACCTAACTATAAAATATATATATAAATTTTGCTAGCTCTATTTTACTTTATATAATTCTATTTACTAAAATAGTAATTTAGCCTATAAAAGTAGCTACTTATATTATTTAAGAATATAATTAGTGATAATAAGGGTAACCTAAAATTTAAAACTTATAATGTAACTAGTAAAAGATTTCTAAACTATATATATACTAGCGCGTCCTTCTTATAGGTTATAACCTTTTTAAGTAAAAACTAGGCCACAGCTTTAGTTTTATTAATTAAATATATTATATTTATAGAAATAAAACTGTTATAGTAATAATAAATATTAATTAATTATAATAAAGAATCGGAAAACTAATTTTATAACTTAAAAGTTATAATAAATAATATATATTACTATCTGTAGAAAAGAGTGTATAAAATAAAAAATTAAAAAAAAAGTAAGTAAAAGTCTATTAACTCTATAGTCTATATACCTAATTAATAGTTACTATATATAAAATAGGTAACGTTAGTTATATAGTTATAGATTCTTTTATAAGATTATTAATTATATTTACTCTAATATATTTTAGTATAGTATTTTTAATTATAAATAGTAAATATAGCGGAGCTCTATATATACTTACTTAAACTAAAACAGATATATAAATTTACGTATATTAGCCTAAAGGTAGATTAAGTTAGCTAAAAGAATCCCTAGTAAATACTAACCTTAAAAAAAGTTTTAAGGAAAACTATTCCCTATTTTAATATAAAAATAAAGAGGGCTACTTAAAAAACCTATAATTATAAAGAATATTAAATAACTATTATTAATAGGACTAAGAGAGATTAAAGAGGTAAGAGTCTAAAAACGTTAGTATAGATCTAGTAAACTACTATTTAAATAGCCTAAGTATTTATAGAGATATATTAGTAAATATTATTAAACTATTAATACGTAAGAGAATTATTAATATTATAAAATAAGTTTTAAATATATTAAGTATAATAATTAACTATACTTTTTTTTTTTTACTAGTAAGCTTCTAGTGAAAATTCTAGATATTAACCTACTATAAAAGCCTCTTATTCCGCGTAGGCTGTAATATATAGTCTTAGCTTTATAAAATATATAATATTACAAGTCTATAAAAGTTATTACGTAGACAAATACTAATAAAAAAAATTAGAGTATAGTATTTATATTAACCCTATAGTTATAAAAAAAATATTAAGTACTTTACTTCTAAATTACGTACTAACTAAAAAGACTAGTAATGTACTAAATAGTAAGACTATTACGCTATTAAGCTTTATTCTCTTTTATAACTTCTAATTAGTTTTTAATTTTATATTCTGCCTTATAGTGTGTCTATATATAACTAAAATATTTATTTTATTTATTATTATATTTATACTATAGTAGGATAACTCTTTAGTAAAATCTAGACTAAAAACTTCTTATTTAGTTCTTCCTAATATACTATTTTTTTATTTTTTTAGGCTAATTTTTATAACTTTTTTTTTTAAATAATATTTCTTAAGCAGCCATAGCTTCCTAAATATAAAAGTAGTATTTTTATTTTAATAATATAGACTATAGATCTACTATTTAGTTTAATAGTATATTTTATTTTCGTACCGTTTCTATTTATATAGAAAGTTAAAAGTATATTTATAGTTTATATATATATATTTAAGCTATTCTAAATTAGCTTTCCTATTAGCGTGCTTAGCCTTATTGTATATAAAAGACTTTATACCTAAAGGTATATAAGGCGGGTTAGTAGGTAGCTCTCTAGCTAATTACGTAATAGCTAAAGACTTAGTTTTTAAATATTTTTTATAGGGCGGAGGAGAGTCTTTTAGTATTAATAAGTTTTTAGGGAGTATATTAACTACAAAAAGAAGATATTCTATAATAATAAAGAAGTAATTTAGATACAGTATATTAGATTTATAGTAAATTTTAATAAAAAAAAATACTCTAATATAAATAGTATTAATAATCTAGTTTAGACTCTAGTCTTATAGGTATAATTTATATAGATTAACTAGTTATATATAAATATAATATAAACAGTAAATAAACTAGTTTTTAATTATTCCTCTATATAAGTGTTGTATTTTTAGTAGCTTTTTATACTATAACTATCTTTTATACTCTACTCTTCTAAGCCCTAATTTCTATTAATATCTTTTATAAATAAGTTATTTTAAGAATTTATTACACTGTGTATCCCAGCACGTAAAGATAAATATAAATAAGTAAAATATAAAAATAATAATATATATTACTATCTATAAAAGAAAGTATATAAAGTAAGAGGTTAATAGTCTATATTTTTAGAGAGTACGTTTTTTTTACTATAGTTAAGCTTATATTTACGAAAGTTTTTTAATTACTATCTTTTTTTACTATTATTATTACCTTTATCTAATAACTGTTACTTACTTTCTTTTTTTAAAAATAATTAAGTATTAGGTATAGATACTATTAAGAAATATATATTTTTTAATTTATTTTTAAAAGCTAATAAATTTATATACGCGCTTATCACTCGTTTTCTAAGCTCCTAATATATAAACTTAGTTTTATTTTATAAAATCTTTATTAGTATTACTACTATCTACTATATTTCCTCTTTAGAACTAGTCTATATTATTAGTATATAGTATATCCTAAGTAGATATAAAACTACTAATAAAGCTATAATATATAATAACTAATAAAATATTACGTACTAATTATATAGTTATATAAACTTAACCTTTTTTTTCTTATTTTAGCCGTCGTAATTTTTAATACGTTTTTTTATAGTATACGTAGTATAAATAAAGGTTTCTACTTAGTAGCTCTTAAGTAATATTCTTTTATTATATATTTTTATTATAGTATAGGTTAATAAGCTTTTTATCCTTTTTAAGTTCTTATACTTTTTTAACTACTAACTTAACGTACTTATATAACTCTTTAAGTATATATATGTAAAAGTTTAGTTCTAGTAATAAATAAAAAGTAGCTTTTTAAAAAAAATATTTATAAGTGCGAGGAGGGTAATTATATAAAAAAATTATTTAAAATAAGTATATATACGGAAGATAATTATAATAGGAGAAATAAATAAGATAGTATTAGTATTATTACTTAAAATAGTAATTATTATAGAGCGTTAAGCTCTAAAATACGTAAAAAGGCTTTTATGAATTTAAAAATATTTATAAACTAATTTATAATAGGCTGCGTAACCGGCTAGAAGCTAAAATAAGGTAAAAACTTATAGAAGGTAAATAATTAAAATTAAAAGTTTAGACTAAAAGCTATATAGTATATACTATAAAAAGTAATTAATTAATATAAATAGTTAACTAGTTTCGCATTATTATAAACAGAGGTTAAAGCTAATAAATCTAAATATAGTATAAATATTAACTAAGCTATATACTTTAGTTCTATATTTAATTAGCTTTATACGCTATACTAAAAAGAAAAAAGATTTACTAACTAATACTAGCTATATATTAGCAGTTGCATATAGCGGTTAACCTTTATAAATATATAGCTTTTATATAAATAATACCTAAATTAGCGTAACTTATTATAACAGCTCTATACTAATATTAAAAGGTTATAAATATATATAGTCTATATACTATCTTTAAAATATTACTTTTAATAATAGCTTAATAGTTAGTATATTTACTAGTAATATTTTTAATAATTTTAAGTTTTTCGCGTAGACTTTTTTATAGTATATTTTTAGGCGTATTAAAAAAACTATTATACTACTATTTAGTATAGCCTATTCTATTTACTTAATAGAAGTCCCAGATTTTTTAAATATTATATTTTATATTTAATTATACTAAATTTGCGTAGTACTAAGCAACTATTTTATAAATATACGCCGTATAAATCTAACCTATATATATAATAAATAAAGAGGTAAAATAGGGAAGTATAGTTATTCTATACGTAGTAGGGGTATAACTATATTAATTTTAATTTTTCTAAGCCACACGCTAAGCCACGCGTTAAGCTACGCGTTAAGCCACACGCTAAGACTATAAGTTTAAGTACTATACTAACCTAAAAAAAAACTTTTTTTATAGTCCTTATATACGCTTATTTTTATAACTATATCTAGAAAAATAACTTTTTTTAGCCTATACCTTTTTTAGACTAGTGTTTTAGTACTACACTTTACCTCTCTTTATATAATCTTAATTTTTTAACTAGGGAGGGTATAATATTATAGCTTTATAAGCTTCTACAGCGTACACGTTAATAAAAAAAAACTCTTAAACTTATAAAATAACCTGTTTTAAAATATAATTTTTACTGACTCTATTTATATCCCTTATTATAAATAAAAAAATATTTAATATTAAATTAAATTATAGGCGTAAACTATTTTTAAACTTATTTTTTTATAAAAAATTCTACTCTAACGTCTAATATATAGTTAAATCTAGTCTTTTTACTTTTATATTAAAAATTCTATTACTTACCGCTAATACCCTATAGGGCGTTATACCTTAATAAGTAATTTTTTAAAATTATTCTTAAAAGCCTTAATAGCCTAATTTATAATTATAGTTTTTATTTTTAGTTTAATATACTACTACTTATATTTTAGGACGCTTACTTAATTAACTAGGTTTTAAAATAGTACTAAGAGAAAGTAATTTTAGTTCCCTATATTAATTAGCTATATATTTACAAAGTATTTCTCTACTCTTATAAAAAACCTTTAAAAAATATACTCTAGAGTATTTATATATCTAAAAGTTTATATTATAGGCTTTAGCTAGATCGTATCCTAATACAGAAATAAAGACAAATTATATAACTAGTATATAAATAAAAATAAATTATTCTATAATAAATTAGGGTTTAATCTACCTATTAAAGTAAGTTATTAATTTTATATAAAATATAATTAAATATTACTATCTTTTTTAAAACTATTTATATTAGTAGGCTATTTAACGGTAATGATTATAGTTCTAGTAATATTTCTTAGTATCTAATTATAAGATTTCTATTTTTAGAGGCTATAGTAATAAAACCTAAAATATATAAATAACTCTATTAGAAGGCGTCTATTTATAATATATATAGGTAATAATACGTGCAGAAAGATAACTAGAAAAAATATAAATAAAAAAAAACTTAGTCTTATAAAAAAGAACATATATTATATATTATAAAACTACTAGCCCGTATTCTAAAATATTATAGAAGATAATTTAGGTTTATTTATATAAAAAAAAAAGAGGGAAAAGCTATAAATTTAGTATAAGTAATTTATTTTAAACTAGCTTTAGTAAATTATTTACTATAATCTAATAAAATATACTATAGATATTTTAATACGAGTATAAAGAATAATTATAAAAAATAAAATACTAGTAGTAATTACGCCTTACTCTCTATTTATAAAAATAATACATCTCTTTAATATATATTATTTTTAAACCCTATTATCCTAAAAGATCTTAATATAAGTTATTCTATTTTTAGGTATCCGGTATATTAATATAATAATATTTTATAAAATATATAGATAGCTAATATACGACTTAGTACTAAACATTAATAATAATAATAGTAGTAAGAAGAATATATAAACTATAAAAACTATACGTAACCCTATTTTAAGCTACCGGTAAAATACTAAACGTGCTAATATAATATATTTTAAAAGCTGCCTTTTAGTAAAGTATAGCTACGCAGTTTTATAAGCGAAACGCGGAATATAGTATATATAAAGTAATAAAAAAATAATAATATATTTTAGAACCCTATATACTTACTAAGATAAGTATAAAAAATAAGTTATATAAATTACTTACTAGGCTATAGTAAGGCTTATAGCGCACTTTAGATTTATTAGGTTTATATAGAAGAATTTAGAATAATACTAAATAAGCTATATTAAGGTAGTATATAAATATAAAAAGACCTATAAGTATTATAATTTTTTTATATTTAGTACTAGAGTAGCAGTATCTAGTACTAGAGTAGTAATATATAATACTACTAAAATAGTAATACCTATTAAAGTAGTAAAGTAGATATATATAAATAAGTCCTATATATACGTATAATAAAAGGTTCTTAATAAAACAGAGTAATTAAGACTATTACTTTACTTTAAAAAAATTAATAAAGCTATTAAAATTAATAAGACTGCCGAGTTAAAGGGTAAGTGTAATTATAATAATAATTTCTAATATCTAATAGTTATAACTCTATAAATAAAAACTAAGAAAGCTTATTTAGTAAATATAAAACTAAAACATATAAAAAATCTATTATATAGCTTTTAAATAGATATTTACGTATTTTAATAGTAAGCCTATTAAAACTAAACTAATTTAATATTAACTAATACGTATACTATAGGTAGTAGTATTTCTAAATAATAAAAATTACTAAAAAGGCTATTAGGTCAGTAAAGAAATATAATATTTATTTTTTTTTAAAATAAGTTTTTCTAATATAAACGCGTATAAGCTAAACTAAATATATAAATAAGTACGACTACTACAGTAACTAAAAGTATAAAATTAATTATTTATAAAACTAAAGGATAACTACTATTAGCGTAAATTTTAGTACGTAAAGAATAAATATATAGAAAGTAATTAGTAAAAGACTAAAAAAAGGCTATAAGGCAGTAAAGGATTTTATAGTGTTAACTATGGCTATACTTTACTTTTATTTTACTATTTTAACTAAACTACCGAGCTAATTTTAATACTTATATTATTAGATTATATTTAATATAATACCTATATAGCTTATATTAAATAGGGAATTAGGTAATTATTAGCACTATTTTTAACTAGTAAATAATTAAGAGACGTCTTAGCCTATATTATAGAGATGAGCTAACCCGTTTACTTAAGGTTATTAATTTTAGTATAAGTATTTTACTTTTTAAGATAGCTTTACTTTTAGTTAATAGATAAAAAATTAGTTTTATACTATTATAATACTAACTAAACTATTAAACTAAAACTACTTATACTATAGAATTAGCTATACTTCCGTAGGGTAAGTAAGTAGTAAGAAAAATATATAAAACTTACTATACCTATTAGATATAGGAGACGGATAATATCCTAATAATAGCTAATTATATATAAAATTCTCCTTACGTTGTAGCTAGCCCATACTAGCCTTTAAAAAAATACTATTAGTAATAACTACGATTTATAAATACTTATTAATTTAATATTTATATAACTAACTCTATTAGGGCTTTTATAAACTTAGCTCCGATTACTATTAATATAATAATAATATTAAATTTATTGAATATATTTTACGCTAGTAATATTACTATATTTTAAATATATTATTCTAATTAATTATAATTCTAATATTCTTACTCTTATACGTCTCTTTATTAAGGTAAATAAGTAATAGTAAAAAGAAGTGTAAGCAGAAGCTCTAATATTATACCCTAATACTTACTAATATTATATATAATAAATTCTTACTAAATTAAAGTAGTACTATATAATCGTAGGGCTATTATAAAATATAATATATAAGTAATAAAAAGATATAAAAAGGTAATTAGTAGACTAAATAATAGTTAGCCTTATTAGAAGAGCGTATATAATATAGTAAAAAGTAGGTAACTTAAATTTACTTAAAAAAAGTAAAACGCGCATATAATTTTAAATAAATATAATAATTACTAATTTTATATATAATTATAGCTACTATTTAAGAAAGTCTATTATAGCTATAAACGGAGAGAGTACTAAATTATTTCTTTTTAAATAATAAGTAAAAGCCGGGCAAAACTTTTAAATAAATATAACTTATATTAAATAAGGAATTAGGCGATTATTTTATCTTCTACTTTAGTAATAGACCGCCTTTTATATTTTTATTTAGTACGCCGTTTTACTATAATTAATATATTATTATTTATACCAGTTATTATATAATCTGTTTAAGTTAGTAATAATAATAAAAAAAACCTTTAATAATTATTAGCGCTAATATACATACGTATATAGTACTTATAATTAAAAAGCTTTTATTTTATTAAATTAATAAGGGCTTCGTAGACACTTCTATATAAAAAAGCGTATTAGCTAAAAAAAAATAGTATATTAGTAATATTTAAAATAATTTAATTTATAGGAGAAATGAAATTAGGATTAATTTTAATTAAATTTCTATTAGTCTCGTACTAAGAAACTATAGTATTTAGTTTTTTTAATAAGTATAACTAGTAATACTAAAGTAAAGAGTTTAAAAAAAGTACTAGAGATACTTTTACTATTAACTATTCTTTAGTTAAAGATAGGTAATATTTAGTAATAAGAGATAGAGACTATTATTAAAAACTTTATTATTATATTTCTAACAGTTTTATAGATAAAAAATAATTAAAAAATATTAAAACCTTTTTAAATATACTTAGTCTACGCTAAGCCTATTAGGCTAAATTAATCTATCTATTTATATATCTATAAATACCCCTCTAAACACCTCTTTAGACTCCGCTTTTAACGCTTCTCTAAATACTACTTTAAATACTACTTTAGATATTACTTTAAATACCGCTCTAGACCTCTTTTTAAAGTTCTCTTTAAAACCCTTTTTAAAGCTCTCTTTAAAGCCCTTTTTAAAGCTCTCTTTAAAGCCCTTTTTAAAGCCCTCTTTAAAACCCCCTTTAAAGCCCTTTTTAAAACCCCCTTTAAAGCCCTTTTTAAAGCCCCTTTTAAAGTCCTTTTTAAAGCCCCCTTTAAAAGCCCCCTTAAATATAGTCTTAAATAAAGATAAGTTTTATATATAAAAATATTTTATATTACTATAACTAAAAGATTTAAAAAGTCCTAAAGTAATACCATTTATAAAAATTATAATTAGGTTTATTAACAGTATATTCTTAGACCCTAAAAAATATTTAAAGACGTAAAATAACTATAAAAAATATATTTAAATAATTTAGTATAAAGTCTAATATTAAATCTAGTGCCTAAGTATTTTATATACTTTAAAGTTTTATTTTTTACTTATAATATAAGTCTATATATAAAAAAAAATAAAAAAAATATTTATTAGTTTAAACGGGGGTATAAAAAAATATAATATAACCTATTAGTAAGTACTTAAGTTCTATACTAAAAAGAAGATTTATCCTATATTTATTAAATATATAGGCTTAGGTTCTCTATTTAAAGTAAATAATAAAATCTTAGAGTAAGTATTAATATATAATAATAATAGTAGCTAATTCTTTATAGTATTAAAAGTTTTTACTAAAGAGGAGCTAGATAGATTATTACCTATTTTTAAAAAAACTATCTATTTATAGTTAAAAGGTTTTAATAGTTAAACGTAATTACGGCGTAAGTTACTATTTAAAATTTTATTTACTATAGCTTTAACTACGCTAACCTTATAGAACGTAGTAATAAATTAATAATATTTATTTATTACTATATATTTCTAAAAGCGCTTAAAACTAGTAAAATAAAAAAATTAGACTAGTAATTATTTACGGTTTATAAGACTTCTATAATAATAAAAAGTATTTGAAAGTTAAAAATATTTTTATTAAAAAAATTTATATTTCTACGACCAATAAACGTCTATTTTTAAAAAATAATAATAAAAACAGTACTTTATAGCTTATATAAAAAAAAATTTAAAATTATAGATACTAAGTACTCTATAGTTCTAATAAGAAACCTAAATAATATAAATATAATTAATTAGTTTCTAGAGCTTACTATTACTAAACAGTATTAAAAAAATTATATAAAATACCGTTAAACAGCTACTATTACTAAGCTTAATTAATATTTTAATAGGGGCTATTAATTTAACTAAAAATAACTATTTTACGGCGTTAGTCTATCTAAATACTCTTTATTATATATAAAAGAGATAAAAGTCTAACTCTAAAACTATAATAGTAAGTTTAACTTTTACTCTAGTAAAAATTTTATACATAACTTATTTAAATCTAGAACTTAGTTTAGTAAATTTTAGTACTAAATAGCTATTACTAATTACTTTACTTATTTAGACTATAGAATAATAGTTACCATTTATTACTAATAAGTTTTAGTTAAGCTAGAAAGATTCTATTAAAAACAACTCTAAAATAATTTTAGTAAAAAGTACTTAACCTATTACCGCAGTATTAATTCTAGAAACTAAAAATATAAATAATAACTTTAAAAAAAGTCTTAAAAAGAATTAAAAAGAGATAATTTAGGGTAAAGTTAATATAAATATATTATATAAGTGTCTAGCTCTTAAATATACTAAAAAATAGTAGAATTACCGCGTTTAGTATTTAAGTAAAGTAAACGCTATATATAACTCTACTACTAAATTAACTAAAAATATTTCTATTAATCTAACTATAAATATAGGCTAGTTAAAACCCCTTAAATTAGTTATATATAAAGGTTAGAACAGCGCTACGGGCTTAAAAGAAGAAATAAAATATATTATTAGTACTAATACTATAGTAATTTTTAAAATAATATAAATATTACTAAATTTTTTAAATACTGGGGCTATAGAAAAGACTAAAAATTTAAATAATAGAGAAAGAGTAATAAGCAATAACTTTTTTTATATAATTATTATTTTACTACTTATTATTTAGCGGATTAGCCGTTAATCCTACTATTAACTATAATAAAAACTATTTAGAGTATAAGTTATTTTAATTTTTTTACCGCTTTATAATATTTTTTCTAATAGTAATATAAGTATTCGTATTAAAATATAATTAATTCCTATAGGCTCTATTTAAAAATTAGTATACTTAAAGAGTAATACTTTTAGTTTATATAACTATTCTAATATAGTACTATAGTTATTATTTTTTATATTTACCTAAACTCAAACTATAGCCTTTCTATAGTTTTTAGAAATAATAGATATGAGAAAGATAATATATTTATTTAAAACTATTAGCTAGCTAGTATTACAGTAATCTAGACTAAATAGAGAGTATTTTTTATTAAACTAGCTTTTTTACAGCGTAATTCGCGCGTATTTCTCTATAGTAGTTTTAATATTATTTACCTTCTATATAAATTAGTAATATAGTAAAGGTATTTTTATTTTACTATATATATAATATTTTTAGCTTTCTAAATTAGAGTATTAAATTCTTTACTCAATAAGTCTTTACGTTTATATATAAACTATTTTATTTAAATATTTTTAGTAGGGATTTACGTAGCTTCTACTTAATTTAATAATAAAACTAGCTTATAGACTACTACCTATATAGCTAGTATTATATAGATAGGCTTAATAAAAGATATTATAATATTTTATTATAAAATAATAAGGAATCGCGGTAGTATAGAGATATTAAAAAGATTATATTTAGTAGTAAATTATTAGGTATATAAAATAAAGTTACACGATCGAGTTATAGCGGATAATAGATGTTTTTAAAAATAAATAATTAATTAGTTAGTAAGCTACGTAATAATACTATAATTTTTTATAAAAACTACTATAGTTTACTAGCTTAAGCTATTAGACTTCTTTTTCTTAGAGCTATACTTAGTAAAAGTGTTATACAATAGTTAAAGTCTTTCAAAAAGCTCTAAGTAACTACTTATATTTTTAATAGGAATATTTAAATTATAGGCTTATATATCTAAGAAGCTATTATTTAGAGATATATTATCTAAAAAGCTATTATTTAAAGATATATTATCTAAAAATTTATTATAGTCTTAAATATACTGTCCGCTTTCTTTATTATTTAATACTAAACTATAGCTCTACTAATTTATAGGCAAAGAATTATTTAAAGATATAATAAATAAGTCTAAGAGAGTAAATATAAGAGTAGAAAAATAATTGTATATAACTATTAACGTATAGTCTAGTTCTAGGAGCTATTTTTTACTTTAGCTTATTCGCAGCGTATAAAAGTAAATTAGTTTAAACTATCTATTTAATTAGGGCTATATTATAAACTTTTATATATATATTTCTACTACTCTCTTATAATTTATATTTACTTATAATATTCTTTTATACTTCTTTAGTATTAGTATACTGCTAACGCCTTATAAATAGCCTAAAATATAAACTTATTACACCACTACGTAAACTAAATAAAGTTAAATTATAAGTATATATAAGCTACTAAGCTGTAGAGTATTCTTAACTTATTAAATATATATTCTAAAAGTAATTAACTATTAGGTATATAAGCTGAAAGCAACTAAATATTAGGTATATAAGCTAAAGGCGCTAAACTATTAGGTATATAAGCTAAGAATAACTAACTATTAAATATATAAACTAAAGACGCCTAACTATTAGGTATATAAGCTAAAGGCGCCTAACTATTAAGTATATAAACTAAAGATAACTAACTATTAGGTATATAAGCTAAAAGCGCCTAACTACTATACTAATTATAATTTTATAATACTTTTACGCTAATAAGAACTTACGTACGTAAAAGGGCTTATTAACTTATTATAATCGTAAAAATATAAAAAGTCTTTTACTTTAAATTATAGTACTATAGCAGGAGCTACCGTCTAAAGAACTAAATATTTTATATTAATTTAGATTAGATATAGCTAAATTATATTAAAGCTTAATTAGCTTAATACCCTATAAAATATTTAAAACGTAAAGTAGTTTTATAAAGTAGGTAAGAAATAACTTAATTTATTATAAATAGTCTAGGTTTTAAATATCCTTCTATCCTTAACGTTAATATATATATTTATTTAGTCTTAGGATCTTATATATAAAAATAAATAGGGTCCTTATACCTAGTATTAATATAGTAGAAGCTAGAAAATATAATTTTTATATAGTAGACGCGTATAATTCTCTTCTAATACTTATAACTGCTAGAAAGCTTTTTTAAAATTATAATATTTAATTTCTTCTAAACGGCCCTATTTAAGATATTTTTTTTAAATATAGAGTCTACAATATTTATAGTATTATATTATTATATAAGCACTTTACTATTAAGCCTATAGAGTATCTTATTAAGTATAATAGTATTTTTATACTGTAGTATATAAGAAACAAAGTATTAATTTATAGTTATAAGTAAAGAGAAAATATAAAACTATAATCTCTTAGACTTAGTAATAATAAATTTAAATCTTACGAATTTTTATTTAGAGATAAGTCTAATAATATAATCTTTATATATATTATTAATTCTATAGTACGCAGTATTTAGAATATAGTAAAAGTTAGCTTATCTAAATTTAAAATTTTAAAATAAATTCTTTAGCGCCTTAATTATATATTAATATAAATAGAGGTTCGAAAGCGTTTTAAATTTAAAATTACTTAAAAAATATAAGTAAAAAGTAAATATTAATGTAATAAAAGGTAAAACTAATATTATACTTTTTAATATTAGTATTAATAATATTTTATTTATACCTACTTTTTAGATCTTTAGATAAGAAAATAATTACTATAATTACTTTTAATATTATCTATTAACGGTAGCTAAAAAGTATTTAAGAGAAATAATTTATAGTTATAAATAGGGGCTGTATAGTATAAAATAAGCTCGTTTAGCTGTATAATAAGGTTTCCTTAAATATATATACTCTTTTTAATCCTATTCTCTATTATGTAAGCTTTTAGGCTATACTAGTCTTTAGTTTTAATATAATACGTACGTATAGTTTAGTAACTATATATACATAACTATTTTTTTACTTAAATACCTACTTTTAATCTAGCTAATTATATAATTATAGTTTTATAAAGTCTATACATACTAGTTATTAAAAAGGTAGTAGAAGCCCGTAATATACTTATAAATAAGTAGTAGTTAGATTAATTTTAATTTTTTTTATACTGCTATAGCTACACCTAATTACTAGCTTTTTAATTATTATTCTAGCTAACTATTTTATATTAAACTTAAAAGATAAATTTACTGTTAGTATAAAAGTAGTATATAAGTACTATTTTAGCTCTCGCTTTTTAGGCTATAATTACTAGTAATTTTTTTTAATAAACTTTTAATAAAGAAATTATTTATAAATACGTTAGAGTTAAAATATAGTCTTTTTCTCCTATATTAGTAACTTAAATATTAACTTACTTATCTATAATATTAATTTTTCTATAATCTAAAATAGTCCCTTATATAAAGTTATATTTTTAAAGAAGCTAAGTAATAAGTAGCGTAATAAAGTTATAGACTAGTATACTATTAATATATAGTATACCTTTAGTAGCGGTATAATCTTTTATAAAGCCTATATAGATAAAAATAAGGCTATTAGATTTATTAGTTAAGTTTAAAATAAAAAAATACTTTATAACTTAGCGTAAAAAAAGTTTATAGAGGAGATTTATATTTTATATATATTTAATATAATTACGTAGCAAAATATATCTTAAAGACTTATAAAGGAGCGGAGATATATACTTAATAGCCTTAATAATATACTATATAAGTAGTAATATAATTTTTATTTTATGTAATTTATTTTAATATATAATAGGTTTAACTTTCGTATTTATACGTCTAGATTATTAAAAATAAAAAGTTAGATCTATCCTAATAAAACGTATTTATAAAGAGGTAGACTAGGTTTATATATATTATTATATATTAGTATTCCTAGCTAGTATTAACCTATATTAAAAGTTTAACTTTAAGACAATTAGTTAGATAAGTATAAATAAGGGTATTATTAAGAGTACACTGCGTAGAGTAGATAAAAGCTAAAGGATTTTTTAAATTACTATAAAATACTTATTATATAAAATATAAGAGTATAATTTATATATTAAAGGGCACTAGTATTATAGTATATTAAATTTAATTATATATACTATAGGCTTACTAGACTTTTTTAATATAAAAAGGGTATTAATATTAGCAAAGAATTAGTTTAAGTTTTAATAAGTAGAAATTTAATTTAGATAAAACTTTAATAGTATTAGATCTAAAAGAAGTAAAAATTAGTTTTAGTAGCTTATAGAATATTTTTAGTATAGTTTATTAATAATTAATATATTTATTAAACTAGTTTACCTTAGTAAGGTTTATTTAGTTAACTTTTTAGGTAGTATACTATAGGTAATTTACTGTTTTAATTTATAAGGCTACTAATACATAGTGTACTTAAAGGCCCTATATTTTTAATAACTTTTTTAGGGAGTTACTTATATTACTTTAAGTTTAATAATCTAGCTAAGTCTAAAAATATATTTAGAGAACTTACCTCTATTTTATAAAGTAATTACTTATTTTTTACTTTTCTTTTACTATAGCGAGCGATAGTTTAGTATATATATATAGATTAAAGTAAATATAAACTATAAGCGCGTTTTTAGAATAAATAAAAGTAGGGGGAGGCTAGCTAGCCGGTAAGCTATTTTATAAATAATAGTAGTATTTATATAGGCTAAAGCTAGTTTAAAAAGCTACTAGTAACTATAAGTATTAAATTAGTATAAAAGTAACTTACTAAGTAAGATAAAAATAAAGTACACTCTTATAACGTTTTAGAAAGAAAAAATAAACGCTATAGCTAATAGTAGTAATATTTTAGAAATAAAGCTTTAAATATACTAAAAAAGAAACTAAAATAGAATTACTTTTTACTTAGCGTATAATTAAATTATATACTACTACTAAATTATTAATTAGTATTTAGTAATAGGTACTAAGATAACGCATTCTATTAGTTATTTAAATATATTATTTAAACGTTCTACTAAAATTATAAGACGTTTTTTACTAAATATACAATACTACCTACCTAAAATACTTAGCTATATAAAAATAATATATTAAATCTCGCTCTAAAGTCCTAAAAATAGTAGTATAGAATTACTAATATAATTTATAATAAGATCTTTACTATTATTAGCTAAATAATTAAAATATATAGTGTAGAAATATATATAAGTTAGTTAAAATATATATATTTATATATTAATCGATCAAATAGTGTGGCTATGGTAGCTTGGGGCGACTAAAAGGGGTTTTAAAAAAGGAGGAGTATGTGTATACCTTTATTATAGTTAAAATATAAGTTAAGATAAAAAGCTATAGTAGATCTATAGACCTAACTACTATTAGTTTATACTATATTACTGCTAGGCCCCTTCTAGATTAATTTACTTACCTAACTTTAATTTTAACTATACTTAATAAAGTTTAGATATACTTAGCTTAGTAATATTTATACTATATTAGAGGGGTTAAATATTCTAAATACTATAATCTTATAACCGGTTAGCGCACTAAATAAATAATATTTTTTTACTTTTATTAATAATACTGTACTAATAGGGAAAACTATAATAATATATACTTTTATTTTTAAAACACGGCTTCCCTGTATCCGTTCCTAGTTATAAAAAAAGAAGATATTTTATATTACTTATTAGAAAATATAAATTAATAATCTATAGTATTTATTAATAGAGAGTATTATTTATAAAAACTATAAAAAGACTACTATACATTTTTAGCTTTATATTCATATATAATTTTTTAATAACTCTATTTTTACTAAATATAAATATATTATATTTATAGTGCTTATAGTAGCCCTAATCTTAATAAAGGGTAATAAGTTAATTATAAATTAAAATTCGCATAGAGTAGTCTTATAAAATTATTTCTTTTAATGTTAGTCGCCCTTTAGTATTACTAAAAAGAATCTAGCTTTTCTATAAACTATTATAAATTCTAAATTATAAGTTTAAAGTAAAAGTAACTATTTTATAAAATAATATAGGGCTAGTAATATATAGTAACTACTTTATATACTTTATATAAGTTAGTACGAGACGATAAGATATATAATTATATTTAGAAATATGTAGAAGTTTTTCTGTACTAAAAAAATAATAATAATATATAGTTTTTTACTCTCTTTAGCGTAGCTAAAAAGTATATTTAAATGAGTTTTTTATAAATATAAGTCTAGCTGCCTATTCTTACCTTCTTAAAATTTATTAGTTTAAGAAATATTAAGTCTTTAGACTATATATTATCTTTTAATAAAGGGTTAGGAATTATATATACCTAGAGCCCTTAGAATATAGTCTATTATTAATAAAGAATCTACACTCTTTAGAACTATAACTCCCCCTTATATTTTATAAACATAGCTTAATTAAATACTAAAATAATACTACGCTGCTAAAGAAATAAAAAACTTTAAAAAGCTTTAAAATATTATATATAAAAGAAGTCTTAAATTATACACTATTATTTTTATAGGTACCCTTATTCTCCTATATATAAAAGAAAGAGATATTTAAAGACTATTATATTAAATATTTTATATAGAATTAGTACGTTACCTATATCTAGATTTTAATTAGTTACTAATTACTAAGTAGAACTATAAATAGTAATATTTTAAAAAAGCTACTACTCTTATTAAAAGAAGCGTTTATATAAATAATATAAAGGTATACACATACTCCTCCTTTTTTAAAACTCCTTTTGGTCGCCCTAAGCCACTATAGTTACACTATTTGTTCGATTAGTATATAAATATAATTATATAAATAATATTTTTATAGCCTATTTTTATTTTTTTAAGAAATTACTCCGTAAATTTAATAGTATTAAGGAATAGAAGCAACTCTAACTACTAGCTAAGTATTAATATAATTAAATAAAAAAAATAGTATAGATTTTTCTCCATATTATTTAGTATTTAATAAATTACTTAGATAATCTTTTAAAACCTTAGGTATTAGAGAGGATCGTATTTATATAAATATTAATAGAATTTTTTAAATTTTTAAATTAATAAAGGTATATATTTTATTAATTAAGCCGTAGGCTTTTACTTATACGCTAGATTACTATACTATATTTTATAATTTTTTATTAAATCGCGTATCTTATAAAATAGACTATACTTTTTTAGAGACTAAAAAACTTCTATATTATTTTTATTAAAGATTTAAAACCTTTATATTATAGCATTAAGATTATTATTTATTTTCTTTAATAATATAAAATAAAGTTATAAACGCCGTTTTAGTTCTGCTTTTAAGTAGTTTAAGGTAAGTATAGTATAGCTATTATAGATTTAGTATAGGCTAATTAATTAATATTTTTTTTAAGGTAAATATTTTAAGTTTAAAATTAACTGCTTAAGTAACGCTTTTTAGAAATCTATTTATAACAAACCTATATTTCCCCTATACTCGTCCTTTACTAATTACTTATTTTAATAGTTAAGTAGTAAACTAAATAGAAAGTAGTACTAATTTTTCTATACCTTTTAGAATAAAGTTTTAATAAAGAAATATTAACTATTCTACTTCTTTATATAGTAAATTATCTACTAAAATATAATAAAATTAAAATTTTTTTATAAGGCGCATATAGTACGTTTCTTTTTTAATACTAAACCCTTTTTTATAAAATTACTATAGGTAGGTAGTAGAATTAGAATAGTATACTAAAAATAAAAATTATAATAATATATAACTTTTTTTTTATTATTACCTCCTTATACTTCTATAAATAGATATTTAATAAAGATTTTAATTTTTTTAATATAACAGCCTTCTTTAATTTTATAAACTTATATAAATTTATTCTATTTTATTCTTTATAAATAACTACTTAGTATATATATTTTAGCTTCTTAATTTACCGGACTAAAACTATTATTTTAGTTTTTTTTTTCTTATAATTATACTATAGATTAAGAATTAAGCTTATAAAAGCTAGGTGTAAGAAATAAAAAGTATACGTAAGAAACTTAAAAGCTATTTTTTTTTAGATATACTTTTCCTCTGTTTTATATTAGATAAAGACTAAGAAAATTAAAAAAACTAAAATTATTACTCAAACTTATTTTGTTTATAGGAGTAATATTCCCTACTATTATCTTTTTTATATTATATAATAACGCTATATAGTTATCTAACTAATTTTATTAGTTATAAACTAATATAGTTTTAATATAGTGACTAACTCCGTTTACTATAAAATATATAATAATTATATAATATATATAGTTGTTAACGCTTTTAAAATTAAATATATTATATAAATTCTAGCTACGGCGTAAAGTATTTTCTAAATTTTTAATAAGCTTAAAAAAGAAGAACTTATTTGCTATACTTAACTAGTAGAAAATATATTTAATATTAATAGTAAACTATTATAGAGGGGAAGAGGGTTAGAAAAGTAGAGTAAAGTATTTATTAAAAAAAAGTTTATTTTTATTAATTAGTAATCTTATATTATATAACGTAAGCCTATACTAGCGGCTTAACTCTATAAGTAAAGTATACGTACGTAAATATTACTAACTAGTATATATATAACTTATTTACTAAATAATAAAATATTATATATACTAGAAATTATTTTACTAGATTTTAGAGTCTTCCGCTCTATTTATTTTACGCTAATAGTCTATTTATAATACTATTACCTAACTATAGATTAAAAGTACTATAATATAAAAAATACTACTTTAGATAAAATAGTATTAATATTAGTATAAACTAATCTTTTTAGGGAATTATTAGATAATTAAAAGATAGACTATTAAATCTCTTTAATACCTTAATCTAGAGAGGGCGTATCTTATTCTATAACTTATTACTAAAGCTAAAGCCACTATAAAATAATAGGTAGGTAAATGATCCTCTATTAGGCTGGCCGGTTTTAAGCTAGTACTTTTAATCTATAAGGCTACTACTATATAGTATTTTATAATTATAGTATTAGTATATTTACTATATATAGGTAGCGCTATTTAGTTAATACTATTTTAATTTACTATCTAACTTACTAGTGCTAAATCTAAAATACTAAATCTTTTTAGCTTATATCTATATATTAATTATTTTATTATATATTTAGCAGCTATACTAGTATTACGACTTTCTTTTTTATATTTATAGCCCTATAACTTATTTCTATTCCTAAGAATAATAGGCGCTAATCTATAGCTAGACTTTAAAAAAAAACCCCTATTATAAAGCTTATACGGTAAGCTAGTACTTAAAATAGTATATAACTATAATACATTTAAATACCTTTTACTTTTTTTATATTTACTTTTTAGCTGGCCTACTCTAAATAAAAATACCTATATTAAAACTCTAAAACTAAAACTAATAAGCTAAAAAATCTACGCCCTTTAAAAGAGCCCTAAAAACTTATTCTTTAATACTAGTCTACCTAACTATTTTTTACTACTTTTATATAAAACCGCCGAAGCCTACGCCTCTAAAATATAAATTTTATTTACATAACGCCTAATTCTATTTAGTAGGTAAAAATGCTAAAATAATTTTAAAAAAATAAAATTTTATTTATTCTCTCTTTTCTTAAGCTGTTTTTAATAAGAATATAAATATTAGTTAATAAACTATATACATAGAATATACTTAGTAAGTTTTAAATTAATTATTAAAAAACTAAAATAAAACCTAGCTATTAAAAAAATAAAAGGTAATAATAAATTATTTTTATAAGCTTATTAATTAGGCGTATAAAAATAAGTAATCGCTAAGCTATAAATACTTAAATACTACTTTAAGTTTAACAATAACCCTAATATAAATTATATTATAAAATTAGAAATATACTATATATTAGTATATAATATTTTAATATTAACTAAAGTAGTATAGTAGTTTTATAAATAACTATAAATTTAGTATTACTATAAAAAGCGAAAAACTTTACTAGTATTTTTTAATAAAATTATAGCTAGCGCTTTAATATACTTTTTTCTCTAATAATAAACTATTTAAGAAAATATATATAAGGATTAAAATTAAAAATAAAGTAAAAGTAATCTACGATATTTTATAGCTTATTATTTTATTAGCTAAAACATTTACTAATAAAAGAGCTAAATATTATACTATATTTTAAAAGACTACTAATATATATTAAATTAATTCTATTACTTTTATTAATTCTTTTAGTTTTAGTTCTTATCCCGGACCTTAACTATATCTAAATATTAAATTTAGGTTTAATAAAAATACTTTTAAACCTAAATAGCTATAAACGCTTTAATTTTTTTTTAATTTTATTAGTAATTTTTACTCCTTACTTATAGTTACGTATTAAATATATCTTTTATTTTTTACTAGTAAAGTAAAGTATAGAGACAGTAGACTTAATATTACTAATTAATAAAATATTTATATTTAGTTTATTAGCTTACGTAGTCTGTATTATTGTTTTTAGCTAGTTAATTAAAAGAATAAACTATATTAGGAGATTAATAGCTTTTTAATATCTTATAATAATAAAGGTATAAGAATTTAAGGCTACTACACTGTTATTAATAGAAGGAATATTAAGTTTTATTAGTATTTAATTTTAAAATTTATTTTTACGTTATCTAGGAAAGGAGATTAGAGGTAAAAAGCTTATAAATTTATTAAAAATATATACGACTTATAGCTTTTTAAGCTCTTTAAAAAAATATATTTTATTATTAATACGCTACTATTTAATTTAAATTTTAATATTTTTAAGTAGAATATAACCTCTTTACGCTTAAGAAATAATACTAAATAGCTAACTAAGCGTTTAACTAATTACTCTAGATACTACTATTAACGCTAGGTCTAGTAACTCTAAAAAAAAACAAATAACGTAATAATTTATATTTACTATTTATATTAGACTTAGCTATATCCCTTATAATAGGTATTATATAATATAAGTATATTTACTATTATTAGATATAAGCGGCCGTACTCCTAAATCTGCGACTTTATTCTTTTTAGTTATATTTATACCCTTATTATCTATAATTAAGAAGATAAAAAAAGTAAGTATAGTACTTAAGCTTAAGTACTACGTAGTTAAATAAAAAGTTTAAAGTTTATAAAGCTAATAGAATTTTATTCTTATAGGTCTTTATAATTAACGTAGAGTAGAATAGTTAACAGTAAAAATTAGTTAATTTAAAAAAGTCTAATTATATTCTCCTATAAATATAAATATTCTCGTCTATCTTTTTTATTACTTTTAAATATATTGCTAAGTGCCGCCGCACTTTATCTTATCTATAGTTAAATTTTTTAAACTTAAATAAATTACTATCTATTAACAACTTAATAGTAGCTAAATCTTTTTATAATATTAGTATTATTACTAGTAAAACTACGCAGTTTCTTTTAACGTACTATAGAATAATAGTATATAATTAAAATAACTAAAAATAAAAATTCTTATCCTCTTCTTACTATATTATAAAATCTGCTATAGTAGATAATAATACATATATTAGATTTACGTTTATTTAGAAACTATTCTCTTATTCTTATATCTACTCCTATATCTATACTAATACTAACGCCTTCTCCTTTATAATAACTTATAATGTTAAAGACTACTTTTAGTATATTACTATAGAGTAAATTAACCTTTTATAAATACTTTTTAGAGAGTAACAATGCTATATATCTACGTACTTAATAGAACCATTTTAAAAAGTATATACTATATATTAAATACGCTATAAAATATATTATTTATAAAACTATAAAACCTTTTTTACTTAATGCCCTTCTACGCCGATTTAACTCCTTATTTACTAAATTAAGCATAATAATTTTATGGGGGTGGTAAAATAATATTTAATATTTAAAGGCCGGCGTACGACGTAGGAGGTTATAATATTATTTTTTTAATTTAGCCTTACCTAACTTTTTAAAACATTAAGTATAAAGGTATATATATACTCCCTTTTTTTTTAAAACCCCTTTTAGTTGCCCTAAGCTACTACAGCTATACTATTTATTTAATTAGTATATAAATATATATAATATAAATTTACGTAGAAAGAGGAGTAAAAAGAATACTATAGTATAGTTACTAAAGTTAAACCCATAACCTTTTATATAAACCTATACTAGATTTTAGCTTTTACTAAAATTTAGTATAGATTTATAGTAAATTTGTTAAAAGAAATAATATTTATACTCCTTTATACATTTTAAAATTATAGTAAATCTATACGTTTTACGCGCTATATAATTAGGGCGTTTATAGATAGTACTAAATAGTAAAATTATACCTACCTCTCTTACTATTACCTTAGTAAGAAAACGCGTCTTATAAACCTATTTATAATTATTTAAGCAAATTAAACGGAATCTGCTTATTTAAAAAAAAGAATATATATTTAGTATATAAAATTTAGTTATAGCGCTTAGTTTTACTATTAAATATATAGTTAATTAATCTATCTCCTTAGTAACTTTAGTGTTACCTAAATTACTCTAATTTCTAGTTAATATTATAAGTTAAGAATAATATAAGGGGGAATATTATATATAATTTTATACTTATTAAATAAATTTAACTACTTATAGAAACCCGTACCTGCTATAAGTATAGTTACTAATTATATAAGTAAAGATAGTAGCTATTAGATTTTAAACTTACTATTAGTATAAGGACTAGCACTTATTTACGCCAGTTATTTTACTATAAATAGTAAGTATACGTATTAGTAGAATTAATTATAATAGAGATATAGGCCTTTTAGAATAAATTAATAGTAAAGCGCCTGTTTACTAGTACTTTTAGCTAATAGCCTATTTATATATACTATACTTAGCTGTAACTAAAACAGCTAAATAGTATAAAAGCGTATCTATTAGTATACCCTAATATTTATCGCTAAACTATAATTATTTTAAAAGTATAAATTAGCTTATTTATAATTTTACTATTACTACCTAATTACTATATAATTAGCAACTCCTATAGTAGCTATAGACTTAATTATCTTATTTAGCCAAATAGTTTTAAAACTTTCTAGCCTCTTACACCTTACCTAATAAAGTAATTTTCCTTTAATTTAACTATATACTAATTAATATATAAACTAAGCGCTTTTTAATTTATTATACGTTATTATTTAGAATTCTACTAGCTATCGCCTAGTCTATATACAGGTAACTCTTAACTTTTCTTTTTTTTAAACGCTGTCTTTACTCTACTTTACCTCTTAGCCCTAGATACGCTAAATTTATTAAGTAGTATTTATTATATAAGTTAAAGGAACTAATACTAATTTAGGTTTATTTTAAGTAATAAGTAAGCTAGTTCTAATAGTCTACACTTATAGTATTTTAACGCCTTAAACTAGATAATCTACTAGACTCTAAATAACCTAGATAACCTAGACAATCTACTAGACTAGATAACCTATTAGACTAAATAATCTACTAGACTAGATAACCTCCTAGGGCCTAGATTAAGGCCTATATATACAGTTTATAAACTATATAGTAGAGTATTTTATCTATACGGCTTATAATTTATATAAGTACTACTTTTTAATAGTCTAGTAGATATTATAATACCCTTACCTATAGTTTTAGTTTTAGTCTTAAAAAAATTACTAGCGGTAATACGGTAGATAGAAAGCTTTTTAGTTTTATTTTATATTTTATTACGTATATAAGCTTTATCTCTTACTAAGTAAGAGGTGTTTATCTTTTATAATAGTTATAAGCCCTTAATTTCGCTAAAGCTTATTTAAGCAGGCCCTCTTTAGTTTATTACTAAGGTAGAAGACTATAAAGGTAAAAAAATAGTAACGTAAGACTACGTAATTAGCGTTTAAGTAGTTACTAGTCTTAGTTAGGCCTAGTAACTAGGGGGTATATTGTGTATATAAGCTTTATCTTTTACTAAGTAAGAGGTGTTTACCTTTTATAATATATTTAAATAATATTAAATATTAGCTATACTATACCGCATTATAAAGTATAGTTATAGCTAACTTATAAGGATTATAGTAAAATAGTACTTACTTAGTACTATTAATTTTATAAAAAGTTTTTACCGCTCTAACCTCTTTATAGTCTAGTTTAATATAGAACTAGCTATTACGTAAGCACCCTAGTTTTTATAATTACTAGTTATAAATAATAAAGTAAAAGTTATAAAACTTCTATAGCCTATTTTAACTGTATATAAGTATATATTAGCGCATCCTTTTTCTACTTACAGGGGGAGGACATTAGGAAAAGAGTAATCAAAAAATTGCCTTTTTTAAAATAATATAACTTTTTAGTTATAAGTCCTAAAAATACGCAAAAAATACTATTTTAAAGAAAAAAATTAGTAGATTCTATTCACCTATTTAGGCGCTGCTTACTAAGGGGTTCAGGGGTAAAAAGAAATTAGTAAATATAGAGAATTTTTAGAGTCCTACTTTAAACTATTATAACTTTTTATTTAAGGGGTAAAATTTGCTTATTTTTATATATATTATAATAGTAACTATAATATATAAGTACACAAAATTTTTTTATATATTTATATATTATTAATATAATTATATATAAAAGTCACTTTTTTAAATTCCTAATAATAAACTAGTAATAATAAATTACTAATACTTAGTATAGTAACCTTTAGCTTCTATAACCGGCTTATAACGGTTAGAAAGTAATAAAATAGAGTTATTAATAACTTTTTAAGGTATTTTATGCCACTCTTTATTAATAACTCTTTTAAAGGCCTCTATACTTTATATACTAGATCCTACCCCTAAATTAGGCTTTTTATTTTTATTTAGTCCTTGTTTTAAATAACTCTATATATTTTCTATAGGGGCTAAATCAGGACTATAGGCTTAGTAAGGAAATAATATAATTTTATTATTTTTAAACCAGTTTAAAACGTCCGTTGTTTTATAAAGAGGGACGTTATCTTATTAAAATTACAAACCTAAATTAATATTAATATAAAGATTATTATTATAATATAATATATATATATATATATATATATATTATTATATTAATAAAAAAAGGGATAACAAAAAGGGGTAAAAAAACTTTATAAAACTTACCCCTTTTTATAGAGGGTTTAATCTCAGATATAAGGACTTTATTTATATAGTCCTTACTAGTATAAGAAGTAGAAATATTAGGTGTTTTAATAAATACTAAATTACTTCTACCTCCTACCCAAATGGCATCCCAAACTTGTAGTTTAAGGTCTTATCCTATAAAATAATTAATATAATTAATATTAAAACACTAAAACCATAGCTTAAAAATATATAAAAAGTTATATATTTTAATATTTTAAAAAGTTAAAATAACTTACTTTGTAATTAGCTAACAGCCAGTTCTTTTCCAACTCTATTATTACTCCTTTTTCTATAATATTATCTATTTTATTGCCCCCTTTATATTGCTGACTTATTAGAAAATATTATTTTTTTAAAGTTTATATTTTTAATATTTTTTAATTATTCTTTAGCGTATTTTACTCTTTTTTTAGCGCTTTCTTTGTTTATTATTAGTTTTTTTTTACTTATATTAATTATATATCCCTCCTCTTTTAAAACTCTTTATAATTGTCTAGTTGTAATCTCTAAATTATTTTCTAATAGTATTCTTTTATTTTCTTTTTTAGGACTTCTAGTTAAGTCTCTATTAATAACTCTTTTATCTCTTTTAGTTAACTTTTTTATACCCCCTATATAAACTTTTTTTATATTATAATTCTTTTTATTATTTTTTTCTTTATTCTTAATACGTTCGATAGTATTATAAATAGTCTTTTTAGACTTTTTTAAAGTAGAACTAATTATAGAAATAGAAGTATTTACTTTTAAAAGCAAATTAACGTCGTATTCGAGTTTTAAAAGATTTAGTGCCATTTTAAGAGAATAGAAGTTTAAGTTTATAAAAGTTAAAAGATATTACTATATACTATAATATTAATAATATATCACGTAATTAGTAATTATATAAGCCTTAGAACTATTTTTATAATTAATATAATTATATAATTAGATTACTAATATACTTCGAAAATCTAGTTACGTAACCTATACTAGGCCTATAAGGGTATAGTTAAAATTTTAGTTAAATATATTTACTAACTAAAAAGTTATAGTAACCTTAAAAAGCGGTTAAAAAAATTGCTCTATTTAGATAATTTTAATTTATTATAGATAATTAATAATTAGTAACTATACTTCTACTATTAATTTCTATAATTCTTTCTTTAAAACAGTATTATTTTCGTAGTTTTAGGCCTTATAACTAAAAAGTTATATTATTTTAAAAAAGGTAATTTTTAAATTACTCTTTTCCCAATGTCCCCCCCCTATATAAGTTAATTAGTTACTTTATTTCCTTAGGACCTAAGTTATATTTAAAAATTAAGTACTTAATAAGCGCAAGGCACTGCCTAAACCTTAAAAAGCTTAATAATTTTAAACTTTTAAATTGTTTCTAAAAAAAGTACTCTTTTCTTTTAAACCTTAAATTTATATAAATCTTATTTCTAATATAAACGCCGTATATAGTTAACTAATTAACTTTTATAGTATTATTTAGTAAAATAAATAATACTATATTTTAGCGTATTACTATTTCTAGGCTCTTATTTTTACTATATCTTTAGTTAAGATCCGCTATACGACTTTTCTCTAGTAAAAAAAACGGTAGTATAATTAACTGCGTTGTATAAGTCTATTACTAAGTTTAATATTAAAAAACTTACTCCATAGGCAGTCTCTTTATTTTACTTTATTACTTCTACTATTAATAAATAAGCTGCTATCTCTATTATTAATAATTAAGCTATTACTTCTTCTACCGCCTTCCCTGCTACTAATTTTAGTTAACTTTTAGCTACTAAAAGTTTATAATAAATAATAGATTTACTACCCCTAATATAAGTGTTAATACAACCTAATATACTATAAGTAATTTTAAATTTTTAAAAAAGTCTAGGGGATTAACTATATTAGGGGTAGACTTTTTCACGTTAGTAATTTAATTTATAACTTAGTTTTATTACTTTACTATAAGTCTACTCTTAATATTATATATATAGTTAGTATTATAAGTAAATTTTACTATAATATTAGTTTTATAAAATTAGTATTAGGTGCTGCGCTAAAGGAATTTCTATAAGAGCTAATTTAACTTACTAATTTACTACTAGCTAAATAACTTTTACTACTAGAAAGAAAGCTTAGACTTAAACTTATTTCACTTTTATATATTAAAGTAACTATTAAACGCGAAGCTAATACGGGCTTTAAAAAAGTTTTTTAATAGATTAGTTAGTTAATAGCGTTTAACCTTAAGAATAGAGCATAAATACTTATATTAGAAAGAAGGGATAGATTTTAGAAGAATAGAGTAAAGGTATAAAAGTTTTATAATTAATTTATTACTATTAATAGAAGTCTGTCGCACAGAAAAGTAAAATAGGTTAATATAAAAAGATTTTAGATTTTATCTATGATACTTTTATCGTATATATAACTACGTAAATATATATTTTATAATAATAATAGGCCGCCAGCGACGCTAGATTATTTATAAAAAAGAGTAAAGAATATTTATAAAATTACTAGAGTATATAATAACTATAAAAAGAATAAAAACGCTAAATAAGTGTAGTAATAAATTTATTTAGAAGAGGCTAGTTAACGTAAAGAATACTCTAGTCTCTAGAAAACTATAAGGCTAATAGAAAAAAATAGTAAAGTTCTATACTCTAATAATTTAAAAGTACGGTATAAAAAGGCTAATAGTAAAAAAGAGGTTATAAAAGCTTTTATTAGGTCTTAAAATAGACTAAATTATTATAAAACCGTATTTAGCTACTATTGTATCGTGTGTATATAATATTTAGTAATAAAACTAGATATATTTTTAAAACTTTTTATTATTACTATAGTTATAAGTCTAGTAAAAGGTATTTATTTAAATACTTTATAACCGCTTAAGATCTATAAAATTATATTATTTCTAAACCCTCTAACTATAAGTACTGTAGACTAATAGTAAAACTTATACTAACTTTTTTATAGGTTTACTTTTATAGTAAAACTAGTTAGTAATATTATAATCTAGTCTTTATATTACCACTAAACTATACCTTAACTAATAATATAATTAATATTAAGTTAATTACGATAAATTTTAGTATATATTATTAATTTTATAAGTACTTTTACCCTTACTAATACCGAAAGTTTATACTAATTATATAGTAATAATAAGTGTAGTAAAACCTATAAGAGATAAAAAAAAAAGGGGGTTTAGTATCTAAGAAACTATAAGGTAATATAGAACTTTTAGTATAAAGTAAAAAACTATTAGTATCTAAATAGTATATTTACTTACCTATTAACTAGGGTCTTAAAATCTAGTACCTAAAATATAGTTTTAATAGTAACCTCCTTAGCTGCGTACTCTACTTATTAGGATATTTATAATAATTAGCTATAATCTCGGTAAAAGGAAGTAGAAAATGTAATTCTTCTAGTACTAATAACTTTTTTATTAACTTATAAGCAGGTAGGGTTAAGGAGTAAGTAGGTATAGTTCTTAGAATAAGAATAACTTCTTTAATAACTAACGTTTATTACTATTAGTTAAAAAACACTCTATACTAAAATAAACTAAAATTATAAACTTATAATTTTTTTCCTATAAGAAGGTGCTGCCTAAAACTTAAGGAGCTTAATGATTTTAAACTTTTAAAGATATCTTAGGTTAATAAAAGCTTTAAAAAAAGCACCTTTCTTTATAAATCTTAAATTTATATAAACCTTATATAAATATTAAATTAAGTTACCTTAAATTTATATAACCTTAAATTTATATAAACCTTAAATTTATATAATCTTAAATTTATATAAATCTTAAATTTATATAATGTTAAATTTATATAAACCTTAAATTTATATAACCTTAAATTTATATAAACCTTAAATTTATATAACCTTACTTAAATTTATAAAAACCTTAAATTTATATAAACCTTAAATTTATATAAATCTTAAATTTATATAAACCTTAAAATTCTAAAAGCTTAGTAGAAAATAGAGTGTCTATATAAGTAGGCTAAGTTTAGATTTTTACTATATTAATTTTTACAGAAATAAGAAAAGATTTTTTAAAAATAAGGTCCACGTTTATTTATACTAAATATATACTAACGTCTATTACTCTATAGCGAAAAACCTAATACGTAACTACTTATTTTTTTAGAATTTTCTACTAGTTTATATACTAGTAGTAGTATCACTTATGCTTTTTATAAGTAAATTAAAATTTTTAAAAAGCTAATTTAGATAGTTCGCTGAAGCCCTTTTAAAGTTCCCTTATATAATTAATAAGAGATAGATTACCTATATAGAAACTTCCTTTTTAAAAATAATAAAAAATAAATTAATTAGGTAGATACTTAGTTTTACATTTAGCGTACTACGGGAAATAGTCTAAAATATATTATATAGAAGACTTAAAGTGTAAAAGAAATATAGGTTTTAATTTATTAATATTAGTTAGCAGACTACTAATCCTACAAATATCTTTTAAATATAATATTTTAATTTTTTTCTTTAGGTTATTTTAGTAGTAGTATCTAGTTTATAAACTCTATTATTTTTATAAAAAAAGATGGCTAAAATTATTTTTATAGATTTTAGGGGTTATAAAAGAGCTTATTATAAGGTTAAGCTAGTTTAGTATAAATAGTTTATAGCTACTATAGGTTTTGTAGAGACTGTTTTTAAAAACTTTAAATATATATAAACTATCTCTAGCGCGATTAAATATAGTAAGTACTAAATAAAGTTATATAAAATTCTCTTTAGACTTATCTAAAATAGCTAAATTAGCCTTAATTAGTATAATATTTATACTATATTTATATTTTACTTTATTTTCCTTAAAAATATAATCTAGCTAGTCTTTTTTTTTAAAGACTATATTTTATATTTTATTATACACTTTGTCGCGCGCTCTATATTTATAATTTATAGCTTTAGTACGCCTTAAACATAATTATGAGCAGTAATCGCTAATGCCCTTAAGGATAATTATAAGCAGTCGCTAATCTATAAATATAGATTAGAGTATAAGCGCGTCGCTATACTTAGTAGAGTAACTAAAGCCCTTACTAAAAGAATAGAGTATAACTTTTAAGAGTTTAAAATTTATATTACTTATATATAGTCTTATTATTATTATATAAACTATTTAGTATTTATTAAGTTCTTATTATTATATTGTGCCGCGGCTTTATAAAGCTCGTAAAGTACGTTAATTAATAGCTTTAGTACTCTAAAGGTAAATATATTAGAAAGCTTTAGTAGTACGAAATAATATATTAAAATATACTTTTATTATAGGAAATCGCGCCTATATTAATAATAAGCTAGTTTAAAAATAATTTCATAAATAATTATTATTATAATAGATACTTATTTTATATTTATACTTAATATTTTAAGATAGAGCGTATATATAGCTTATTTACTTTATTTTATAGTTTCTTAGCGCCAAACTAATTATTAGATAATTTAGGAGTAAAGACTTTTTTTAAATTATTAGACTTACGTTACTTAGCGCTGCTTTTATTACCTTTATACCCTTTATAGCTATTTATTTATTAATTTATACTTAACTATTATATTACTTCTATTTAACCTAAGTATATACTATAATTAGTTTTATATATTTATATATATAGTCTAATCTATAATCAGTTAGCTAGACTAATTTTTTAAGTAATAACTTTTATCTTCTATTATATTTTCTATACTTATATTTTAGTTTAACACCTAGGTATAGGGGCTAATAATTTACTCTAAATAGAATATTATATTTTACTAATAATATCGTAAGACCTATACTTAAGTTTAATATATAGTCTTTATTACTAGCTACTATACTATAACTATTAATATCTAGTTATATTTTTTTAGTATAATCTAGTTTTACTTTAGTATAACTATATTTATTAGTAATTATTTATATTTACTTTATAATATTCTAGTTCTACTATACTTTATAGCTTCTACTCTCTATTTTTAGTATTTAATAATATATTATATATTTATAAACTATTCTTAAGTAGGGGTTTAGTAATACTTTAACTATATTAAAATTATTACAATTATCTAGTCCTTTATAGTGTCTTTTATATTTTTTTCTTTTAAAAACTAAAAAAAATTATAGAAAAAATATCTATTTTTTATTAAGTTACCTATATTACTATATTTAATTTACTTATTCTAAATTTAGTTTTACTATTATAAAAAGTATTAGACTTATATTATTATTATATAAAGAGAGGTAAAGTGTAGCGTCGAGACACTAGTCTAAAAAAAGGTATAGGCTAAAAAAAGTTATTTCCCTAGATATAGTTAAAAAAATAAGCGTATATAAGGACTGCGAAAAAAGTTTTTATTTTAGTTAATATAAGACTTAAACTTACAGCCACGGCGTGTAGTAAAATTTATTACCGAATTTAATTATATTATTATATATATTTATTTTAGAGGCCTAGCGATAGTACTAAAGTTATACTATTAGTACTAATCTTATATACTAAACTAATATATAAAACTCTTACAGCCTTTTTCAGCCTTTATAATAATTAATAATATAGGTGGCGGTAATTATATAATAAAACTCTTTAACTAGACTATGAAAATTCTACTAACTATACCTAATTTTAGTTATAATTTTATATACGTTATTATCGTTATTAGAGCTTATATATATAAACATAGCTTACTATCTATTAGGTAAGATTTATAAAAAATATAATAGAGTAGGATATCCTTTAGTATTAGTAGCAATAGAGTATTAGTAATATTATAGTTATTATTTTATAAAGGGCTAGAGAAATTTATTATACCGTAAGGCCGAAGAGATCCGTACTAACTAAAAAAATAAATAAACTATAATTAAATACTTTTAGAGCAGATAAGTATAATAGAGAAATATATTCTATATTAAATTTTATATTTTATTTTAATTATGTATTATACACCTTATAAAAAGTAAGAAATTATAAATAGTTAATTTAAATAGGTAACCTACTATTCTATAAGTATAATAGTTAAAAATTTATTACCCTTTAGTAATTATAATTACTAATTCTAAGGTAGGAGGCGTAGAGTTATTAAAACGCTTTAGCCTTAATCTAATAAAAAAAGTATAAGAAGAAGTAGGTATTAATATAAATATTTAGTTACTAGTTAGTATAAGTTTAATAAAATATTCTTAATAATTTTATAAACTATTATAAGGTTTCTCGGAAACGCTTTATTAATATAATTTATAAAAAAGTTATTAGTTACTTTTTTTTTAAGGGAGAAAAAAGTCTACTAAAGGTTATTTACTCTCGTCTTATATATATTTAAAATTAGACTTTATAAGTAATTTTATAATTATAAAATAGATATTTTAGATAATATTACGTTTACTTATCTATTTAGTAGCGTTATAAGCTTAGTATTACTAAAACCTTAATATAGCTACAGTAGATTTTAATATTATATAAATTTTTAATTTCTATTCTGTCTATACTTCTATATAGGCGGGTATTAGTAAGGCCCGTACGTTAGTTAAGAATAATATAAAATAAAATCTTCTATTTTATACCTATACTATTACTTTTTTATTATTAATTTTTTTATAATTTATAGTCTACTATCTATTTTACCGTATATAGATTTTATAGTTTTAACTATTTTAAATACTAAAACGAGTATTTTTATAAGTACTAGTATATAATAATTAATAGATAACGATTTTATATCTATTACTATAGACTATTTTAAAAAATAAAAATCTACGCCTATAATATTTTACTAAACTATTTATCTTACTATTAAAATTAAAAATAAGTATAATTAGCTCCTATAGTCTTTTACTAAATTATTAAAATAGTATAAAAAGTTTATATAGTATTTTCTTTTAAAATAGCTAATCTATTATAAGTTCTTAGTTTTCTTAACTAGTTTTATTAAGAGCGGGGAAGCTGTGTAATAGTAACTAAATATAGCTTTTAAACTATCTCTCTATTTTATTACTATTAATAATCCCTGCCGTCTATACTAAAATATTAATAAAAAATCTATATACTAGTAAATTAAGTAGAAGCTTTCTATACTTAAATAAACTAATATAATTTACTTTTTTATTAATATAATAACTAAGTCGCTAGTTATACTATTAGAACTTAAAAAATATACTAATAATAGAAAAATTATTATTTATTATAACTAAAAGTATTTCTGCTATATAAACGTAAAGATAATTTATAATAAATATAGAATCCCTTATATAAAGATATTTATAGAGTTACTAGATACAATTATAAAAATACTAAAAGAAAATAAAATAAAACTTAATATAAATAATAACTTAGTTAGGGATAATACGTATATTATAAAGTCTAAACTAAAATTAAAACCTAAGTTAAAGCGTAAAAATATAATATTAAAAAGGTAGGTTACTAATCTATAAGTAAAACTAAAAAAAGTAATATAAAAATCTAGAACTAGTGGGTTTATAAAATATATTAAGTAGGTAAATATTAAAATAAATCGCTAATCCTACTAAAGTAATTTATAAAGTTATAATATATATTTTAGGTTATATAACTCTCGGGTCGCGTAATCTATATTAGAGTTTAATAATTTTAAAGTTTATTCTCTATATATTAAAGCTGCTACAGTAAAGGTTTTTATAATATAGTATAATTTTTTATATATTTATTAGAATTAAAAGCGTTACAGTAATATATAAAAATAAAAAAAAAATTTTTATACCTAATATAATCTATATAATTTTTTATTTCTTATATCCGGTGCTCTTTATATATTAAAAAAGGCTAGTAATATATTTTTTAATAATATAATAAATAACCTATATATCCCGTCTAGTAGGGATAAAATATTAAATAATAGTATTATTATCTGTTTAAATAGATAAGAGATATTTAAGTATTTTAGTAAAGTTAAAAAAATATTACTTAATAGCTTCCTTTATATTTGTGTAATAATTTTCCTAAAAAACTATAGTTATAAATTAATTAACGTAAGTAGTATAATAAAAATAAGTATTATTAAAAAGCAGTAAATTAATAAAGTAAAAAGTAATACTAGAGATTATACTAAACCCGGATAGAAATTACTATAGGTAAAAAAAATATAATTATTAGTATAAATAGGTTAAAATAGTTTCTACGCTTTATAAAAGTAAGTATTAGCTTATTAATTAAAATATATATTTTATATTATTTTATTGTAAGTAGTAGTTAAATACGCCATATAATTGCTATAGTAAATATTAATATTTAAAATAAAAGAAGGGGTACGTTAGCGCACTAAGTATTAGAAAAATAAAATACTTAGATAATAATACACTAAATATAGTAGGTAAAATTATAGGGCGTAATCTAGCTATTCTAATATTTAGTACTAAATATAACGTTTTACTATATAATTTTAGCGTTATTATAGAAACTAAACTATATTTTACTATTATATAGGAGGCAGTTATTAAAAGAGTAAGTATTTATTGCAGTACTACTACTAGAAATAATTATAAAAATAAATAAGGCGGGTACTAGCGTTAGCTAAAATTTAATAAAAGTATTAGCGTTAGTAATTATAAAAAAAATAGTTACTATAATAAGAATATAAAATATAAAAGTAATAGTATTTAATAGTAAAGCTAAAGCGACTAGAATAAAAGGGACAGTAAATATTTAAGAAGTTATAAGTATTATAGTAGTACTACCTTTGCTAAAATTAAAAGTATAAAAACTATTATTACTAAAGCTACTAAAGTTAATTTTAGTAGAAGCCTTGCTACTATAACAATTAATAAAAGGGCTAGTACTAATTTAGTTAATAGTATTACTATTCTACCTAACTTTAGTAAAAGTGTAGTTAAAGCCCTTTTTAGTTTTATAAAAAGCGCTTAAACTAATATTAATATTAGCAAGAGCTATATTTAGAAGCTTTTTAAGTTTAGATATATTAAATATATTACTTATAACCTTAATATTAGCGTAATTTATATATATCTTACAATTACTAATATAGTTAAACTAAGTTTAGACTATAATTAGGTTACTATTAGATAATATATTCTAAATTTTAAAGTTAATTATAGCGGGCCTGCCGACGTTAGAGTAATTACTCTTAATAAAATAAATAATTTTAAACTTAGACTATTTTATAGGATTCTTATCTATATTAACTATAATTTAATATAAACTATTACTATAAACTACTAAGTCTAAAAAAAAATAGCTTCTAGATTAAACTAACTATTTATTTATTTATAAATCTAACTGTAACTATAGCGGAGGTTATCTTATAAAAAGAGTTAAATTTAAAGAGGTTAAAAGGCGAGTTATTAAATAAACTAAAGAGCTAAAGAATAGTTATTATTATATATAAGCGTATAAAGGGAGCTAAAGTAAAAAAACTAATTATTAAAATTAATATATAAGAAGATATTTTAGTAGCACTAACCTTAATAGTTATAAATTAAAATAATATATTAAAAATTATTATTAGCTAAAAGTTTACGTTATACTTTTATAGAGATTTTTAAGCGTAGTTATTAAGTTATTAGACTATTTATTTTATTTAGATTAGCCGCTCCGTATAAGTAAAAATTAATATAATTTAATAGTAAAGTATTCGAAAAGTAATAAGTACGCCTAGACGACAATCTAGGGGTACGAACGCAGTGAGGGAACTCTATTAGGTACTAAACCGTGTACGCAATAATTAAAAGCTGAGCTTATAAAAGTTAACTAAGGACAATGTCTATTCGAATAGCTGCTTAATTAAATAATAAGCATGCTGGTGGGCCAGCGGTTAGTGTTAAATAGTAAAGTATTAATATAAAATATATATATAGAGTAAACTAAGAATAAAACTTACTAAATAATAATTATTTTATCTTAAATATCTTTTCTAACTATTACTTATTTAATAGATATTTTATTATATTTATAAATAAATATAGCGAGATTAAAATAATTTTTTAAATAAAAGTACCTAAAAGCTAAGTATTAGTTTATAAGCTAAGTATAAGTAAGAAAGTTTAGTACTAGAAATATGTAATTACTAGCCTAAAATATTTTTAAAAAACAGTATTAAATATACTACTATTATATTATAAATAATTAGAGGTACTAAAACTTTTTAGGGTTAAGTAGTTCTAATCTACTTAGAGAAAAAAGTAAGCCTAAGTATAAAAAGTAACCTAATTTTTTAAAAAATACTATAAAAAGTTTTAAACTTACTAAAGATAGAGCAGCTATAATACTTCTATAGTTCTAGTAATTAATATTTTTTTTAAAAAATATATATAGGGAATCTACTTAATAAAAAAAGGATAAAGGGTTATATTAAGAGATATTATAATAGATAGTATATTTAAATAGAACTATCCCTTAGGATTATATTTTTTAATAATTAAGACTTTTATTATCCTCTTTTTACAGAGAAAAATTTAATAGGTAATATAATTTTTAAAATAGGCTAATTTACAGTATATCCTTATAAAGAAATTTATTTTATTATTTTTATAAAAAGTTTAGATATTTATAATAGGGGATATAAGGAAACTATATAATTTATACTATAATTCTTTTCTTTACTACACTCTTATCGCCTAAAACTTATATTTATAACGCTTTTTAACGCTAGCTTAGTTTTTAATTTAAAATATAGACTTTTATCTATATAAGTTTTTAAATAAAACTAGAAATAAAAAATAACTTTTTATTTTTTTAGATTATATTTTATACCTAGTATAATAAATTTTAGGTATAAAGCTTAATACGCTTTATATATAAATTTTAAAAATAATTTAAATTACTACTAAGAAGAATACTATCCTAAAAAATTTATAAAATAAATAGCCTAAAATAAATAATTACTAGCTAACTATAGAAACAAAGCTATAAATTTTAAATTTTTAAAGAGAGCTTAAGTTAAACTACCTTTTAGCTATATATAAGTGTATTAATTATATTAACGGGAAACTTTTTATAAAAATATTAGTATATTTAGTCCTGTATATACTATACTATCTATATAAAAAGTATATAGATAATAATCTCCTTTATAAACTTTATAATAATAATATTAATTCTAATATTAATATAAATACTAATAATATAGGTAGTAATAATATAGATACTAAAAGTCTACACTAAAAATTTAAAAAACTAAAAGTTTTAAATAGTAATACTAAAGCTAGTAATAGTAATCTAAATAGTAAATAACTTACTTTTAAAAGAATAGTTTATAATTCTAAAGACTATAGTACAGAGCTAAGTAATATAAATTATAATTAGCTTATAAAAGTAAAGTAGTAAGAATCTAGTACTAAAATTAAATAGCTATTAAAAGTAGAAAAAAGTAATAAAGCTATAATTTAGTAGAATAGAGTAGGTAATACTAAAGTTATTATATAGTAAAAATAAAAATATATAAAAAAAAAGTACTAATCTATATTTTATAATCTATTAAAAGTTAAGCTACAGGAAATTAATTTCTATAATAGTAAATTAAAGTCTTAAAAGGCGCGTGTATTCTATATTAATATAAAGATTAGTAGTAAGATAAAAAAAGTAGAGTTTAAGCAATATATACTTTTTCTTAAAAAGTAAATTAAAATTTAAATAGTTTTAGTAGACTAGAATATACTATATAGTATATTTAGATTTTAAATAAGCTTATAAGAATTAACGTCCTATATTAAAGTTTATAGCTTAAAAAGTTAATCGTGCTATATTTAGATAACTCTTATACTATTATCTTTATAAATTTTAGGTAGTACTAAATTTTTAGTATAGTTTTTTAAAATTTTATATAGTAATATTAGCTAGTATAAAAATATTATTATAATAATAGCCTGTTTATAAAGAGTTCTTTGTTAAAATTTATTTTAAAATTAGCTTTTTCTTTTTATTAAGCTTTTTACTTCTTATCTAGCTGCCTTTACTATTATTAAATAATGTACGCTAATATCCGCGGTTATATATACTTTAAAAAAAATAGTCTTTAATTTATATATTTTTACTATTTTTAAATATAGAGATATTAGTGTAACTTAAGTAAAAAAAAGTAACTTTTAATAATAGTATTTAACAAAAGGTTACTAAGTCTTATATAATTAAAATAGTATATTAGCTTTATTATCTATCCTAATCTAGTTACACGATAATAAAAAGCCGGTTTTTACTTATTTTACTTTTTTTTAATCTATCTCTCCGAGTTTAGTATTATAGATACTATTAATTTTAAACTAAAAGAGTAATTATGTTTATTTAATAAGAGGCTAATATTTAGTACCTTACCGGTAGTCTAAAGTAGAGTTTTTATTATTAAGCGTATAGTTACCTATAGTTCTTATAGTTTTTACTACTATTTTTATTATTATTATTAAAGTTTAGTACTAGCTATTTATATATTTTATAAAATAGACTCTATAACCTTTTCTTCTTTATTAAACTACTATATATATAAAGCTTTTTACTAACAGCACTACTATAAATACGTACTATAAGAAAAATATATATAATAGTAATAGGATTATAATTATAATTAGTACTAATATATTATAGTTATAACTTAGGCAAGTAGTATTTAGAATAATAGGAGGCTTAGAATAAATTTAAACGTAATTCTAATAGGCGTAGAAAATTAGTTAAACTAAGGGCTATTATAAGTTTATATTAAAAAATCTAAAGTCTATTTCTATATAACGAGAATTTACTACTATTCTTTAATAAAGCTTTATTACTAAAACACACTAGTAAATTTTTATTACGTAGCGATTCTTATTACGTAGGTATAAATATTATATTTTATAAATATACAGCTTTCTTTAAATTTAACTTTTTATATACTAAAGGCCCTTTGATATATAGTACTTATTTTATAACTTCTTTATTATTAACTTTAATTATAGTCTTCTTCTTAAAAGTGTATATTATCTATATTACTATCACGGAGGCTTAAAAAAGTAAATATTAAATATTAATATTTAACGAAAATCTACGTATAGGGAGCTCGCTAGATACCTTAGAGTAAGATAAGGATATTTACTAAGACGCTAGCTTCGCTAGTATAGATATACTTATTTTAGCACTTATACTTAAGTAAAAGACGCCTTTATATCTATAATACTATCCCCCCCTTTAAGAAACTTTATTTTTAAAGCTTTATAGTTAGCTTTATATATTTTTAACTTTTATATAGCGGGGCGAAGTTAGACGCTTATAAAAATAAAATATTTTTATTAGAGCAGTAAAATACGTAATTATATAAATAATAAATTATAAAACTATTTTTATCTATAACCTAATTATTAGAGTTGTAGAGTATAATAGGTAAGTATAATTTTTTTTATTTACTACTTATACTTCTAAAAAAGTTTTTTGTACTAAGTTATATTATGTTTATAATTCTATTATACTACTTATTTACTAACTATACCTTATTATTTATTAATTATTCTTAATTATTTATTAGTTATCTATTATTAGTTAGTTATTTATTTATTATAAGCTAGATAGTAGCTATTTATATATCGTAAGTCTCTAAAAAGAATATACTTAATTATTAAGGCGTTTATAGGTAATATTAGTAGTAATATATAAGATATTCTTAATAATCTATAATCTTAAAGTAAAATTGCTAGTTAGGGTTATTAAAATCTTCCTATTTAATAAGAAATTTTAATAGACTTTTATAGCTATTATTAGGGTTAATTATACGTTTATTAATTTTATAATTTAGTATTACTTTAATATTATAAACTAGTAGACCTTCTTTTATAGTAACTAGCCCTTATAATTTTTACTACTATTTTAGTAGCGGTGTTATATTTTATAAGTAAAGTAACTATAGATAAAACTATAAATAAACGTTCTTAAGCGTAGCGTAAGTAGTAAAATTAAATTTAAAAGTTTAACTTATACTATAGTAGTTATCTGATTACTCTTTATAAATATTTATAATTTTAAATAGTCTAAGGTTTTTATTTTTTAGTTTTTAGAGCGACGCGTATAGATATTATATATTTTAAATATAATTTAGTTACCTATATAGATTTTTAGGGCTAGTAGTTATTTACTATTAGTATATTTTTTTATCTTCGCCTGTACCTATATTAGTGCTAAATATAGTTATTATCTTATATAGTTAATACGTATAAAAAGTCGATTTATAATTTATACGTTATATATTGCTTTTTATCCTTTTAGTAGTATACTAAAAGGTTTAATACTTATATATAGTAAATATCTCTTAGTAGCTTTAAACGGTATTATATTTATTAATATAATATTATTATTTACTTTAAATATTATAATAGGTAATAACTCTATTTAGTTATTTTACTTATAATTAATAAAGTAATATAAGTAAGCCTTTAATATTTAATTAGTAATTTCCGTTTATTTATTTATTTTTAGATAGAAGGCTGTAGATAACTTTAGTATTATACTAACCCTGTTATATAATTATTTTTAAAACTAAAATATAAATTACGTACTGCGATTAGTAATAAACTTTAAAAAGTAATTTTTTTTACCTTAAATATATTTAATAACAACTTATACGTAAATTTCTCCGTTAAGAAATATTAAAAGTATATATTTTTTTTTCTTTAATAATTTATTTATAAAAACTATAATATACCTATAGTTATAACTATTATAATAGCTCTTAGGTAACGGCGTAATATAGTTAATAAATACGCTAGTCTAATAAATATTTAATATAAATAGTAGGTATAGTAGATTGTGCTTATCCTTATATTTTAATTTTACTTTAAAATAAGTAAAGTAGTTACGTATGTAATAGGCGATACTATCTATATAACGTAATTAATAGTAATATTATTATAATTATATATACGTTTTATACTTACTATTATATTCGGCGGCGTAGTTATTATAATATAGTTATATAATACGAGTATAGAGCTCTTCGTTATATAAAATAAAAATCTTATTATTAATATATAATAAGTTATTATTAAAACAGTAATCTTATAACTTAATACGGATACCTTATTTATAATAAAATTAATAAAGTATATAACGCGCACTATTCTCTATAGTATTAACTATAGCTTTAATAATATTATTATAGAGAGTAACCGCTTTAAATAGTCCTAATAAATCTATATTATTAGCGTCCTTATAATTATTATAAAGTGTTAAAGTAGTATTTTTATTTTAATTATTAAAAACGAATAGCTCCTCGCTAATTTTATAAACTTATTAAAATAAGTTTATAGTGTTTAACTCTAATATATCTATTAAGATTTTAGCTAAGTATATAGTATATTAGAAACTACTATTATACGCGGCGTATATAGCGTACGTAAGTAGTTTAAATTAATTAAAAATTAATAGTATCTGCTATTAGTACTATATTTAATTATTATATATATTTATAGGAATATTTCCGGTTTATTATATTAATATATTAAATTTTATACCTTTTTTACCGGGCCTATATTTAATTATAAAATTAAATTTTAATAAGAACTTAGTCTATTAAGCTTCTCGGCAATTTAACTATTTAGTTATTGTAAAGTATTTTAAAACTTTATAATTAAAGAATATATTTATAGGATTAAGTATACTAGCGAGTTTAGGTTAGTATTTTTTAAAGGCGTAGATAATTACTATAAGTTTTTTATTATAAATAGGGTAGTTAAGTTTTATAGATTTTATTTTTATTAAAAAGAAAGTAATAGGTTATAGAACGTCGTCCTTATACTAAAAAAGTATATTAGTAATAACTTAATCGAACACGTTAGTTTTAATAATTATATATATATTAGAGTTAAAGTAAGTAAGTATTAAAGTGTTAATAAAGGCGCGTTTAAACTACTTAAAGGTCCTTTTAGTAGTTAGTATTAATATAATCCTCCCTATAGCGCCGTTACGTATTAGTTTAATTAATAATTATATAACTTAAAAAAAGCGGTGTATAAATTGCCGGTAAAAGTGTTTAAATCTAATAAATACCTAAATATTTTTAACTATCTTAGGTTACTACTACTTTATAATAGCTTTAACTTTAGCTAAGTCTATTTTTAATCTATTTACTAATAGAATTATACTAAGGTAGTTAATGCGTTAAATAAAGAATTTATATTTATTAATATTAAGATATAGTCTAGTTTTATAGAGTTTATATAGCATTTAAAAGTAGTACTATTTATAGTTTTTATTATTCTTACTAAAGACGATAACGTTGTCTAAGTATATAAAATAAAAGTTATCTAGTTACTAGTATAGTAGCTAGTTAATATAGCGTTAAAAGGTGCTAGAAGCGTTATATAATCTAAAAGATATAATTACGTATTTAAATAGACTAAATCTTATAAAAAAACTATTTTATACTTATTATCTCTTTTAATTCTAATCTTATTAAATACTATAATAATATTAAACTTAAAAAAAACGTATACTTTATTTATATAGGCGAGTATCTCTTTTAACTTTAGTAGAGCGTTATAATTGTTAATTATAATTTTATTAAGGTAATAATAATTAATATATATATAGATACCGCCTCTCAGTTTTTTAATAACTAGTAATAGAGTAGTAAATAGCGAATTACTCTCGCGTATATAACCTTTTACTATCTTAGTTTAAATATAGGCCTTAATAGTTTTAGTTTTCTTATATAATACGCTGAAGTAGTAATATACTATTAACTAATTACTTTCCTTTAAGTATATTTTATAATTAACACCTAATTATTAAGATAGTAGTTTAGTTACTTTTTTAAGATTTTAGAAGTTAGTAGTATAATAAAAATATTTTAGTAATTTTTATTTAATTTTATTAATAGTAGGCGGCGGCCTATTTATTTTTACATAAAACTTATTAAAATTAGCTTAGGTAGCTGTAGTAGTGATATACTTAGTTTTTATAAAAATTATATAAATATATTAGACGTTATCTACGTTATTACTTATTTTAAGACGTATTTAGTCTTTTAATATTATTTAGATAATAGAGTCTAGATTATAGTAAACTATTTTTATATTAGCTTTAGCTAAAATAATTACTATATTAACGCTATTTTTATTTTTAAGTTTAATTATTTTAGCGTAACTATTACCGTACTAGTTATATATTACTTTAATAGATAAAGACTAGTATAGGTAGTTACTATAGTAATAGTTTAACTTAAATATTATTATTCTTTTGCTCTACTTATATAAAGAATTATAAACCTTAAGCTATAATTATCCTGCTATTACGTTATAACTAATAATATTTATAACCTAATACTAATTTTTATTAATATATTCTCTAATTACTATACGTATTTTAGTAGTATATATTATCTTACCTATAACGTTACTATTAGTAAGTTTTAAAATAACAGGGCTTTATATTACGATTATCTAGAGCTTATAAGTATATATAAAATTAGTACTAATAACCTGTCTAGTATAGCTTTTATTTAAAAAAATATATATAGTAACTAATATTTTGTTAAACGTATTAACTTATACCTTTAGCTTTATTTAGGCGCTATAAGGTAGCTTACCTAGTAAATTCTTATTATAATTAAATAAATAATTTATTACGCCGTATACTGCGGTAGTAGTAAGTTATTTTTCTTATAAACTATAAGCTATATAATAAATATTACCTAATAAGGTAAAAAATAATTATAAATTTAATTAACTTATTAGCGTATATCGCTCTGTTATAAAATAATACTAAAAAGTATTATAGATTTTTTTTATCTATATAAACGAGGGTCTTTAAGAGCGATTATTTTTAGAGATTATACTTTTCTCTAATATCTAACGTTATAGTCGCTATTATAGGTATTATTAGTATTAATATTTTAAGTATTTATTATATAAAGCTATTTAGTAGATATTAAGACTATTAGGCCCCTTTTATAAAACTTAGACTAATTATAGTTAAGTATATAGTTAGGCTTTAAATAATATATATATATTCTCTTAGCTTAGATAGCGCAGAACTGTTTTAATAGATAGTAATTTAAATTAATAGAGAGATTACGCCTATTATTAAAGTTAAATTTTTTATTAACAGGAGCGCTAGTCTGTATAGACATTTTATTATTTTTATTATTTTTACTATTTCTCTTTTTAGGCTTTCTATAAGTAACGTCCTTAAGAGTTTTATATTAGAATAGTTACTAAATAAATTATACTTAAATTTTATTTACTAGAGCCGTACTTATCGTAGTAGCTTTTAAATATAAATTAAAATTAGTTATAGCTTTAAACTTTATTAAAATAGGTTTTAGATAGGCTTACGTTGTTTTATTCTTAAAACAGGCTAGCTATTTATTAAAAGACTTATCTTTACGTTACTATAATTTACTAAAATTAAATTTTATAAGTACTATAAGTTATTAATTAATTAAACGAAATATTTTTTATAAATTATTATATAGTTTTTATATACTCTAATATAGGTTATTTAATATTATAATAGCGCGGTTGTAGATATAAATAAATATATAATTTTTATACGCTTAATAAAGGTACTTAATTTTAAACTACTTATTAAAAAAGAGCTTATATAACTATTAGAACTTCGTCTCTATATTTTTAATTTATATATTTAAGTCCTTATTAGTACTACTACTAAACTTATTAATATTCTTTTATCTATTATTTAAGCGGCGCTTTTTTTTAAAAATAGTAGTACTAATTATTAACGCCAGCATACTACCGCCTTACTATTAATTCTTATAAAATATAGAGTAAATTTTATTAGATAATATTAACTTTACGTTACTATAATAAAAAGAATTATTAAAGTTACTAGAACTATTACTATTATTATTATTAAACGGGTCTAAGTACGTAAAATCTTATAGTAACTTATACGGTACTGTCTTCTACTTTTTATTTTTACTCTTTTTTTTAATAAAATTTATTATTAACTATAACACTGCGGGAAGCTTTTACTAATAGTTTTAAATATTGTAGTTTATTTTATAGTTTATACGCTTTTTAAATTACTATAGTAGAGTAGTACTTATATTTATTACTACGTTAGATTACCTTATTAAAAGTTTTATTAGTAGTTAGTTAATACTACTATTTAGTATCTAGCTCATTTTATAAAATACGTACGTTATCCCTCCCGCTATTGTATTTTTAATAAATATAAATAACTAATTAGAAGGTACTATTAAGGTTTTATTTCTATTACTAAATTTATAGTTCTCGTCCCGCTATATTTATTTTAGTAGTATATTATAGTTTTTATACTTTTACTTCTAACTACTTTATAAGTTTAATTATTTATTTAGTTACGTTTAGGTTACTACGCAATATACTCTAGTAGTAAAAATACTTTAAGATAATAGTAAACTAATCTTTTAGGTATTTTACTACGCTTATGTAAAGGTTATTAGTAAAAAAAATAGTAATAATAATATCCTTATTTATAAGTTATTTATTAAATAGGGTGTACGCTAGGACGAGGTATTTATACTTAAATTTTTCTTTAAAGTACTTTTCGTTAGTTATAATAGCTATTTTAATAAATAATAAAATATTAATTTTTATAGCCTTAACTTATTTAATAAATACTTTATAGTTAACTTTAAAGTTATACTATAATTATTAGTCTATTATAGGTTAATCGGTAATAGTTATTATATTAAAATTTTTATTATTATTACTAATATTTAGTAGAATAGAGTAAGAGACGTTAAAACTATTTTTATAGTAATTACTTTTTAAGAGTTCTTTGCTAGTGTTTACTATTATATTTTTTTTATTTTTTTAGTAAAAGGGCTATTTATAAACTATTTACTAAGCTTATAAAAAGTATTTAGTAATATAGTAATTATACTCTTATAAGGTTTACTAATTTTAAGTTTAAAAATAATTTTTTTTACTATATTAGGCGATCGCGGCGGTAATAGTAAAAATAATTTATTTAATTAATTACGTAATATATTATCTACTAGCGTATACTAAATTAATTTTTAGATTTTAGATTTCTTAGCGGTACTATTGCTAGCCGTTTTTTAGCTAGTATTATTACTAGCTAATTTTTAGGCAGTACTATTACTAACTAATTTATTAGCGGCGCTATTACTAGTTAATTTTTAAATAACGCTATTACTAGTCTATCTAAGTAAAGATTTTATATAAAATTTTATTATTTTATTTACACTAATAGGCGTTCTATATAGTATAAAGAATTAGTCTACTACAGCTATATAATTAGTAGGGTATAGATTTTTAAAATTTAGTATTTACGTAGTCTATCGCGTAAAGCGTTATTTTATAAATATTTTATTTATAGGTGTAGAGGGATATATAGATTATATTATAAAAGTTTAAAATAGTAAATATTAAATATTAATATTTAATAAGAATTTACGTATAAAGAGCTTACTAAGTGCCCTAAAGTAAGGTAAGAGTATATACTAAAATACTAGCTTCGCTAGCGCGGGTGTATCTATTTTAGCACTTATATCTAAGTAAAGGGCGCCTTTATACCTATAATAATTATTTATTTTTACTACGTATAATTTCTTATATAATAGGGTAATTAGATCTCGTTATATATTAAATATAAAAGGGTATATCTTATTTTTATATATTAGATTAGCTTATAAATTATAGTTATATTTTTATAGTTAAGATTAATAGTAGTATTATTTAATAAAAATATTATTTACTATTAATAACTACCTACCGGTAAGTAAAATAAATAATATCTTTTTTATTATAATTAATTTCGGTTTATACTACCGCTTCTATAAGTATTTTTATAATTTTTAAATATTTATATACCCTACTAAGTATTTAATTAGTAATTTAAACTACACTTTCGCGTATTAGGGGTAGATTAGTAAAAAGGTCTAGTATTTAGAAACTTTTTTAGTAAATAAAGAGTTTTAAAAAAATATTAGTAGCTATTAGTACTTGTAAAATATATAAAAGTACTTACCTAAAAGCGTAAAATTAAATACTACTACTCTAGCTAATACGTATAATACTTTATTCTAAATAGGCTATAGTATAATAACTTAGTTACTTTATTTTTAATTTTTAAGTTTCTTTAGTAGTTTATACTACTATAAATCTTAATTAAGTTTTATTTTAGTTTTATATATTTGGTATACTACCTTTTTATATATTTCTTAGATTAATTACTACTTACTCTAATATTCTTTTTTAAAATATAACCTTTACATTATAAGCCTAATATTAAATAAGATAAGTAGTATAATTAATCTACTATAGCTTAAAGTAATTTACTTATTAATATTATAATCTCTATAAATACTATAATTAATATTATATAGTTATATTACTCTTTAACTTTTCTTATATAATACGTAAGATATATTATTTTTAATTCTATTTAAACGTATACTATATACAGAACCTAAAAAGATTAATAATTATAAATAAAAAGCTCCTAGCAGAAGCTTACATAGATATATTTTTATAAATAAATTATTTTAAAATTAGATTTTTTAAGCTTATAAATATAAGCGGCGTACTAGTTTATACAGACTTTTATTTTAAGGTTAAAAATAGAACTAAGAGTATAAATAGGTATAACTACTATATATATTGTCTCGGTTTACTATTAGACCTCTTTAAAAAAAAATAAGTAAATAAAAAATAAAATATTACGCTATATAAGGAGCAGGTATAAAAATAGTATTTTTACCTCTATTTAAATCTTATTATAAATTCTTACGTAATAAAAGCGCTAATCCTAGTTTTTTTTTATAGATTTTAACTATAACTATAAAAAAAGGCGTTATATATAATTTTATTTTAGATCTACGCCCTCTAATTAATAATTTATAGTTTTTAATTCTTAGGTAGATATCTAGTATAAATTTTACTAATTAGTACTATATTAATATAATAGAATAGTACACTTATAATAGGATTAAATACCTAATTAATAACTAGGAGTCGCGTATATTTACTACTAGACTAAACTTAATTTATACTTTATTTAGGTCTGTTTATATTTAATTTATATATATAATACTAAGTTTATATAGCTTAAATAACTACTAAAAATATTAGGGGTCTATAGGGGAAAATTTATACTTAATAGCTACTATTATACAATTATATTAAAAGTAATAAATAAAAATAGACCTATATAAGATTTAAATATATAGTGTTTACTACTACTTATTTAATAAAAGTTTTATTCTTAGAAATTAGTAATATTAATTATAATATTTTAGTATTTACTAAGTTTTAAACTATAGCGTTTATAGACCTATTTTACAGAATAAATACTTAAGGTACTTAATTAGATACTTCTAAAAATAAGCAATTTTTTTATATTTAATAATACGCTTTTAGTAGTTATAGCAGTATAGTTTTTACTATAGTATTATTATACCTATAGCTAAATATCTTAAAAATAAGTATTTATAGTTAAGAATATTACTATACTAGTACTTATATCGACTTTATATATTTAAATTTTAGAGAGTAAATAGTCTAAAAATAAGTATATATATACACGCTTATTTATAAGGGATTAATACTATTTCTACTATTATAAGTATAAGCTTAGGAAACGTAGAAAGGTATTTACTATAGTTTTAAAAAAAATAGGTACAGCCTATAAAGGATTTCTAAATAAAATATTAGTATAATAGTAAAACTATTATTAATAAGTTACTATTAATATAATATTAGTAAGTTCTATTACTAAATCTCTAAGGGCTATTATAATATTTATATAAATATTAAAACTTAAGCTATAAACTATATAAACTACCTAAATCTATATTTTATATTTAAAAAATCGATTTATTATAGTAGGCTAGTCTATAATACACCCTCTCTAAATCTATATATAATATAGAAGAGTTCTAGAATACTATATTTTAAGTCTATATTTACTTTATAAGTATACTTATTCCTAGACTATATTAAATATAATTAAAAATTACTTAAATATAGTATATAAGTCTTTATAAAGTAATAAAGCTAGTTAACTTAATCTTATTATCTTTATAAATTTTAGTATCTTATAAAGATAAACTAACCCTTAGTAAAAGTTGGTAGTAAGTATTAAGCTCTAAATTACTAAAACTATAATTATTCTTAGGTAGTCTTAAACATAAGGTCCTAGTAGTAGGATTTTAATTATAATACTTAGTATAGCTGCTAGCTTTTACAATTTTAATTAATATTAGTAAATATAATAAAAGAGGACTATATAACTTTTATATTAAAAAATAGTAGATCGCAGTTAAAGTAATAGCTAAAATAAATAAAACTACTTAACTAATATATATTACTTTACTACGAGAGTTTTAAACTAATAGAAATATTAAAAATAAACTAGTCTTTATTATATATACCCCTACTAAAAGATATATAAGTGCCTTTAAATAAAATATACTATTATAATTATATTTAATATAGATTAGGATCTCCTGTATATAAACTATCTATAATAAAATAAATATTAGAAGTTAAAAGGAAAATATAATAGATAAAATTACTATATAAAAAAGTTTTAAAATATAGTTAAATATATCTATAAAGCGAGTAGCTTTATATTAATATAAGTAAAATTAGTATAAATAAATATAAATATTCTCTATTTAAAATTAAGTAAAATTCTTATTTTTATTATCTGCAAAATAATACAGTCTATTAAAGGGCTAATAACTATTAAACTAATTAGGCAGTTAATATAGAGTAGAGAACTAGTACTAATAAAAAGCGCCTAGAGTATAATATATAATAAAAAATAGTTACTAGCTTTACCTAGGTTCTACGCTATTATTACTATAATTTTACCTTTTATAACTATTTTAAATATAAACGTAGTAATTTTAGCAGATAATATTATACTAATAATAATTTAGATTAGTAGAAAGAAGAAGTAGTAGTCTTAAATTATAAAACTATAGAGGCTTTTTAAGGGAATTTCTTATTTTTAAATAAAAAAAACTAGGGCTACTAAGAATACGTAAAGCCGAATTCTTAAATATATAAAAAATAATAGGCCTTAAATAATTTTTAAAAACTATTTAGGAACCTTCTAAAGCTAGCTTAAGTAGTTAATATAAAATAAATAGATAGCCTAAAATTAAAGACTTAATAGTAATATTAGAACAGCATATACTATAGTAAAAAAAATAATTATTATATTATATACTACTATTTTAATAGTTCTATACTACTAAGGTATACCTATATTATTTTAAATAATATTATAAAATAATATTAAAAGCGTTTACGGTATTATATATATTATATTATAATAAATTATAAATTAGTATACTATATTTATAGTAAAAGACGTTTTAAAAGTAATAAATATAAATAGTAGGGTAAGTAGTATAGTAGTAAAATAATTAATTTTTTTATTTAAAACTATTAGCTAGCTACGGTAAGACTTTATATATTTATAATTTTTTAAAAAAATTTTATATAAATTTTAGAAGGGTTAATCGTCTTACCTAATTTTATTTTTAATTAATTATATTTTTACTTTTTTAAGTAGTTAGATAATTTACTAGTACTAGTAAAACTTTTAGTATATAAGATAAGTATCCCGGTTAAAGAAAATTAAAATAATTTTTTTAAAATAGACTAGCTTTTTTTAAAGCTTATCCTCTAACGCCTAATATTTTAAAATAAAATTTATAAGTACTATCTATAATATACAAACTTACGCTTTTTAATAAAATTATATATAAGTATATATTTTACTCTATATAATCTAGTAGACATAGAAGAGTAAGCTTAAAAAAAGTAGTAAATATACTTAGTAGTAATTAATATAATCTAAACTAATATTTAACTATTTAAATATATCTAAACTACTAATATTACTTTACGGACCTTTCTCTTATAAAAAATTAAATAATATAAGAGTTAGAGTAATAATAAAAAAAAATATAAGTACGAGGATTTTTAAATAGTATTAAAAAAAGTATATATTAAAATTATCTTCCGGTGTCTACTAAAATTATATAAAACTTAGTATTATTTTTTTAAATATAGTATAGTATAGCAGCCTATTTAAACTAATTTATTAGGTTTTTAATAATATAGAGGAGTAAGTACGTATTATAAGTGAGAGAATCTTTTATAAATAAAATATTAAAATAAAACTTCTATTTTAAATACTACTATAGAAATTAAAATAGAAGCTATAAAAATATTTAGTAAGACTTTATAAAGCTTTTAGGCCTTTTTAAAAAATTAAGTAGTACTTATTAATATAATACATAGGTATAATATAATTACGTTATTAGTAAGTAAAATAACTATATAAAATAGAAAAGAAAATACTATAGAGGTTAAAAAAAATATTAAGAATTTTAATACTACTAATATTTATATATTTATATAAAGACTTTTACTATTATTATATTTTTTAATAACGCTGTCGGTATATTACGTAACTATTATATATATTTTACTTTTATAGGTATAATAGGTATAGCGTAAGAATTTTTCTATTCTTAGCTATACTAACTAATTTAATTTAAAACTTTTAAGTTTATTATTATTATATTAGGTAATATATCCGCTGCGGAACTAGTATAATTAAAAAATATAAATATATAAGTAGATTATTAAAAGAGCTTATACTATATAATATATAATATAACTTTTAAAAACTCTAGAATTAATTATTATAATCTTTTAATCTTTCCTTATTAGGAGACACTATTAATAATAACTAATATTATTACTAAAATTAGAATACTATAATACTAGTAGTAAGTTCTTAAAAATTTAAAATCCTAATATCGGCTCTAAATCTCTAGTTAAAGGCTATTTAAAATATAATAGACTTTAAGATTTTAAGTATTTTTAAACTTTACTAATAAAAAGTACTACGTAGTAAAGTAGGAGGAAATATATAATTTTTTTTATTATATTATAAAAGGTCTCGTAACGCTTTAAATAAACTAAATAAAAATTTTAGTAAAAATAATTTTCACTCTAATATATTATTTATTTCTAGTTTAGTATATAATAACCTATAGTACCTAAAAGAGGGTACTAATTCTTTATTTAGTTTAGAGATAACGCCTAATTTTAAAATAACTATTAAAGTTAATAAACGTATAGCTAACTAATTATTAAGTAATAATTAGGGGCTATTTACTACTAATTACTTAGAAAGCGATTATTAAAACTATTTTTAAAAATAAATAAAAGCCTTAAACTATATTAAAATAAATTATTTAGGAGATCTTATTAATTTTAACTTAGGTAGCCCTTAAAATTTATTAGTATTCTCTCTCCTAAATAATCTTAATACGAGTAATACTAAGGTTATTAAGTTATATCTAATAAGTACTTATAAAATTAGTTTCTATCTATTTTATTTTAAAGTAAAGAAAATTATTTTCTTTACTAAACTATATAATAGTTTTAAACCGCTTTTAGAGAAAATACTAATAATAAAAGTACTAATTTAAATTTTTTTTTTAAAGTTATTACTAATGCCCCTTATTTTTAACTTAAAATTAGAAGAATAGATAGTATAAAAAAATATAAAAAAACTGTTAGTAATATTAAAACTATTATTAAATTTTTTGTTTATTTTTACTAATAGATGGTACTAAAAAGTATTTTTTATTAAATATAAGTTTTTACTTAAAATATTTATAAGTATTTTTATAAATTCTCTATTATTAATTAAAATTAAAAATATATATTTTACCCTTTTCTAAGCCGGTGTAAGACTTACTAAAAATAAAAGCTAGCCTATTTTTAGCTAAAGGTTAGGAATACGCTTAGTATAGTCTACTTAGTAATACATTTTATTAAAACCCCCTTAGAATTTACTATTACTTATAGTCTATAAATAAAACTTATTAAAATATTACTTAATTTATATTAAACTAAAAATATACTCTAGAGTCTTAGTATAAAAAAAGGTTTACTTACCTATTAAAAATTTTTTTTATTTAACTAGGAACTAAAGTCTCTAATTAATATATTAAAAGAAAATTAATTTTAATTAGTAAATAATTTATTTTAATTAATAAATAATTATAAGCTCGTAATAATATTTAATAGTATAAAAAAAAATTCTCTAAATACTATAATATATTTAAAAAATTAGTTTTACTATAATTCTAAAATTTTTAAAAATAGCTATAACTTAATTCTAAGAAACGTTATCTATTTCTAAATAATTTCTTGCCTATCTTTTAAAAATATATTAATACCTTAATACTAAAAGTATAAATAACTATTTAAATATTATATCAATCTGTTATACTTAGTATTATTATTTTAGTACTTTTTAATGTAAAATTTTAATATTAATTTTTAAAAAAAGACAGAGCCGTATTAAAAGAAATTATAATAAAAAGCGCTTATTCCTTTAGACTAATAGTAAGTCTATACTAGAAATAAATTAAATTATCTCTTATTATTTTAATATAAAATATAGATACTATTTATTTTATATTATTATTTAGTAAACTATCGTAGATAGTATAAAAAATTAATATAAAAAAAATAGTAATACTATTAAAAAAAATATTTATAGGTATCTTTATTATAAAGATATTTTTTATATACTATTATAAAAAGCGGACTCGAGCTTTTTTATTTTATTTTTTAGTAAGTAAGTATTTCTTTTAGCGCTTAAGTATTTACGTTTAAAAAATATAGCCGTAAGAAAAAGTTTATAAAAACTAATTAAGGTTAAAAGATAGACCGAACTTTTATATTCCTAGTATCTTTTTTATTAACCTAAATAATTATAACGTAATAATTTACTAATAATATTTAGTATTAATATATTAAATAAAAAGAAGACTAGATAGTTTAAATAAGCTATATAGTTACTCTATTTTAAATTTTTTTATATATACGCTATTCTTCCTACGCTTAACCTTCTTTATAGATTATTATTTAAGACTAACCTAAAGTTACGTATTTATAATTTAAATAACTATACTACTAAACTTTTAGACTTTTTTATATAGCTAGGGAACTTAAACTAATTTTAGTATATAATAAGTACTAAAACTAGTAGGTATTAAAATTAAGTAAAAAGTACAAACGGCCTAAGCCTATTATATAGTATTTAAAAGTATATTATCTTTCTTTATATTTTATTTAAGAACTATAACGTTATAAATAAAATAATATTTTTTACTACTATATAGCCTCTCTTTATTATAGTTATTTCTACTATTTTACTTTATACTTCTTATACTACTTACTAATTATCTACCGCCTAATATTGTATATATATTATAATACTCTTATTATTTTTTATTTTTTTATTTCTTATATAATAAATATACTACTAGTCTCTCTTTACTATATCCCTAACGCTTACTTTAGTAATTTTATCTTTTATTACTTATAATTATATTTTATTATACTTTATGTAACTTATTTATAGCTTCTTAAACTAGTTACTTTTATTTTATACTATACAGTTATTAAATCTTTTAAGTTACTTAAGTAGGTATAGTTCTTAATACTTAGTATAATTTGCATAGTATATATATACTATATAATTAGGTATCTATATATAAAACTATAGTATAAAAATATAAATATTTTATAGTCTTTATATAAGCTTAGTATTTACTAATAAAAGTATAAATTATATTTTTATTATTATATAAGTCTTTACTATAACGCTATAGCTAAATATAACTTAAAATATAATTACTAATATTTCCTTTATTATATTTCTAATAGTCCTTTTAGTATAGGCGGGGATATTAAAATATATTAAAATACTTACTATATCTTAATTTACTTTTCTAGTGCTTATTATTTATATTTTAGTAATATAAGTAACTAGTAGCTACTAGTTCTATAACTTTAATAAGGTTTTTTAGTTATACCTTTAAAGCTTTATTTAGAATATAGTAGCTTTTTTTATTAATTTAATTATATGCTTATAATTTAAAGAAAGGAACGTAGTATATATATTATATAGACTACTAACACCTAATTCTATTTTTAGTAAACTAACTTTTTTTAACCTTCTAAAAGAACGTCCTATTATAAAATATAAGGATAAGTATTTTATAATATTAGTTTATACTATACGTTATTTAAATTAAGTTAATTTTAATCTAGCTATATATATTTAGGATAGGGAGGTAAAAAGGGCTAGTTAGTACTTTTAGCTAGTCTACTAAAATAAGTATTTAAAATAAGTCTTAGTATAACTATTATAAGACGTTATAATCTATATACTACCTATATTATATAGTAATAGTACTCTCGCTATAAATTTATATAATTAAGGTTAAGTTTAGAATTTAGAAGTCTTAACTATATAAATATTATATATATTTTTTTTATAACTATATCGTACGTATTACTATTCTATATAAAATAGTATAAGTTACAGAACGCTAATATATTAAATAAATAATAGTTAGATAGGACTAGATTAATATCTATAATAAAAGCGCTTAGATAATATATAATAGATATTATACCCTTATATATAGGCGTAAAAGTAGTTTTTAAGCTATAGTTATTAAAAATAAATATAGTGTCCGCCTTATAAGTTTAACTAAAAAGGTAGTTAGTAATATTAGTTATATAATAATAAATAGTGCCTTTCTACTTTAAATAATTATATAAAATATTTAGTAGTCCCGCGTTATATATATAAACTATTTAATAAAAAATTTTTAAACTTTATATACTATTATATAGCGCTATAGCTTACTTTAACTTAAAATTTTAATTTTTTTTTGCACCGTCTATTAATATTATTTTAATTATTTTAGGCGTAACTAATATAATTTTTTTTATTATAAAATTATATAAGCTTTAGATTAGTAACAGTAGTCGCTAACTTATACGTAGTTACTATATTATTATTAAAAAAAATAAAGTTAGTAGTACGCCTACGTAGCTTATAGTCTTTAATATAAAAGTTTTAATAGTATTTATTTTAAGGGGCGAATTATTCTCCTTATACGTTAGAGAGTATAAGCTATTTAGAATTTTAATATTTAAATTCTATTTATAGTACGTTAGTGCATTTATAAAAAACAGTAGTATAAGTAAATATATAAATTATTAAAGCTTAACTAATTAAATATTATTAATTAATTTTACTATATCGATCTATTTTTGTAAAAGACCTTATAAGAATAAGTTAATTTAACTATAGATTTAACCTATAACGTACAAATTATACTATATTATATTATAACTCTTTTTATAAAAATAGCTTTTGTACTTCTTATTTATATTTTTTATTTATAATATTATAAACGACTCTTTAAACACCACTTTAATATATTACTTATAAAAAGGAGCTATTTATTTAGTTTATCTATTTAGTTTAGTAGCCTACCGGAGTCTATATATATTTTTTACTTAAATAATTTAGAGTATTAGGCTATATAATACTTTAAGAAGCACGTTAAAATATATAAAATATATAAGTTATTTTATAAACGGCTTTGCCGTATTAGTATAGCTTATATTAGTAAGTAATATAAAAATAGATTACTATATTTACGTATTAATATACCTAAATAGTATTAACTATTATATATACTTTAGTAAAAACCGTGTTATTAGTACTAGTAGTAAATAAATATAGTTAAAACTATTTAGATATTTTACTATAACTTAAACGCTTTTAAAAATACTATAATATAAATATCCCTAAATAGTAAGTAGCTATACCTATTATCTAAAAGGCGAAAAGCTAAGATTTTTAAAATATATAAGTTCTAGGGAGCGTATAAATATAAAACCTTAATATATATACGTATATTAAATATAACTATTCATTCTCTAGTACTATACAGTTTAATTATACTTAAAGGTTTTATTATTAAAATTTTTGTTAAATAATATAACGTAATTATTATTAACGTTTCTAAATATAATACTAAAAGAGGTTAGTATAAACTTATATAACTTATACTTTAACATACTAGACTTTTACTACTCTTAATAAAAACTCTTTAACTTACTATTTAATTAGCACCTAATCTTAGCGTATTTATATTTAATAATAATTAGTACCTACTTACGTAGTATATAGTATTTCTATTTAATTAAAATCTAAAACTTCCCTAAAGATTATAGTATCTAAGATAGATAAAATTAATTAGTTAAAATCTAAATTGTCTTATGTTAAAAATATTTTAAAAGAGTAAAATTTATATAGCCTACTACTATAAATATATTCTTAGTAGATTATACTAATAGTACCCCTACTTATATATAGAAATTATTTCTTATTAATAATATATTTATTTATAAAATTAGCGTTTCGTGTTATATAAGTTTATATTAACTTTTTACTAAGTAGAGAAATATATTACACGTTATTCCTATAAAACTTTATTTTTTAATAGGAGCTATTATACTTAAATATATAAAATAATAATTATTTAATTTTACTAGTTCTTAGAACTTAAGTTACTATTAGTATTATTAAGAGATCTAAAAACTTTAGTCTAAAAGGCCTTAAGGTATATCTTATAAAATAAAACTAGATAAGATTATAAAGAAGATTATTTAGTTTTATACTATATTATTCTACTAGTATTACTAATTTTATTAAAACTAGGTAAATAATATTTTAGTATAAAATAAACACGCTATATACTAATTATAAAAAATATAAAAAGACTTAAGCATTTTTTACTAGATTAAGCTTAAGTAATTAGTAGCTTTAGATATTAAAAAGTTAGGCTAGAATAGGGAATACTATCTATAGGTTAGATAAAAAAACGCTGTAAATATTATTTTAAAAGATAATTATTTTATTTAGCTAGTAGATAATTTTATACTTTATAATAGCAAAACTAATTAATATTAAATAGGTATCCTTTATTTATATAAAGATATAGCGTTATAAATATTTTATAATTTATTTTATTTCTAGAAATAGCGCCGTATAAAAAGGGGTAGTTTATAAATAAATTTTTGCGCGTTAGAGCCGGGCGGTAAAGGCCTATAAATAAATAAAAATTAAATATTTTAAATATTTTTAGTATTAATACTACTACTAATTAAAAATTTTTTACGCTTCCCGCGCACTAAATAAAATAAATAGTTAGAAGTATAATTACGCGTTATATTAAATAAGAGTTTATATAATATTAATCTATATTTACCTTATAATATAACTATACTATATAAATTTTATTACGTAATCTATTTTAGTGCTACTATAATTACTAATATATAGTTCTAGAAAAGTAGATACGGGATTTTTATACTAGTTAAAAAAATAGTTTAGAAAGGATACTATAAGTAGGTTATAAATGTCTAAGCTCAGCTAAATTTTATATAGTATTTAGGTTTTCGCTAGTATTACTACTAAAAAACCTATACTATTATCTATTATTTTTTATTATTTACTAAGTTAGTTTATATCTACGAATACTAGAAGGTTCTAATATTAATATTTAATTTAATAAGCTAAGGCGAGCCCTGTAAAAGTATTATATAATTTATAGTATAAAAATAATCTATTTACTATAAAGAGCTTAGTATAGTTTATTATAGAAAGCTAAATACCTTTCGTAAACTTTTACGCTTAGTTCTTAGTTATTTCTTAAGTTTTTATATATAAAAGGTTAGAGTCTAAAATATAGTTACTTATATTTAGCTTACTTTTATTTCTAATACTAAATATTTATAAGATATAAATTAGTAATGGTATAGGGTTAGCTTCTTAATAAGTATAAAATTTAAGTAAGTAGCTATTCTCTTACGCTATTTAGAATAAAGCTTATAGTCTTTTAGTTAGTAAATTTCTCTTTTATATAATATATATATTCCTACTTAAGATTTAGTATACGTGTAACTAAAGCTTTTCTTATAGCTTATATAGTTTTTTTTTACGTACTTTAAAATAATAATATAGATTTTACAATTAAGCTTATATTTATTATATAGTAAGTAGTTTATATAATCTAAATAGGTTATATATTAAAATTCTTATAAGCTATTACGTAGTAAATAGGCTTACTAAGTATTTATCTACTTTTTTTTTATTTAGTATCTCTCGTAGGCTTTAAATATATATACCCTTTTTTTAGTTTATATATAAGCTATACTTTATTAATACGTTCTAAGAAATTCTAGGCGCGCTTTATTACTATAATAACTAGACTATTACTATAGTACTTAGGCTTTATTTTATAGTATAGAATTTAGTACTTATTACTATATAAAATATTTTTTATAAATTAAGCGTATTTTTTATAAGATTGTATGTTTTTTATTATATAGTTTATTTATTTTTATTTAAGTAATATTCTACGCTATTTTATAATTAGTTATAAAAATTTCTCTAATAAGAAAACTAAAACATATCCTAGCTAAGCTATAGGATTAGATTTTTAGTTTTATATACCCCTATACGCTCCCTTTATTATAAGAACTAATAGAACGTAGCTAAATACTAACTTTTTAGTATTACTTTATTTTATCTCTAAACGTATTTATATAATAGTATAATATATTTTTTATAAATACTTTGTATTTCCTATTTTAATATTTAGGAATATTAATTATATATATATATTACTTGTAATTTAGGCCGTTTTAAAAATATAAGACTATATATACGGCGTAACTATTATTAATATAAATATACTTATAAAAGTAATTTTTACGCGAAAAGCTTTCTAAAAAATTTACTTATAAGTACTTATATATTAAAAAAGAGTAACTAATACTAAAAAGAACTATTCGCTTTACTTATTTATATTTTAAATACTTGGCAGAAGACTTTATACTTTTAAGTAATTATATATTTAACCTAAATATAGATTTTATTAAATATTTATAAATATCTATCTACTTAGCCCCTTTTAGTAAGAATTTTAAAGTACCTATTTTATACTTAATAAGAACTCTATTTTCTCTAGACTATAATCTATTATAATCCTTAATACTAGTTATATTTTATAAAATGATGCCTAGTATTGTATATTTTAAAAAGCCTACCTAAACTTAGTACTTATAATATTATCTTCTTTTACTTAAAATAATTTTATAAGTTTATTTAATACTTCCTTTTTAGACCCTCCGTATTATTAGTAAACTTATAGAATTTTTAAATATATATTTTAAATTCTAAAATATTCTTTTAAGTTTTTAAAAAAATAATCGCGGAGACACCGTTTAGATATTTTAATTTAAAATAGCTTACTCTAAATAGTTTTAATATATAGAGTTTTTTTAAGTTAATCTTTTAATTAACCTATATTTAGTTCCTTACTTATTTTACGTTATAAAACTACTAGTATACTAATCTATTCTTTTCTAAACTTACTAATATATTCTTTAAATTATTTTAACTTATTAATTTATAAAACCTTACTACGACGTTTAACTATATAGACTAATAAAATATTAATAAGTATTTAAAAAGCGTATTTAAAATTTGCAGGTTAATTTTAGTATATATTATATAAGAAAACTCTTAAGGCTATCTAATAACTATATTAGTAACTATACTAATACTTATAAAAAGTTTCTAATTTCTTTCTTTTTACTAAAGAAGCGCCGACAACTACTATTATAACCTATTAGTTACTTTTTTAATTTTATTTTTATAAAATAAAATAGAGGTTATATTTATTCCTATTACTTTTTACTCCGCCTACATACAGGTAGTATAGCGTTTAATAATAGTTAACTTTTTATTTATAATTATATCTTCTTCCTTACCTATAAAGATAACTATAATAACTAAGTATACCCTACACGCCTACCCAGCCTATATACCTATATATATAGTAGGCCCCCCTAAACCCTTTAAATATTAACTACTTAGTATCTCTATATCTTTTACTTATTGCCTATTACCCTACGGGCTCCGAGTTTTAAGCTTAAAATATTTTTACTTTTACTGCTAGTACCTCTAGTAGTATTTTATATAATTACGTTTTATAAACTGGGCTACGTATCTTCTATATAAAATTAATATTAATACGCTTTCCTTCTGCTATTTTTTATAACTAGTATAGTACTACTACCTTTATTATTATTATTACTATTACTATTACTTTTACCTTTATTTTTATTATTATTACTATTACCTTCGCGTAGGCTAGCGTAACTAACTCTAGCTTTTTAAATTCTATTACCTCTACTATTATTAGCGTTAGTATTATAATTCTATCTGCTTTACTATTTATTTTATTACTATCCGCCTTATTACCGTACGCCTTATTATCTAAAATTTTTTAGTATTAATAAATACTAATTTTAGAAAACTTAGTAATTACGTTATATATAAAATACTTAGCGGTATTAAAAAGAACTTATTATTATATATTACTGTCTAAATAAAACATAGCGGGAATAGCTTATATATTTAGTATATTAAGATTAACCCGTATAAGTACGGTATTAGTTAAGAAAAAAGTAAAAGTAAAAGTAAAAGTAGGAGTAGGATTTTTAAAAAATAATATTTTTGTAAATATTTCTTTTAAACGTTTAGCTGTGTTAACTATAAAAAAAGATAGAGAAAAAATATATAGGCAGTATCCTATATATTTCTCTTTTTAAGAACACAGTTTCTATACTAGACTTTTTATACTAAAGTTTTTATTTTAGAGTTTTTAATTTAACGTTTTTTTTAAGGGCGTGTTAAGTATACTAGTAGTATACTAGCACAGCGCTATACCTTATTTAACTTAGTTTTACTTAACTTTTTTAACACTAAATATAAAGGCATATATATACTCCTCTTTTTTTAAAACCCCTTTTAGTCGCCCTAAGCTACTACAGCTACACTATTTATTTAATTAATATATAAATATATATTACTAAAGAAGCTATATTTATATAGTAAAAGAAAAGGTCCTTTACCTTTAAAAGGGCTTAGGTATAATTATTATACTTTATTATAACCTTTTCTAGCTTAGTATTTAGGTTAATAAATACTATATTCTATTTTAAATTTAGGATACACCGGTTTTTAGAGCTTATATAAAATTTTAGATATATTAGTATTATTACTAATTTTTACTACTAACGAGTTAGAGCGCGCTTAAAGATACGCCTTATTTAATAATTTTATACTTTTATTAATATAAATCGTGTTAATATCTATAACTAAAAAAGAAAAAAGAAGTTACTTAGGATTTAGAGTATTTTATATTTAGTATATTTATATTTTTAAATTATAAAGACTACTATTTTAGGTTTTATAACTTTATAATTAGTATATAATAGTTTATAGTCTTTAATTACACTTTTAATTATATCCTCTAACACTACTTTTTAAAAGTAAAATAAGGAGTTAGTTTTAATACTAAAACTATAGTAGTAGTTCCTATTTTATTTAATAAATTATAAATAAAAGAGCCTACAGCCATAATCCTTAATTATAATCTAAAGTATAAATAGTAAAGCGGTAGACCTAGATAGTTTTATATATAAATTTTAATAGTATAAATATCTATTATAGTGTTATAAAACTAATTAACGTAATAAAATATAACGTAATAGATACTAATAGAATAACTTAAACGTATATATTATACGCTATAATTATTTACTAGCTCTACAGTCTTCTACTTATTTATATATATAAAAAATATCTTTTAAACGTTTATTTAAAAAATTCTTTATATTAGTGTAGAAATAATATAAAATTTCTAGAGCTTATAGCTAATTTTATAAGTAAATAATAAATTATAAGTCTTAGCGTACTCTTTTTAGCCGCGTTACTCTAGTTAATATAAGTAAACTTTAAAAACTAAATAATTTTAAATTTTTTAAAATATTACTAACTGCGCGTTTATTATTAAAATAATAAAAAATTAGGTATACTACAGATAACGCCCGTAGTTTAATAAAAATAACAAAAACTAAAGCTATTAGGCTTATAGTATATTTAATTAAAAAATCTATATTTAAGTTTATTTCTTTACTACCTATATTATAGTATAAAGAGATATATTATAACTTTATTTAATACTACTCTATACTAAAAATTACCTCTGTCTATATAGTAGAATAGTAGAATAAATCGCTCTTTAACCTACTAAAAAAAATAAATAGTATAAGCGTAAAACTTTCAAATACTAAAAGGTATAGTTCTAGATTTTTTTTAAATACTACTTTTACTATATATAGTAGGTAAAAGTAATAGTAATTAACTTAGCTACGCGATTTTATATTACTTTCTTAGATTATAAAAAACTAAACTAATTTAAAACGCTGTTTAAATATTACTTATTTAGTATACTATAGATAAGCTTTTTAATTAAAAAAAATTTATATAATTTTAAAAAGAGCTTTAGGACGCTCTTTTCTTATATTTAAATAAATATTATAAATATCTATATTATATTACCTTAACCTTAGGATTGCTTTTATTTTAAAACCTAAATAATTAGTAGCGCGTACTAGTCTAATAAAATATTTAGGGCTTTTAGGAAATATATAAAATATATATAGTAATATACTTTTACTTAGTTAAAAAGTAGTAAGAAATAATTATAAATAAGCCAGCTTTATTACTATCTACCTAGCTACGCTAACTTAACGCTCTTCTTTTTACTATATTAGACTAGATAATAAGATTTAAAATAGTAAAAATTCTTATAGTAATACTAGAATACTAATTTTATTAAAAAATATACCTTTTTTTTAAAAAGTAATTATTATAAGACTAGTATAAAAGAACTAAATATTTTAGTATATTTAAATAATATAGCGTAGCTAGGTATAAATTCTAGTAGTTTATCTAAGCACTATATAATAATATTTCTTAAACTTTTATCGGCTCTTAGGAGTACCTTATAAAAATAAAAAAGTACTTTAATTTTATAATAATTTATTAAACGCTAAATTAGTACTAAACCTTAAAACTATTATACTATAAGATAATTATACTAATAAAGGTTTTTTAGTATTAAAGCCTTTTAGGTTTTAGCTATTTTTAAAAAATAGGCCTTAATCTCTTATCTCTATTAGTATATTATTCTAGAGTCTTTAGCTAGAGTAACTACCTCGTAATACCTTTAGCTAAAAATAGAAGATAATAAACCTAGTTAACAATTAACCTAAAGCCTATAAAATAGTTTTAAACTATTAAAAATTTTATATAAATACTATATATATAATATCTAATTTACGTTCTTCTACTTTAACTTACTAAACTTAGAGACCTAAGCTATAGACTTCTTAGTAGTATATTACCTCTAGTAGTATTATATCTAAAAATAGATCTTACTATTATAAAAAATAGAATAATCCTTATAAATCTAGTAGAAATAATTACTTACTTTATATAGTATATCTAATACAGTTAATTAATAAATAAATAAAAAATATCTCTACTAAAAAAGTAAAAATCTAAAGCCTACTACGCTAAAAGATTATATATATTATTTATTATACTCTGTAATCAGAATTTATTATATAAGTAAAAAAGTAAAATTAATTTTAGATATAATAGCTTTAGGTATTTAATAATATAATAAAGCTTACTAGACTAGATTCTATTCTCTTTTAATTGTATTTATAAGTTGGTAAACTATACTAATACTAATAGGTTATAGTATATATTATTTAAATAGTAGCTAGTACAGTTGTTTAAATATAATTTTAATTTTATATAACGTAAGTTTTATAATAGTATAAAGGCTAAGCCTAAATAGTATTTATAAGAGTTTATATTTATATATTAAGATATGTGAAGCCTATAAAATATATAAATTTAAATAGTTTTTGTAATACTGTACTTCTTTTTATAGTTCCTATTTTTAAGATATTTTTAGATTTTTATAAAAGGGAAAAAGAGTCTAGGTAGTGCTATTTAACTTAAATATAAATATCTTAAGAGACTATAGGCTAGTCTATATATATATTTAAAACGACGAACTCTACTTTAAACTTAGTTAAAAATTAAAAAAAGTAGTTAACTAACTTTATAATTCTTTTACTAAGTATCCTACTATTATTATATTAATTAGCTAAAGTAATACGAGCTAGTTTAGTAGTTATAATTTATAGCTACTAACTAAAATTAACTTTAGTCTATCTCTTAAATAATTAGTATTTATAGTTAAAGTAAATACTAAAATTTTTTAAAGCATATTACTATCTTAAAATAAATATTATTATCTAAATAATTATTATATAGTATAGGTATAAAGATCTATATAACTTAATATATATAGTCTAGTAAATATAATTTTTAGTTAATTAATTTTACTTTTTATTAACGTACTATTTCTCTTTCTAAATAAGTTTATATTTTTTAAAGAAATATTAGAGATTTTTATATAGTAGTTATATATTTTAGTAAAATTAAAAAGGCTTTAAAAGCTAAAACTTATTATAGTTAGTTATAAGCGCGTTAGGTCTTTAAATAGCAAAAAGCTTTTTTTTAACGTAGTTTTACTACTAAGACTTTCTTATATAGAGTTTAAAACGCTAAATAAAGTTATTATATACTATATAACTATAGTATATAATTATTAAAAAGGTTAATAAATACTTTTTTTAGTTTAGTATCTTATTATATTCTTTAAAGCTATACTATAGTATATATACACCCCCTAAAAATAGCTTAATAACTTTAATTTTATTATAGTAATCTAAAATCTAAACCCTATTAAACTTAATTTAAGTATAAATTTATAAGCATTTCTAGACCTATATACTAAAAACTAAATAAGTAAAAAATTTACTTTCTACTATATCGCCTCGGCGTTAGTAATAGATAGTTACCCGCTAGAAATATATTATAAGTTATAAATATTAAGTCAAGTTATAGAAACTAATATTATTAGTATTTTTTACTAATATTATATTTAAATTACTATATACCTTTTATTATTTTTAAGAGTTTATAAAAGTTAACTTTTTACTATTTAACTCCTATAAGCTTTTTAAGGTAAAATAAAATAGATATTATAATTACCTAAAGTTTAATTACACTACTAAAAGTTATTAAAATATAATATAGTCTTTTACTATTAATTAAATAGGCTTTTAGACTACTTATTTATATTATATTTATGTTATTTATATATTTAAGCACCCTTTTAGTTATAGTTACGCACTCTATAATATATATATATACATATTTTAGAAATAAAGCTTAAAGATAGAGAAGACGCTTATTTTTTAACTATTTATCCTATTTATTTTACCTATAACAGTCTTACAGTCGACCTAAAACTATTTATTATAAATATATAGTTACTTATACTTAATAAAGAGAAAATTTATAAAATCTTTAATATATTAGCTATTTAAACCCTAAATTTAGTAAAAAAGCTTGCCTATTTAATTTATAATAATTTTAATCTCGCCTTAGAAATAAATTTAAATACGTTTTTTTAATCTACTTTATATAATACTAATTAATTAATAAAAAGTTTAATTATTTTTATAATATTTCTGTGCTAGATAATACTAGAGTACTTTTTACTTTTTAAGATATTAGCACGAAGAGTATTCTCTGCTAAATATTAAAATAGCTACTTATTACGGCTTTATAAAATTATACTGTCCCTTATTACAGATAGTAAATACGGCGTAAAATAAATAGAAATATATATAAATAAGATATATAGAATAGAAATACTTTTATTTAATAGCTTTAGTTATATTTTAGGAAAATCTATTACTAAATTTATAATTACTATAATTAGCGTGTCTATATTACAGCTATATATCCTTTTAATCTATAATAAATAATAAGATTAATCTAGTAGATAAAAGCGTAACTTATAAATAATTAATTACTAATTTTATATAAGATATACCTATTACTGTCCCTTACGGGCTAATAAAAAGATTTTAGTTAGTAAAGTATAAAACCCCTAAAAATAGTATAGCTTAACTATTTACTAATTTTTATTAATATAAAAGTAATATTAGCTATACTATTTTATTTTCCGGTAAAGCTTATTTATAGATTAGAATACCTCTAGAATAGTAGTGTAGATAAGTATAATAACTTAATTAACCCTACTAAGTAGAAGGTAAAAGCTATTTAAAGTATTACTTTTAATTTTATTATCTATATTACTCTAGGTATATACGCAACCGTAGGTAAGGATAAACTTATTAATTTTTAAAAATAATAAGTTTTACTAAAAATTATTTAGCTACCTTATACTAAAATTATATATTACTAATATTAGATAGAAATTATTTTATAGAATTAGGCGTTAGTATAGGTAACTACTATATTAGTCTCTTTATTATTAATAACATATTTTTAGCCTTTAAACATACTAAAGTTAGGATTAAGATTTAGAAAATCTTATTTTTAGACGAAGGGGATAAGAAACTAAAAAAAAAAAAATATAAAATAACTTATCTAGTACCTGTTTAAATAATAAACCTATTTTAGAAAGCTTATGTATAATATACGTTTAGGATAAGAATAGTTACTAAAAAGAAGAGCTTAATTACTTTAATAAGAAGCTAGTAAAAGTTAAAGCAGATATACGTTGCTAAAAAAAAAAGACTATAAATCTATAAAAGTCTATCTAATACTCGTAAAAAGTAAAGAGCGTAGAATAAATATAAAGATAAAGGTAATAATTTTATAAATTATAAATCTCTTATAGAGTATAGTCTAATATAAAAATAATTTAAGAGATTATATTATAAAGTTAGATATAACTGCTAGCTTATAGTTATATAGCTTATTTTTTAAAAATTAACCTAATTATAGCGTAAAGGATATCTATTATAAAAGTAATATATAGTCTTAAATTATAATCTAGAGTATATAAATATATAAAAAAGAGTATTATAAAGGGCTAGTATAGTTTATAATAAATTTTAATATAGAGTATTACTAATATAATTTTACCTACTATCCGCTTTAGCGTTATAAACTCTTAAAAATTTATTTTACTACTTATAGAAGTCTCTATTAACTTAATCTTTTAGTACCTTTAAGCTTTTAATTAATTAATATATCTGCACTATATTTACCGTATTTTTTAAAAAAACTAAATAAAAGATTTAAATATTTAATACTAGTTTGCAAATATTTAAATTTAATAAATAAAAAGTATTTAAGGGTATAACCTAAATAAAAAAGTGTAACAACGCTTTAAATTAAATATTAATAAGTAAAAATATAGTTTATAAGAGAACATTAGAGAATTTTAAAACTATCTTAATAGTAAGAAATAAAATTAGTTTTTATATTTATAGCTGTTTTACTTATAATATTATACTATTTTTCTTATAACTTTTTTACTAATCTTATATAACTATCTCTAATTTTAGATAGCTAGGCTATACCTCTATTACTAGCTTTTTTACTTTAAGTAGATTAAGCTATTTTATAAATATTTTAATTTATATTACTTACGCTGCTATTTATATATTTAGTTATATTTTTACCTCTTTTACGGTTTAACTCTTAGTTTTAGTTTTAATTAATATAGTAATAGGTTAAGCGCGTAGACTTTTATAGCTAATATAGTTAATAGAATTAGTTAATATACTAATTAGAGATAATATAATATCGTAAGCAGGACTAAAAGACTTAAAATAAATAGTATAATTAATAATTTTACTAGTTATAAGGTTATTTAAATATATAGGACGATATTGTAGTATAATTCTAGCTATAGTTTTAAATAGTATTACTTTAATTAGTAAAGTTTTTTAAGTATCCTAAGTTATAGATAGATAAAAGAATACTTATACGCTTTAAAACTTAACGTTTATTTTATTATTTTTTTAACGCTAGCTTTAGTACCTTAATATATATATAATTATTTTACTTAGTTTTATAGTTCTGGTTTACTAAATACTAGTATAATAGTAAAATAATATTCTTTATAATATATAGCTCCTATACTAGCTTATTTACTAGCCTTTTATCTAATATATTAAATTAGTACAGTTTTACTATTTTTATTAGCTATTATTTAAGATTTGTAGATACTATAGGCTTATTATTTATATTCTCTAGCTTCTCTAAAAGCGTAAGCCTATGTTTTATTAAGCTATTTTTATTTTAAAGTAGTCGTGTTTACTAAATATATATATATAATTCTATTTTTAACTCTCTATAAAGAAGTAATTAAAGTAATCTTTTTAGGGCTAGCTAAGTAGTTAAAAAATTATAACTATATATATAATTGTATAGGTAAATAAGTCTAAAAATTATTATTATTTTTAACGGACTTATTAGAATGAGTCTCTTTATATAAGAGATTAAAAATAGAGTATACGCTATATATAAAGTAGTTTAAATAAAATATTATATTATTAATATTATTAAGGAAATACGCGTTATTAGAAAATTAGTATTAATTTTTTTATAGTAAGAGCGTATATATACGCTTCTTATTAATACTCTTTTTTAGGTATACCGTATTACTTTTATAAAAAGGTATTAACGTATTTTAGTTATTTATTACTATTTTATTTAGTATAATACGGTGTATCTTTTTTAGTAAATATAAGCTTTTATAACTATTAGGCTACTATTGCTTATAAGTGCGTAAAGAAAAAAAATATTTAAGAATTTAAGCAGTAACTAAGTTAGAATATATTAAAAATAAGAAGAAGTAAAAAGGGATAGTATAGTTTAATTTTAAGTTAATATTATTATAGTAGTCCGGGCTTTAATTAACTTAGTAAAATAATTATTAATTAGTAGTTACGCTATAATAAGTACTAAATTTTTAGTACTACTAATTTTGCGATACTACGTACGCCGTACTTTTATAATTTAGTTAATATTTTATATCCTAGCAACTATACCTAAGGTAAATATTTTAATATATTTATTTAAGTCTTACTTTTTATATTTTTTTTAATATAAACTAGTTTATTTTTATCTTTATAATATGCGTTTGCGATATAATATATATATATATTTAAAATATAGATAAAGTATATAAATCTTTTAAAAAAAATATTTTTAAACTCTTATCTAAAAAGTCTATAATATATAAATAGTAACTGTCTTTTTAAAAAAAATCCTATAAAAGATACTTTATTTAAGAAGTTACTTAATATATACTTTTAAGTATATTAAATACACACTCTATACTACTAAAATTAATAGTTATTTAGTAGGTACTCTCTTAGAGAGTTATTATACTTTTTATAATATTAAGCTAGTAGTAAGTCTTTATTCTTATTACTATATAAAGAATTTAGATTTTCTATTATATAAAAATCCCTTATACGCTATAATAATCTATAATAGTACTTTAGTACGTTAACATTATATAGTAGAACTACCTTTTATAATATAAAGTACTCTTTATACTATTACTTAGTCTCTATTATTAGGCGTTAGTAAGGCTTTAGTAGATACGGCGTCGCCTAAATATTATTATATTTACTATTATAAAATAGTAAATAAAGGCATATATATACTCCTCCTTTTTTAAAACCCCTTTTAGTCACCCTTAGCTACTACAGCCACACTATTTGTTCGATTAGTATATAAATATATAATAGTAGAGCTGGGCTATAAAGTGTACTTAATTACTTTATTTTTTTAGTATTAAGATAATATTATTATATTTATAATATATATGTTCTTTACGTAGAATACCCGGTACAAAGAGTTTACCTAAATTTTAATAAGTCTTATTATAGAACTAAACACTTTTTTAGCTATTATATCCGTATTTAGCGTAGTATATAAAATATTTTATATTTTATTTCTTTATTATCTATTTCTACGTTATACACTTAGAAATTCTAGATTTTTTATAGTTTTATAAACCTGGCGTAGGTACTTTAGTAAGACTCTTATTTTATAGTACTTATATTATTTTTTTAAATAGTACGTATATATTAAATTTCTATATTAATTATAGCTAAGTAAAGTAATTACTAGCTATTTATTTAAGTTCTTATAATTATTTTTTATAATAAGTAATATTACTATACTATTTACGCTATATAGTATTAAGTAATAAAAATTTTATATTTTACGCGTACCTACTAAGTACTTTTATTTATATTCTTACGGGTATAATACGCGTTAAATCTTATGTTTTTTTTATAGTATTAGGCTAAAAATATTTTTAAAACTTTAGAGCAGTTATCCGACAGATTACTAGTATATAAAGTATATAGTAAAGTAGTAAAATAGCTTTTATAAGATTATAATAATAGTAAGCGTATATTAGTATAGATTTTAGTATTTTAGATAATACTATACTAGTTTTATATACTATATTAAAAAAAGCCGCGAAACAGACCCCTAAGTATAAAAAAAAAATACTTATAGATAAGCTATAATTTTAGTTATAGTTATAGAAAAAGGCCTTAGAAGTATTTTATATAATATATAATTATTATATATAAAATATTTTATAATTATATTATATTCTATAGAAAGAATAAAAATTATTACTTATCTACTTCCTATAAGCGCTGCGTATACAGTATATTTAAATATTAGTACTTAATTAGTAAATAGTTTTATATATACTTTACTTATATTTAAGGTAGTATTACTTTTACCTATAAAATCTAATTAGACCTTATTTACTATTCTTTTACTTTAAAAACTAAAGTTTTATAATATAATACTTAATACTTTAACTAAACCCCTGTTAACTCTATCGCTAAATATAGTACTTAAATATATATAAATATTATAATAACGCGTATTAGTTTTACTATTATAGGTTATATATACGTATTTTAGGCTAATAAATAATTATATTTCTATAAAGACTGTATTAAGGACTAGTATAATTTTTATTCTATAGAATAATAAGAAACTTAAGCCTATAACTTACTACGGCCTAAATAGGTTAAAGTTAAAAAGCGCTATAGTTTTCTATACGCCCCAAAAGATTTATATATAGTATAATAGTTTTTTATAAAATATTAATATTTTAGCTATTTAAAAAGTTACTATAATATCTAAAACTAGTTTTATTTCTATTACTTAATAGAAAATAACTATTAATACCTTAAAATACTATAATATCCGAAATTATTTTATAGTAAAGCGAAGGTAAATAGTTATAAAAATCTTAAAGACAGATACCTTCTATTAATAGATCTAAATAGGCTAAATAAAAAATATAATTAGATAAGTTGAAATATATACTATTTTAATATAATAGGAATATAAGCTTTAGCTAAAAACTATTTTAGTATTAAAAATTAATAAATTCTCTATTTAGAAAAGCGTATTACTAAAATATACTTTTAGTAATACCTTTATAATTAAAATATATAAAACTTAGTACTCTCTAAAATAAAATATTTTAAGACTTATTATATTCTGTCTATAATAATTAGAGAAAATTTTAAACTAATAATAAAGTTTTACGCTATAATAAATTTCCGGCTATTATTTAAAAAATTTTTAAAAACGCGGTAATATTTTATAAAAATAAAAAATAGTATTTTTAGTAGTATTAGTATCTATTTACTATAAGTAAAAATAGATATTTATATAAGTATTTTATTAATTTAAGGTATAGCAATAATTGTATTATTTAAATAAATAAATATTAATAAAGGTGTGTAATATACAGAAAGGTCTTATAGTACTATATATAATATATAATTAAAAAGATAAAGATTACTATATAGAGCGTTAAAACTAATATCTTAATAATATAAGTTACGCGATAATAATTTTTTAGTAAAATCTACCTTAAGCTTTATATAGAGTATATAAATACTAAAAAACTAATCTAAAAAGATAATAAGATTAATTTAAAAAATTTCTAAACTATACTTAATTAGATTATCTACTATAGTAGATATAGTAAGTATACTAAAAGTAGTATAATAACTACTAAAATATAAAAATTAATATAAAAAGTAAAAAGATAACTAATATTTTACTTATTATACTAGTAGGTAGATAGGGCAGCGAATAAGATAGGCTTTTATATATTATCCTATAGTATAAGCCTTTATCTATTTCTATAATTTATATATAGTAAAATACTTTATCTACTTATTAGTATTTAACTTTTTATAAGAACCGTATCTTATAGTATATATAACTTTAAATTTTTAAAAAAGCTTTTTTTTATAATCTGTATTAGTCTAACTAAACTATTAAATATTTTTTTTTGGTTTTTCTACTACGATTTAGTTAAGAACTCTAAATAATTTTTTTTAACTTTTTAAATAATTTTACTAAGAGGACGCTATCGCTAATACTTATAGAATATTATTTAAATTTATTAAAAAAAATTTTTATACTAGTTTATAAAAAAAAAGGCCTGCTATCTATTCTCTATTTTAATAATTAAGTTATAGAATTCTAATATTCTTTTTAATTAATTTTAACTTTTTAGATAGGTTATAACAGTTATTCTTATTTTTTAATTTAAACTATTTAGGTTAGTAATATTCTAAAGCTTAGCTTTACTTTTATAATATTTTAGTTTAAGGGCTACTAAGTACTAAATATTATTTTTTATTTTTTATTTTAGATTTAGTACCCCTATTTTAGTATTATATCTTAATTATATTTTATTATTTTAGACTACTCTTAAAATAGAAATATAACTTAAAATATTTTATAAGAGAGGCTTACCTTTCTATCTATACTACTTAATAATATATTCTAAAACGCGATCTTTTATTTAGGTAATATTAATTTTAGTACTACCCTCCTAATACTTTTCTACTAGATTTCCTATAGGGACCTCCTTAATTTAAGGACTAAAGATACTTTTTTAAAAATTATTTTTATTAATATTATTAATATCTTCGTAGTATATAATCTACCTTTTTTTTTTATTATATCTAATAATCTTCTAAAAAATTATAGAATATTTATTATTCTATTAATTATAAGAATTTATATAAATCTTAAGTAGTTTAAATTACTAATATTTGTTTTTTATACTAGCCCTTATAGTATACTATATAGAATTCTGTAAATTTTATATACTTTTTAAATATAATAATTACTACGTCCTAAAGGGCTATTATATATCTAAAACTAAAAGTAGTTATATATCTAAAACTAAAAGTAGTTATATATTTTTTAAAGCTAAGGGCGGTTATATATTCTCTAAAGCTAAAAGCGGTTATATATTCTCTAAAATTAAAAATAGTTATATATTTTTTAAAGCTAAAAGCGGTTACGCGTTTCTTAAAGCTAAAAGCTGTTATATATTATTTATAGTACTTTCTAAAAATTATTAAAAAATATTTATTTTTTCTATTTTATTATTATTACTCTTTTTTATTATACGTTTCTGTACCTTAATTTCTCTTTAATTTACTCTACTTACTAAGCTTTAAAAAATATTAGGGTTAAATTATTTTTTTTTACTATAAAAATTATAGGGGTCTATATAGTTATATTAAAATATTTTTCGTAAATTTTAATTTAATTTAAGTATCTAATTACTACATATATATATATATATATATTAGTAAAATTAAAAGTACTATCTTTATAAGGTTAACTATAGAAAAATCTCCTTTAGAAAATATTTTACTATAGGTAGAGATAGAAGTAGATTTTATATTATTTTAGTTTTATTTTTATAAGAGTATTTTTTTTTTATATATTTAAAGTCCTTTAATATCTTTATATCGGGAATAGAATACATTATTTACTTAACTATTATAAATAGCTACACCTTATTAAGTATATAATTATATATAAGCTTACTATTTAATAGGGGCCACGTTTAGTTATATAGCCTAAAGTTATAAATATAGTACTAACCCCTTTTACGTATATAAATAAATATATTTACTTAGTATTAAGCGCTAATCTTATTTTCTTAGTATATAATTAATACGTTATTTTTAAAATAATTCTAATTAAATATATTATAAATAGTTTAAGACTATATTTATATAAAAATAATATAAACTAGGGTGTAAGTAGTATTTAAATATCTTAGATCGGCGTATATAGGCCTATATAAAAGCTATAATACTCCTTTCTAGAGCTTTAGTAAATAATATTTAGTAGTTCCTATTTTACTTTATAGTACTTTATTACCTTAGTTATACTTATAACACTCCTAGTATTATAATAATTTAGATTTTTACTCTTATATTTCTTAGCTATATAGTTTATTTATATTATTATAAAGTATTTACAGTATATATAAATAAAATTTTTAATTAAAAGTATACTATTTACTATTAGGGATATTCTTTTCTATATTATTTTAGTTACTATAAATATAATCTATACTAGCTAAAAAGTATATACTATTAACACCCTAAGTTTACGGATTATATTTTTACTTTTAATAAACTTAGTAATTTTACTCCTAAGCGTAGATCTTATAATACATAGTTTTAGAATATCTTTTTATACTTATAAGAAAGTCCACCTTACTATAGCTTCTATAGTGCTAATCTAAAATATCCTATACCCCTATTTTTAGTTATCTAATAAAACTAGTTAATTTCTAGAATATTCTCTTATATCTATAGACTCTAGAAACTATTATTTTTTTATAAGCTTTTACGCTTCTATATTAGTATTAGAACGCTTCTTATCTATTTTTAAGAGCTTATCTATAAATTTCTAAGCTAGATAGTATTAAAAACTATTTTTATAGACTATATAAAAATTACGTTCTAAGTTTTTATATTAAAATAATCTTATTTCTCGATTAAATCCCTAAAATAGAATAAATATTTAGTAATTTTAATTTTATTAATAATTAGTATTACAGTACCGTATTCGCGAAAATTAGTAAAATAATTATAAAATATTTTTATTTATATATTATAACTATAATATAGTTTAGAAAAAAAATATAGTAACTTCTCTATAAATCCCTTTTATAGCTAGATATATAGTTTAATACTATTAGAAGTATAGATAATACTACTATAAAAGAATATTATTAGAAGTAAAAGAGTATTCTAGTATTAGTAATAGTAAAATAGATATACTAGTCTAAACGTACTTTTTATAGTTAAGCAGAGATTATTTATAGCTTTAGTATCTTTTTAGTAATTTTTATTATTATTATAGTTTACTTTCTGTTCTATACGAGGTTTTAATAGAGTAATAGACTATAGTAATAAAATAAACTTAAAGTCTATATAAAGGTACTAAAAAGAAGATTAATATAGGCTAGTTAGTTATAGTATAATATATAAAACTAGAAAATAATATATATTACAGCTGAAGTAATTAAGTATATTAAATAGAATACTTTATAAGCACGTCTCTAGAATAGCTTAATTAAGGTTAGAGCTATTACGAGTATACTTAAAGAGGCCTTGTTATTTGTTAATATAGTATAGCCTTAGAAAATAATTCTTACCGTTATGCCGCTAATAGATTTTTTATTCCACACGGAGCCAATAATGTTAAAGCCCCCACATCGCATGTCTAGCACGATGTACCGCCTACCACTACATCTTCGGCGCTTGCGGCGCTCTCTTCTGACGTCTCTTCGATTTCCACGGAGCTTTCGTATGGCTTCTCTTCGACTCCCGCGGTGCCATCTAGCTCATACCTACCGGGCATTGGATGGGTTGCAACCTCAGCATCACGCTCGCCACAGCAAGCTCCCCAACGAGAAAGCCGTCAAGCACCTCCAGCGACTATGACGCGCCAGATTACGGACACAGCTTGCCCGGTGCCGCCAGCCTCTCTTCCGCCTCGCCATGGCTCGCTATCCTTCCCTCCTTCCTCGCTGGGGCGTTCGCCCTAGCGTGAAAGGAGCTGTAACGGCGGCATACAAGGTTTGTCGTGTCGTCCTACAGCTTACAAGTACATCTGCACAGCGTGCGCCCTAATGTCCGAGGGCTGCACTTGGACAAGACGAGGCTGTGCGGACCCGTTGTTGTAGGATGAAGGACGGCGAGCGGGCGCAGGAGTTGGGAGAGCCTGGCGAAGCGGATGTGAGGGCCTCAGGTGCTTGACTTTTGATAACCACCGGCCCCTTATGAGGACCTTGTCGGGTTTTCTTTGTTGGCGTAGCTTCGCTGCTCCAGATTGTTTCTTGGTTTTGCGATTGATTTGGGCCCGGCTCAATTTTGCCTGGGTCTGCCTATTGCTCTCAAGGATGTCTTTCTCCTTTTCTCCCGATTCGAGCGCAGTGCCCTTAGTCGCCTTGCAGATTAGACAGTCGACCGATTGATGACTGAACCGACTACAGTTTGAGAGACAAAACGTTGCCATGATTGACGGTTGCACCAACCAACTCTTGAACTGGCGACCGATTCGAGGCGATATTTCGGCATCGAGCTTGCATTCAACTTCTCGCCCGACGCGACGCTTATAGTGGACAGGGACCAGACTTGGCATTGGACACGGATAAGGGTATAGCTGGTCTGGAGCCGCGTACGTAGCAGTTGGTGGAACAACAAAGGCTGGGGAGAACGACAACAGGGGTCGTTATGGCAGTATATATACAGAACGGCAAGGAACCCAGGACGAGGCTACGACCCGAATGACATTACAACAGCGAGATTCTGGATGCGATCTCATTTGGAGGTGCGATATATGGGTTGGGGGGAAATCGAATGGTGGTGTCCCGTCCGAGGGAGTGGCTGCGAGAGCTTGGCGAAGAGCCTACTCAGTTGTTGTATTTTGATGGCTTTCCAATCCAAAGTGAAGGAAGAAGGCCAAGAAAGAGCGTAGTCTGCAATGCAAGACAGTTAGTCAAGCAATGTGCCCGTGCTTGATAACATGGCGAAGTCGGCGACGGATCGTGACTTGCAGCAGTGACACGGCATACTGATGGAGCTGCTATTGACATGTGACTATGCCTCATTCAAAGAAGTAGTGTTGCCCCGCATGGCTGCCCAAAGCCATATGTATTTGCACTGATGTTCGCAATGTCCTACCGCCGCCGAGGTATGATACAGAGGTCGACCTATTCCTACAACGTCCTCTCGCACCGTCCCGTCACGCCGTCTTTGGTTTCTTGGTGCCGTACTTGGACCGCGACGTGATGCGGTTTCCTACACCACCCTGCGCAACGTCAGTCCCGGCACCCGTCGAGTGGGCACGTGCCTTACCAAATCGAGCGCTCCCCGGACCAAGTGATACTTGACACCAGGACAGTCCTGCGCTCTGCCGCCGCGCACCATGACGACCGAATGTTGCTGCACGTTGTGGCCTGTAGCCCTTGTCAGCTACCACCCTTCGCTTCGGAGCAAGCCCATGCGCACCTTCTCCCGGTATGTATGCCGTAACAACCTTGCCGCTGCTCAGCCGCACCCTCGCAATCTTCCTCTCCCCCGAGTTGGGCTTCTTCGGCTTGGTTGTGCCGACCTTCAGGCACACGCCCTTGAGCTCGGGCCGGCCAGCCAGCTGCGGCGATCGGAGCTTCCGCGCCCGCTGAGCTGTGCGTCCATTCCGCAGCACCTGGATCAAGGTGCACTTGTGCGCGCGCGGGGCGGGTGCCGGCCATCTTGGGAGGACGGGGGCGGCCATTGAGGACCGCAGTGGCGGTGTCGTGAAGAGGAGGCGGCGCAGAAACTGGACGGGCATTGTGGCGGGATGGAATGCGACGTCGTTGGACGATGCTGAAGCGTTGAGGATGCAAGTCTTGGCACATGGTTTGTGCGGCCGAGCTTCACCCCGCCTGGGAAAGAGCGTCTGTTGCGAGCTTCTTTTTCTCGCACATTCCTACCCAGCATCGTTCGACCGCATCCCCGCCGTGTGCCCGGCCAGATCGCACCCTCGCTTCTCCAACCATGCAGGAACGACAATGGCCAGCGTCTCCAGTCCGAACCCATCTCCTTCTCCAGCTCCCTAGGGAGCTCCGAGACGCCATTTACGCCCATGCCCTCAAAGTCGCGTCTCCCGTTCAGCTTGCCTCGCCCATGCTGCAACACATACCACCCACGCTGCGACAGAGTCCCTCTCTACTCGCTGAAGCACTCGAGGCATTCTACAAGGTCAACACCTTCGCGTTGAACTTGGACACTCCTCTTGAGCATTTCTTAGCCGACTCTACGAGTCCATATGTCCAGCCGAAACATCACCTTCGCCAGCTCCTCATTGAGTGCAACGAACGATACACGTCGATTGCGATCGCGCACCTAGAAGAGTACGAGCAGACGCAGCGAACTTGCGTGGCGCGGCGTCGTTGGGAGAAGCTGTACGAAATACCGCACCTGCAACAAGTCACGATCCGCATGGACAAAAAGGTAGACGACTCGCTTTACACGCTCGACTTCGGCCCGGTCTTGTACACCTTGCGTGCAAGGAAACCGGCATTTCAAGTCACTTTCGAGCTCTCATTCGACTCGATTCTCCGAGAATATTGGAACAATCCCATGTGGCAACAATTTGACCCCGTGCCTGACGGTCCATACCGGCCCATGGGTTACGTCGACATGAGCGATCTCGTCATCCCTCCGTCCGGAGACGACGTCGCATACGTAAAAATGTACCTCGAAGAATCTAGGAAAGAGAGAAAGATGCCGCCGAATCGCAACATTAAGGATGGCCTGCTGGATGAAACCCCAGCAAATCGCCGGGCATTGGCCAAAACTTACGCAGTTAAGGAGCCTGCGCTTTTGCGATGTTTGATGGCAGAGCACTTCGACTTGTACCAGAGACATCGAGAGGAAGGCGGTGGCGAGACTCTGGGCTCATGACCACCCGCTATCACGGTGATTGAACGTAGCATTTGCCACTTGCTCCAGCAACTGACTGCTCCTTCCAAGGACGGGTTCCGTCCCGGTACTGCCCCTACATTCGACTTTGCTCCTCAACGCTCTGGCAATGGTATTGCTCCAGCAAGTCTCTGTGCGCCGCCAGACATTGTCAAGCAGACTCATTCATTGATTCATCAGAAGCAGACGCAGAATGTATTGGATATTCCGCGAAGGAGGCCGGATGCCACCCAAAAGCTTATCGTTGCCCTAACCAAGCATCCATACGAAGTTGCATTTACAGTACAAGTCCCTTGAGCGGTCAACCCCGAAATATCAACGTCGAGTACCTGACACTGCACGCTTACGCATGCTTCCTGGAACACTTTCATAATTGTCCTGGTGATGCTGGGCTTGTGCTCTTTTGCCAATCCGTGACCTGTATTTAGGCTATGTTCGTCCAGCTCTGCGTTTACGGATACGACGTGACACGCAACTCACCGCTCCCAACCAATGCTACGTTTCGCGTACGCGGGATTGAAAAGATGGATGATCGATTATCGAAAGGTTTGCTGGAGCGGAGTTGTACATTGAATCGAACCTAAAGACATCTCTTCTCTTGTGTTATTCGCATAGCATCATTGCACCTCGACCCCGCCGTATACCTTTGAGCCAAGAGAATGCCTGGGTTCCTTTTCCGGTCGATCGCTCTCGCCGCTTTGCTTTCAAGGTCCATCTTTTCCATACATGCTCCCTCGCCTCCATCTCTGACCACATGCAGCACGTCCTACACCCTCATACCAACCTACAGTCCCTGTCCCTGCTACACGGCAACAACCTACATTAACAACCCCTCCTGTCCTTTCACCCCAAATCACCCCTGTTCGATCCCAGATTGTATACAAGCAACCCTCATCACCGTCCCTGGTTGGAACCCCAAATGCACCACAACGCCCACCCGTACCTCGTATCTGCCCTGTCAGACTACTTGTCCTACCGGCTGCGCAACGTCTACGTTCGCATCCACGCTCGGCCCAGGCATCTGTCCTTCTCCGACACCGACGATCACGATTCCGCACTCGACGAAGCCTTGCTACATCACTACGACGACCGTGTTGAGACATTGTCCTGAGGACGGTATGCATTGTCCACCGCCGGACTGTTTATACCCAAGTGCATCCTATCTCCTCCTTTCGTTGGGGGAAGCAGCTGTACTGATGGATGTTGCAGGCACGGCAATGATCCCTGGAGGCGTGGTGGCAGGATGTAGTACCACGCCCACAGCAACGGAGTATAGGAAGTGCAAGGGGAGATGCGATGGAACTTGTGGAACGCAGTAGGTTACAGTGACAGCGGGGCTTTAGAGGAGGGGTGGCCCAGGACCGGGTGGGTACAGGGGAATGTGAGTTGTATGATGGCTTGTAATTGAAGCATATGTGGAGGGACGGCGGCAGCTTCATGGGTACAACGAGCGGTCCTTGTTGCTTAGCAATGTCATTCGAAAGGTGGGAGTAGCGTTGTACGTAATGTTGTTTTGGTGAACAAATGGTATGCTTCATTGACCATAATTTGTATTTCTGAGCGCAAATTAGCCGGACCGCTCATCGCCATCAGCCTCCCAAGGAGTTCAAATGGTTTATAGCGGCTCTGGGACGTAAACCCATAGCCAGTTGGGCGCATGGGATGAAGCTAAGCGACTGGGGGTGGAGTGAGCAAGGGCCAGCAAGTCGTATGACACAAACGGTCACAGATGTTTTGTCCTACTCAGGCCTTGTAGAGGAGATTGATAACATACGACTCCGTTCTCCCAAACACGCACTGGTGCGACGAACGCGGTGCGGTAGCTGCTAGCACTTGTGGTACCTTGCCTAAAAGGGAAAGGAGATTCATTCTTGTATACAGAGGTCGTGGTACAATCGCAATTTCGCCAATCACTAACATGAAAGAAAACCACCCCGAGCCCTTAGAGGAATACAAAGATCCTCATACCGTCGTGGATGAAACTGCAGCAGTGTCCGTTGCCGAAGCGGACTTTGTAGCCGAACTCGTGGCAGAGCCTGAAGCCGAAGTGATCGCCGAACCTGAGGCTGCACCCGAACGCGAACTGCGTAGAGCCGTCTTGACCTTTTCTGGAAAGTTCTTCTCAAAGTCATTCCCAGCATCCTCATCCGTGACATTGAACGCCTGGCTAGTGTCCCATATCATAGCTCCGCCGAAGTTTTCATCGTTGTTGTTCGCAAGGATCTTTCTTTTCAGTTCCTCGGATGTCTGCCAGCCCGATTCTTTCGTGGCATAGCCACTACCCGGGACACCAAGGAAGATGTTGACGGCTGCATTGGATGCGTTCTTGGACCAATCGAGCCACCTGTCCATCGTGTATCCAGACGACAATAATTTTCCTATAATAATCTATATAGTAATTTCCTTATCTATATTTAATACGCTAATTATAGATTATAATAAATTATTTTTAAAATATTCTAACACCTTAAAAAGTTAATATAAATTTTTTTATTAATATTTTATAATTAATATAGTTTTATAAGTTTTTTTTTTAAAATATTTTATATAGATTTTTATTTCTTTTTTTTTTAAAAAAAGCTCTATAATTTTAAACAACTTATTTTTAATATACTAGACTATAAGTTTTAATAAAATTAATTATTTAGTTATTTATATTAAATTTAAATCTTAAATAATAGTATAGTAGTTAAACTAATATAAAAAAAAATAATATTTATAAAATAAATCTATTACTATTAAAAACTTTTTTAATATAATATATATCTTTATAAAAATAAATTTTAATTTACTACTTTTTATTCTTGTAAAAGGGTTCTATATTAAATAAAATATTATTATAAAATATATATAGCTATTTATTAATATATTACTTATTTAAATAAAATAGTAGTATAACTATATCTAAAATAGTAATTATTATTAATTAATATAATAATTACGGAAATATAAATAAAAAATAGAAATTAGTATAAGTATAGTATATAAATAAAATATTTATATATATAAAGTAATCTTATTAACTATAGTTTATATCTAAATAATAACCTTAATATTATTTTATTAAATCTATTAATTTTTACTAGTATGGTTGCCTCGCGCACGTATATTTTTATCGCCTAGAGAGGATATCCGTGTACCTAGACGTGTCGGCGGCGCAAGTCGCGTCGTTATAGACCATAACAAATACCATGTCCAGTTTCACGTCCTTAAGGATCTCTTTGACCTTAAGCGTACTTGCTTCAGCCAGAGGATCAGGGCACTTGGCTGCGACACTCAAGTACTGCGGCTGGTCGTTATTATCGCCATCTAACTTCTTGCGCAACTCTGAAGCGAAGATACATGTATAAAGTAGATCGCTCCATTCAAAATCAAAATCAAAGCCGTCAACGACGGCGTCTCCAAACAGTCTAATAACCTTGGTATCGTTAGTATCGGGTCCATACATACGCCAGATCTTGTTAGCAGCCTCCTCTCTAGACAATAATAATACACGTGCGTAAGGCAACTGTGCTAGTAGAAATTAATAGATTTAATAAGATAGTATTAAGATTATTACTTAGGTGAATAAATTATAATTAAGGGTAAAAGCGGGCGTAAAAAGAAGATTTTTTACCTATCTACTACGCTTATACTTATCTATATATATTCTCTACCTTTATTTCTACGCTTATATTTAATAATAATAATTATTTTAAGTATAGCTATACCGCTACTTTACTTAAAAAAATAATATATTAATAAATAGTTTTATAAACTCAATACTAATACTTTATTTAATTTATAACTCTTTAAAAAAAGTAAAAAGTAATAAATTAAAAATAACCTTTATTAGCGTATATATTTAGCTAAGTTTATGTTTAACAGTAATAATTTTAAATTATAAATAAAATTTTTTATACTAGCTTAGCTGCTATATTACTGTTTAAAATTAGAATTTAACGTAGGTAAGTAAATAACTATCTCTTTTTTATAATAAATAACTAACCTTAATAGGACTTCTAGTATAGTATATTAAAAATAAATTATTTAAAATTAAAAAGCTCTTTAAGAAAAATTATAAAAAATATTTTATAAAGGATTTATAAAACCTATTTTATTATAAAGTACTAATAAAGAAGAAAAAAGCGTATTTTAACTTCTAAAGGGGGTAAAATAATTTAAAAAATAATTTATTACGATCTATAAGTACTATATTAGGTATAGATAATTAAATTACTATATAAATTATTATAAGAAAATTATCTATATTAGTAGTCTATATAGCGTTTTTCTTATTCTTAAACTATTTTTTTATAATACTATTACCGCCGATAGAAAGAAGAATAGTTTTATTCTTTTCTTAATAGGCGGTTATATTCCTTCTAATAATATATTAGCTACGTATTTAAAGGACGCTAAGTTACGGTCTTACAATAGGAGCTATTTAGTGTAGTTAATAACTATACGCTTACCCTAGATCCGGATAGCTAAAAATCTTAGTATTATCTTAGCTTATTTTATAGTTCGCAGAGTCTCTATACCGTACTAAAATAGTTAGTGCACAGAGATACGAAATGCACACCCTAATATTAATACGCTACTAATAAACTTAAGGCTATAAAACTCTATATAAAAGCCTTTATTATAAGATTTTTTAAAATTAAAATATTTTATAATTATAGATAGTTCTTATATATTTATATTATATAATATTTTAGTAATTAATATATTATATATATTTATATACTAATCGAATAAATAGTGTAGCTATAGTGGCTTAGGGTGACCAAAAGGGGTTTTAAAAAAGAAGGAGTATGTATATACCTTTTTTATATATATTATATTAATTAATATATTACGTTTTATTATTAAAACTAATATTTATTTTTAACTTTAAAGGTTTATAAATATATACTTACTAAATATTTTTTAATTTTTATTTAAAATAATTATATATTAGTATTTTCTAAATATAATTATAATAATAAAATATAAAATAATTATAATTTAGTATATAATATTAACTAATAAAAATAGTATATACTTTTTTAAAAGCGTTATAAAAATTAAAAGGTTTATAACTTTTTACTTATTTAGTATTATTTAATATATATTTATATATATATATATTTATATACTAATCGAATAAATAGTGTAGCTATAGTAGCTCGGGGCAACTAAAAGGGGTTTTAAAAAAGGAGGAGTATATATATATCTTTATATTTAATATATTAAAAAATTTAGGTAAGACTAGGTTAAAACATAATATTTATTTAATATAAAGGTATAAATATACTCCTTCTTTTTTAAAACCTTTTTTAGTTACCCCTAAGCCACTACAGCTACAATATTTATTTAATTAGTATATAAATATAGTATTATTTAATAATTACTTTTTTTTTTTAAAAAAAAAAATAAGCCTTTATATTAAGGCTATCTAACTATTTAAGGAAAGTACTTTATCTCCTAAGTAAACTAACGACCGGCTCTTTAATTCCTAACTAATATATATAGGCTAGTTAAGTAACCTATACTAGAATTTAATTAATTACCTAAATAGGTATAGTCTCCTTCCTATTTAGAAATAGCTTTATACTAATTAGGTAAGGTTGCTACGCTAACCTAATTAAGTATTAAACTAAGTCTATTTAGGAAATTAACTAGCCTAATTAAGTATATATAACTAAATCTAATAAGGGTAAGTCTAAAACCTAATAAACTAATTAATTAAATAGTAGATTAAAGTAGACAAGAATGAGATTTAAACTCGTAACCTATAATATTACTATTATAGATAGCTAGGTGTATTATCTACTAAGCCATATATCCTCTCGCTAATAATTACTTAAAATAAATATATATTATACTATATACTAAATATTTATACTATAGAATTATAATATAATTACTAATTTATTTATAAAATTATTATATTATTTAATTTTTTTCTTATAAATATTTTAAAACGTAATAACTTTTCTAAAACTATATAAAATTAAATATAATTTTATTATATTATTTATCCTCATATAGAGAGTATATATATATAGATTTTACTAATATATTATTAACTAATTAAAAAGTTATATAATAAACACTAAAATTTTTATTTTTTATGTAAGTAAAATATAATTATTTATTAAAGAGATAAAGAATATATAATAATATTTAATATATTAATTATTATATATTTTTTATATTTATATATTAATCGAATAAATAGTATAGCTGTAGTATTTAATTATTATATTATATAATAATTCTTTATTTAATTTTTAATTATATTAAAATAGTTATTAAATATTAAAACGTGTAAAATAAATTTTTTTAATAATATATTAATTTTACTAATAAATTATTATTAGTATATTAATTTTTTATTATTAATATTTATTTTATAGTATAATATATATTTATTTCCCCTTCTAAGTAGGAGACCAAAAACTACTCTACTTAGATAACCTAAGTATATAACTGCGTTATATTTACTAGAATTAATATATAGAGTTTACTATTACTTTAATAGTTTCTATTTAATATAGTTTAATTTAATTTTATAATATTATGCCTTTTAGAGCGCTAAAGCCTTTAATATAAAATTTTTTTATTATCGTTACTAGTAGGTTTTTTTAATATTTAATAATTTAATAATAATAACCTTTTTGCTAACTCTCCCTCTATAAAAATAATTTTTAAAGTACTAATAACTAATTTAAGCCTCTTTAGGTAATTTAAAGTATTATATATTATTATTTTTATTTATTTTTACTTCTATTTTTACCGTAAGTACCTGCGCTTAGTAACCCTTTTATATTTCTACTTTTACCTAGTCCCTCTTCCTACGCGTATATAAATATATATTTTATACTTACTTTAGCTACAGCTTAAAATTATAAATTTTATTTTTATAGTATATTACTAGCTCTTTTATACTTTTAGTAATAATTACTATACGCTTCTAAAATAACCTATTAATAGTATTATATAAGGTAGTAAGGACGTTTATTTATTATATATACTACTACTAGACAGCTAAATTACTATATACTAAAGCAATAATACTAAGCTTAAATACAATAAAAACTACTATATTTAGCTAAAAAAAGTATATATACAATTTAGTCTAGATAAAGTTACCTTTATATAATTTTTTAATATTCTTAATTTTTAATTTAGTAATCTATAAAGCGTAAAAGTATAAATATTAATTTATAGCTATATAAAAATTATATAAAAGATTTATTTATATTTTATCTCTTAATACCTTATTAGTTTTAATAGTAAAGCGTAGGTACTACTTAAACTTATTAGATATAGTAATTATATAGGTTTTTTTACTATTTATATTATACGTATAGCTCTTAAGGTAACTATATTATATTATACTAAGTACCTTAGTACCTACTAATATAAACTATTAGTTTAATACTAACCGCTAGCCTACTAGTATATTTATTATTTAATTAAATAGCTATTTAAATAGATATTATCCTTAATTAACTTTTATAAGCTTAGCTTTTAATTATTACGTATATTATTTAATACTTAATAGAGTTCCTTTACTATATTTATACCACTAGATCGTCGTCTAGGCGTACTTATTACTTTTTAATATATATTTATTTTAAGTAATTACTAAATATTATTAAATAATTAAAAAGTTATAGAACTTTTAATTGCTATTTTTTTTAAGAAAAGTATATACTATTTTTATTACTTAATATTATATATTAAATTATAATTATTTTATATTTTATTATTATAAATACATTTAGAAAATACTAATATATAATAATTTTAAAATAGAATTAAAAGATATTTAGTAAGTATAACTTTATAAAACTTTAAAGTTAAATCAAATTTTAGATTTGATAATAAAGAGTAATATATTAATTAATATAGTAAATTAATAACTAAACTATTATATAATATAAATATATAAAGCTATTTATAATTCTAAAAAATTTAAACTGTAAAAAAATCTTATAATAAAAGCTTTTATATAGAGTTTTATAGCCTTAAATCGTTAGTGGCGCGTTTATGTTGGGGTGTGCATTTCGTGTCTCTGTGCACTGACTGTCTCGGCACGGTAGTCGGCAAGGTTCTGCGACTTCTTAGCGCGGCTGCACATAGGCGGAGATTCAGGACAACCCACATGTCCGGATCCACCACTGGATCCAATATTGTCCGCAAGCGAAACGACGAAGGCAATCGTGAGAATCTGGTGCCCAGCAATAGCGGCCCTTCCATGTTACCTGGGGGAATATCGAGCATCGACTTCTTCATCTAAGTAAACAGTGTTAGCTCAAAGTGCATGTGCCGGAGTTCTCTAGTTGCATCTACTCACGCTCGCAGTATCTATACAGAGGGTCCTGGCGGGCGAGTTTATCATAATTCCCCTTCGAATTTTGTCCCCAGTATACTGCAAGATTATCCTGTTTGCTTGCATTATACTTTGCGAAGGCGGAGCCGACTCCTAGCAGTAGCGATGACAGGACAGAAGAAGTCCGCATATTGGAACTGAAGCGTGAATATATGGACGGTGTGTGGTAACGGTTGATGAATTTATTGCACTGATACAATAATCGAAGCTCCGGTGGTTCAATACAATAAGTTGATGGTAGAATGATGGAGGAGAAGAAAATGGGGAAGGGAGAACTTATAGCAGGTATAGCCAAGAGCTGAACGCAGGAATTAGTCACCATAGAGAGCACGAGTGCTCACGCGAGCGTGAGTCGCTTCCCGTAATGAAGGGGCTGAAGATATGACGCCATCGCTTTGATTGCGTTGTCATCATCAAATTTTGAGTCAGTAGTCCGACTAATGAAGCGAGTAACCGCATGTATCGAACCTGGACAGAGGGACTACCTCGCAGGATGAGACTTCAACTCATTCTAGACTCTGCTCCGTGGCAGGCTCTGTCCTACCAACCATGACTTCCGGAACGCAAATCTATTGCCTCACCAAGACCTACTTCAAATACGCTCGCACCTTTTTATGATAATTACCGTTCGCCCACGACTGACTGGCATCCGAGAGCATCACACCACCAAAGGTCGAGTTGCCCTTCGTCCAATCGATGATATCCACCAGCTTTTGGGGCTCAACATAACCACTGCCTGCCGAAGGCCCAGCTGCTAGGCCCATAAAGACTTGTCTCTTCTTTTGGCTTTCGCCCAGGCATCTCAGACCCCAAAGTTGAATGTGGGAGACAAGGGTTCATATCCATTATCGTTGTAGAATTGTACCAAGGCGATATCGAAAATGTCCCCTGCGAGAATGCCGCCCATGGGTTGCTTCCTGGGTTCTGGACCCCTGCACATTAGTGCGCCTGTCAAAAGCGCTTTGCTATTGGTGAGATCGTGTAGCGCTTTCGCCCAGTCGACAAGATGGCTGCCTGTGTTCTCTATATCGATGTCGAAGCCGTCGATAACGGCATCACCGAAGGGGCGGTGGACTTTGGAAGATGCGTTCACAGGACCGAAGGTACTCCAACGCAGCCGGGCGCTATCACTCGCTGCCTCGGCGCCAGAGAAACTGAAGCCTGCACTGGAACCACCTATAGATAGTAGGATCGTCTTGTGGTGTTCTTTTTGGCACTTCGTAATATCTGCACTACAAGGAGCGTCAGCTGTGATTATTGCCCAGGTGTGCAATGCCGCTTCGTCGTAAACCTATCCGATGCTGATTAGCTGAACGTTTACGGTTGCAGAAGTTGAACGTGCCCTATGCCCGCACAGTCTGGGACGCCGTCTTTCACTTCACAATGCTCGTCTTGCTTGCCAAAATTCTGACTCGAATTAGTAAAGCGCACAGCAGGGGAAGGGGCTGACACACCAACCATGCTTTGATTGGATCGAGCACAAATGCCAATATGAAGATCTGCGAGCGGTCTCAGAGACGGTATGCCGTCTGTTACTCATTGCTCCATCCGCACCGGCACATCGCTACCTATGATATTGTTAGCTGGAGACAAGTTGCCCTCACACTCCTCTCGACAGCAACGCAAAACACTCACTCTCACAATGTGCCAACAGGGCCTGCTGTGCGTTTTGGCCACCTTTGGAGCCCTGGCCCCAATATACTGCGATGGAGGTTTTGGAGTCCAGGCTGTAGGCCCAAGGACCCCGAAAACGCCCAACAGGAGCCAGAGCGCAAGCGTGGCTGCCATGACTGTACCGAGACTGGAATCATGACAGAAGCCGCCGCAATAAGAATTAGAGACATAGAACTGCGGTCATCAAGATTAGGTTCTTAATTACTGGCACAGGGCACAATCACGAGCCCAGTAAAGTACTTGATGACCAACTCATCGCAATCGCAAAACGGCACTGGACCATCGAGAAAGCCGATGCGAACCAGTGATCAAACGCTATCGACACGACCCAGCGAACACGATTGGTCACAACGATGCTTGTAGAATAAAGCAATCTTTTGATGCATCGACTACACGGCGCTAGTATATGAAGAGCAGGTCCTTGAAGCCCAATCACAACAGGATCAACCAATAGAAAGGGTAAGTAGATGCCAACGACAGTCGCGGAAGAAGCACTAAGGCTTATAAGCGGGGACGTAAGGACCATAAATTAATTAATTAGTTCTTTAACGACAATATATTTTAGAGACGTTTTTATTCCTTAATATAATACACTAAATTTTAGTAATAACTATTTTATTTAGTTTATTATTTTTATATTTTATAAATATTTATAAACTTTACTATTTTATATACTTTTTTATATTTATCTATAGGAGCTGTATTAACTTAGTATACACTACGTTCTTACTTAATATAAAAATAAATAAAAATAGAGGCCCTATAACTAGGGCCTATTAAATATAAATTTTTTTAAATATTATAGTAGTAGAGTAACAATATTAATTAATAAATTTATTAGGCTATAATAGTAATAACGGCGCGTAAGTAAAACTATAGGTAGAATTATAAATAAAACTATAGGCCGTATATAGCGCGTTTAAATTACGCCTTTCTCTCTCTTCTACGCTATATAATACTTTCTAAAATATTTTCTTCTTTTTCTTTTTTAGATTATTATAGCTAAGAGGATTTTAAAGTCTACTATCTTTTAAGCGTTTAATAATTACGACTACTAACCCTAGCTAAAAATTAATAGTAATTTTAACTTTTACTTAAAACTTAGATAACTAGTAGAGCTATATTAAAAATTATTTAAAAAATTATTATAAGTTTATAGAGGAGGCTAGTCTAAGACTTTTTTTTATTATTAGTATTTTTAGTTTTAGGTTAGTTACCGTATAGTTTTTAATTTTTAAATATAAAATAATATTTAATTTTAACGTCTACGATAATATAATAGAGCTAGTAAAATAGTAGCTAAAAAATATTAAAGGCTTACTAAGTAAGGTAGAAGTAATATATACTTAAAGATAAGTAATAAGGAATTCTTTAGGGCGGTGTAAGAAAAGTAGATATAGTTTAAAAAAAAGCCTTTTAAAAGCGGTTAAAATTATTTATATATATATATAGACAAATTTTAAAAGCCGGTATAGAAGCTATTAAATATTAGTAGTTATTATAAGAGAATTAAGAGATTATACGGGGAGTACTATATTATATTTTAATATTTTAATTACTATCTGTCTAAAAAGGTTATAGGTTATTAGTACTAGTAGAAAAGTTATTATAGTTACTATATAAGAAGCTTATTAAGAGTTAGTATTAATAACGTAATATAGTAGAAGTTTAAATAGCTAGTCTAGAGTTGCGTAACGTTATAGTAATATCCCTAAAGGAAAGGCTACTATTTTATATATATTTTAAATATTATTACTATTTATAAAATTATGATAGGCTTATTTAATAAATATAATAATAATAGTATAAAAGTAATTTTTATTATATATATATATATACTAAATAAAAAGTATAGTTATAAAAACTATAAAAATAATTAAGAAAAAGGTTTTTTTTTTAAAAGAAACGTAGATATACATACATATATATATATATAATATATTAAAAAAGATATATAGTTTAGAAGAGTAAACGGGTTACAGTTATATAGGACACTTTAGATTTTATTAGGGGGGGGGGGAGAGACATTAGAAACACCTAAATCTAAAAAGTTACTATTTTTAAAAATTAATATAAAATTAATTACTAAGCTAAAAAATACATAAATTATACTATTTTTAAAAAAAAGGTTAAGGAGGTTTATATACCAATTTTAATAACTAGTTTATTAGTATATATAATTAGAATTACCTAAATATAATAATATTTATAGTCTCTTTTTTAGGTCCCAATAACTTTTTAGGTAGTAAATATATTTAACTAAAATTTTATTTATACTATTCTAGGACGAGCGTAGGTTATATAACCTAACTTTTAATATTTATTTATTGTATAATAATAAATATATATAACTAGTAAAAATTTAACTCTTACTTATATAATTAGTGATTACGTAATATATTATTAATATTATAGTATATTATAATGTCTTTTAATATTTATATACTTAAACGCCTATTCTTTTAAAATAGCACTAAATCTTTTAAAACTTAAATATAAAATATATTTACTTCTAAAAGTAAATAATTCTTCTTCTTTAATTACTACTACTTTAAAAAAGTTTTCTACTACTATTTATAAGCCTATAAGTTATAGTAAAATAAAGAAAAACACTAAAAAATAATTATAATATAAATAGAGTTTATATAGGAGGTATAAAAAAGGTACCTAAATAAAATAAAAGAGTTATTAATAGAGTCTTAACTAGAAGTCCTATGAAAATAAAAATAAACAAGTACTATTAAAAAATAATTTAAATCTTATAATAAGATAATTATAAAGAGTATTAAAATAGGAAAATAATATAATAAACTAATTAACGTACTTCGTGAGCTTTATAAAGCTACGGTACAACGCAATAACGAGAACTTAATAAATACTAAACAGCTTATATATAACGAGGCCATGTGCGAGCAGTGTAATAATATAATTAATATAAGTAAAAAACAAATCTGTAATTAATAAAGAAAATACTAAAATAAGATTATAATACGCTAAAGAAAATAAAAAAAGTATTAAAAATATAAATTTAAAAAAGAATTAGATTTTCTAATAAGTTTATAATATAAAGGAGTAAAGCTAAAAGAGAATATTATAGAAAAAAGGTAATAATAAAGTAAGAAAAAAGGTAATAATAAGGTAAGAAAAAATTATTATTAGCTAATTATAAAGTAAGTTACTCTAACTTTTTAAAATATTAAAATATATAACTTTATATATATATTTAAGTTATACTTTTAGTATTTTAGTATATATTATAATAAATTATTTTATAGGTTAATAGTGTACCGTATAAGTTTAAGGTAGAAGTAATTTAGTATTTATTAAAATACTAAATTTTTTTATTTATTATACTAATAAAGATTATATAAATAAAGTCCTTATACCTAAGGTTAAACTAAATATAAAAAGGGATATGTTTTATAAAGTTTTATTACTCTTTTTTTTTAATATAATAAAATATATATACAGGGGGGTGATATTAAAAAAAGTGTAATTAAAAAAAACTAGTATTTAAAACTTTAATAACTCTATAAATATTAAATTTAAATATTTAAAACTATATTTATTAATTGGAAAAGTTATAAAAGATAATATAATATAGTCTAATTAGGCTTAGCGTATATATAGCCTTAGCTATATAGGCTTAAACTTAAAACTTTCTTTTATACTTAGATTTACGTATTAATATATTTATATATATATATTTGTATATTAATCGAATAAAAGGGTGTGGCTGTAGTGGCTGTATAGGCGACTAAAAGGGGTTTTAAAAAAGGAGGAGTATATGTATGCCTTTATACTCAATGTGTCGAAAAAGTTACATATTAATAACTTTTTATCTAGAGTATTAAATTGGCTAAAAAATATATATAAATTACTATGTTATATATATTACTTATATAATTATTTATAGTATAGATTTATTATATATTACTAGAATTATCTTATACTTGATTAAAATAAATAAATAGTAAAAATTAAGAAATAGCGCAATATATTTTACGTAATTTATATTTTTTATAATTTTATATATAATTTTAAACGTTTCAGCCCTAATTTATAGTTAATAATATATTATTATTATTATCTAATATATACGTAAAATTAGACTAATCTAGTTAGGTAATAATAAAATCTTAGTGATTTAGTATTTTTTATTATCTAAAATTTAATATAAAAATTATTCTATTATCTTTACTATATAAAAAGTTATTAGACTTTAAATTAAAAAAACTATAAAAAGTTTTTAGGCTATTACTTATTTAATATAATAGCAAACTAAATTATTATTTTATTTTTAAACTTATTGCATAGTTCTACTTTTATATAGTATTTTAAATTTTTAAAAATAAGTTAAAAATATAGGTTTCTAAATTAAAAAGTAATAAGTATGCCTAGACGACGATCTAGGGGTATAAACGCAGTAAGGGAACTTTATTAAGTACTAAATTATATACGTAATAATTAAAAGCTAAACTTATAAAAGTTAATTAAGGATAATATCTATTTAAATAGTTACTTAATTAAATAATAAGTATACTAGTAGGCTAGCGGTTAGTATTAAACTAATAACCTATATTAGCAGGTACTAGAGTACTTAGCGTAATATAATACAGTTACCTTAAAGACTGTATATATAATATAAATAATAAAAGGACCTATATAATTACTATATAAACTTTTTTTATTATTAAAGTTACCTAATTACTATATCTAATAAGTATAAGCAGTACCTGCGCTTTATTATTAAAACTAATAAGGTATTAAAAAATAAAATATAGATGAATTTTTTATATAACCTTTATATAGTTATAGATAAATACCTATATCTTTACGCTTTATAGATTACTAAATTAAAAATTAAGGACGTTAAAAAATTATATAAAAGTAACTTTATTTAGTCTAGGTAGCGTATATACTTTTTTTAGCTAAATATAGTAGCTTTTACTATATTTAAGCTTAGTATTATTACTCTAGTATATAGTAATTCGGCTATTTAGTAGTAGTATATATAGTAAGTAAATACTTTTACTACTTTATATAACACTGTTAATAGGTTATCCTAAAAGTATACAGTAATTATTAATAAAAATATAAAAAAACTAGTAGTATACTATAAAGATAAAATCTATAACTTTAAACTATAGTTAAAGTAAGTATAAAGTATATATTTATATACGTGTAGAAAGAGGGACTAAGTAAAAATAAAAGCGTAGAAAAGTCGCTAAGCGTAGGTACTTATAGTAGATAGTAGTAGTAGTAGTAATATTTTAAAATATATAATTTTTTAAATTATAACTAGTAAAAGCGCTTAAGAAGACTTAAATTAATTAGTATTTTACTAGAGATTCTTTATTAGGAGCCTTCGTTAGGAGCCTTTATTAAAAGTAAAATTATCTTTATAAAGAAAGAGTTAGTAGAGAGGTTATTATTATTAAGTTATTAAGTATTAGAGAAAGCTGCTAGTAATAGTAGTAGAAAAATTTTATACTAAGGGCCTTAGCGCTCTAGAAAGTATAATATTATAAAATTAAATTAAACTATATTAAATAGAAACTGTTAAAATAATAGTAATCTTTATATATTAATTTTAGTAAATATAACGCAGTTTTATACTTAAGTTATTTAAGTAGAGTAGTTTTTTGCCTCCTACTTAGGAGGGATAGGTTTTTAAATAATATCTAAAATCTCTAAACTAGGACTCTATACTCTAAACTTAAATTATTAATTATTTAGATAAGAAATAATACCTAAAACTTAGTTTATAAATATTATATAGTAATTACTAATATATATATATATTATAGCTAATTTAATACCCTAGGTAAAAAGTTATTAATACGTAATTCTAAATAAAAAAAAAGTATTAAGTTTAAGTCTATATAACTAAGGCTATAAATACGCTAAGCCTATTTAGGCTTCTTTATATTATATTTTATAATATTTCCTATTAATAAAATCAGTTTTAAATTTTTAAATTTAATATTTATAGAGTTATTAAACTTTTAAAACCTAGTCTTTATCGATTACGCTTTTTCTAATATCACCCCCCTATAACGTACTCTATAAGTAAGCTAATTATCTAGGCGAGCTAATTATTATACTAAGACCCTACTAAAATCTATACTATATATAATAGTATATAGTAACTATAAACTATTATTTAAAATTATAATAGGCTAATTAATTTAAAATCTACTACTACTTGTTACTTATAAATATATAAGTTATACTTAGTTTTACTATAATATCTATAACGCTTTTAAATAGACTTATCCTTATTAGCGTATATCTTTTTTTTTTTTTTACTATTACTACACGCTATATACTCCTATAGAGTAGCTAACTACTAGCTTTTTTTTAGCTCTAAGTATTCTTTTATACTATATACGCTTTCTTTTATATAATTTATATTATATAGTAGCTTTATTAGCTGTTTAAAATTTAGTATTCTCCTTTTAGGCTAATACTAGTTTATATACAGGGGGGGGACATTAGGAAACATAAATTAAAAAAGTTACCTTTTTTATAATAATATAACTTTTTAGTTATAAAGACTAAAAATACAAAAATAATATTATTTTAAAGAGAAAGACTAGCGTATTCTATTTACCCTGTTAGGGGCTGCTTACTAAGGGGTTTAGGGGTAAATAAAAATTAGTAAACAAAGAAAATTTTTATATCCCTACTTTAGACTATAATAACTTTTTATTTAAGGTGTAAAATTTGCTTATTTTTATATATATAATAATAGATACTAAGTTTTATTAATATATAGAATATTTTTATATATTTATATATTAATTATATAATTATACATAAAAGTCACTTTTTTATATTTTTAATAATAAACTAGTAAATAATAAATTACTAATACTTAGTATAGTAGTCTTTAGTTTCTATAACTACCTTATAATAATTAGAGAGTAATAAAATATAATTATTATTAACTTTTTAAGGTATTGTATTCCACTCCTCTATAGTAGCTCTTTTAAAGGCCTCTATACTTTATAAACTAAATCCTACCCCTAAATTAACCTTTTTATTTTTAATTAGTCCTAATTTTAATAAACTCTATATATTTTCTATAAGGGCTAAATGAGGACTATAGACTAGGTAAGGAAATAAAATAATTTTATTATTTTTAAACTAGTTTAAAACGTCTGTTGTTTTATAAATAGGGACGTTATCTTATTATAATTACTAACCTAAATTAATATTAATATAAAGATTATAATCCCTCCTAAGTAAAAGGTAAAAAACTATTCTACTTAGGTAATCTAAGTATAAAACTACGTTATATTTACTAGAATTAATATATAAAGTTTACTATTATTTTAATAGTTTCTATTTAATATAGTTTAATTTAATTTTATAATATTATACTTCTTAAAGCACTAAGACCTTTAGTATAAAGTTTTTCTACTGCTATTACTAGCAGCTTTCTCTAATACTTAATAACTTAATAATAATAATCTTTTTACTAACTCTTTTTCCATAAAAATAATTTTAATCTCTAGTAAAATACTAATTAATTTAAGTCTTTTTAAGCGCCTATACTAGTTATAATTTAAAACATTATATATTTTAAAATACTATTACTATTATTACTACCTGCTATAAATACTTATACTTAGTAATTCTTTTATATTTTTATATTTATCTAGTCCCTTTTTTTACGCGTATATAAATATATACTTTATACTTACTTTAACTATAGCTTAAAATTATAGATTTTATCTTTATAGTATACTATTAGCTTTTTTATATTTTTAGTAATAATTATTATATACTTTTAGGGTAATCTATTAATAGTATTATATAAGGTAGTAAGGACGTTTACCTATTATATATATTACTACTAGATAGCTAAATTACTATATACTAAGGCGATAATACTAAGCTTAAATATAGTAAGAGTTACTATACTTAGTTAAAAAAAGTATATATACTACTTAGATTAGATAAAGTTATCTTTATATAATCTTTTAATATCCTTAATTTTTAATTTAGTAATATATAAAGCGTAAAGGTATAGGTATTTATTTATAGCTATATAAAGGTTATATAAAGGACCTATCTATATTTTACCTTTTAATATATTATTAGCTTTAATAATAAAGTGTAGATACTACTTAAACTTATTAAATATAGTAATTAGGTAATTTTAATAATAGAAGAAGTTCGCGTAGTAATTATATAGGTTTTTTTACTATTTATATTATATACGTAGTTTTTAAGGTAGCTATATTATATTATACTAAGTATTTTAGTACTTACTAATATAGGCTACTAGTTTAATACTAACCGCTAGCCTACTAGTATACTTATTATTTAATTAAGTAGCTATTTAAATAGATATTATGTTTAGTTAACTTTTATAAGCTTAGCTTTTAATTATTATATATATAGTTTAGTATTTAATAAAGTTTCTATACTACGTTTATATACCTAAATTGTTATCTAGGCGTACTTATTACTTTTCGATAAAGATTATAATTATAATATAATATATATATATATCTTTTTCGACACATTGAGTATAAAGGCATACACATACTCCTCCTTTTTTAAAACCCCTTTTAGTCGCCTACACAGCCACCACAGCCACACTTTTTATTCGATTAATATACAAATACAAATATATATATATATTATATTAATAAATAAAGGAGTATAAAAACTTTATAAAACTTACTTATTTTTATAAGTAGTCTAACTTCAGGTATAAGAACTTTAATTATATAGTCCTTACTAGTATAAGAAGTAAAAAAATTAGGTATTTTAATAAATACTAAATTACTTCCACCTCCTACCTAATTAACACGCTAAACTTATAGGGTAATATCGTAATCTATAAAATAATTAATATAATTAATATTAAAAAACTAAAACTATAGCTTAAAAATAGATAAAAAGTTATATATTTTAATATTTTAAAAAGTTAAAAAGTTAAAATAACTTACTTTATAATTAGTTAGTAGCTAGTTCTTTTCTAACTCTATTATTACTCTTTTTTCTATAATACTCTTTTGTAGCCTAACCCCTTTATATTACTAACTTATTAGAAAGTATTAAATTTTTTAAATTTATATTTTTTTAATTTTTTATAGTCTCTTTAGCGTATTTTAATCTTTTTTTAGCGTTTTCTTTATTAATTATTAGTTTTTTTATACTTATATTAATACTATAATCCTCCTCTTTTAAAATCCTTTGTAAGGATCTTTTTAAGATATTTAGACTATTATCTATTAATAGTCTTTTATTTTCTTTTTTAGGGCTTCTAGTTAAGTCCCTATTAATAACTCTGTTTTCTCTTTTAGTTACTTTAGTAACTCTACCCCTTTTAATCTTTTTTATATTATAATTATCTTTCTCCTTTTTTTTAATTCTATTTATAACGTTATAAATAGTTTATAGAGACTTTTCTAAAGTAGTAGTAATTAAAAAAAGAGAATTATTTACTTTTAAAAGAAGTTTAACTTCAGATTTAAGTTTTAAAAAATTTGGCGCTATATTAAGGAAATAGGAGTTTAAGTTTATAAAAGTAAAAAGATATTATAATATACTATAATATTAATAATATACCACGTAATTAGTGATCATATAAGTCTTAGTAAAATTTTTATAATTTATATAATTTTATTATTAGATTACTAATCTACTTCGAAAAACTAGTCACGTGACCTATACTAGGCCTAAAAGGGTATAGTTAAAATTTTAGTTAAATATATTCACTAACTAAAAAGTTATAGGAAACTAAGAAGTTATAGGAACCTAAAAAAAGGAATTTAAAATATTATTATATTTAGGTAATTTTAATTTATTACACGTAATTAATAAGTAGCACGTAAAATCCTTATATAATTCTCTGTAATTTTCTATTTTAAACGGTATTACTCACGTATTTTTAGGCCTATTATTTAATTTTATATAAATTTTTAAAAAAGATATCTTTTTTAATTAAACTTTTTTTTGTCACCCCCCTGTAGCATAAAATTAAATAAAAAAATATTACTCTAAATTACGTAATAAGTCTATAATAATACTATTAGTTTATAATAGTAATAGCCGGGGTAAAACACAATAATAATAAAATATAAAAGAATAAAAAAGTCTTTTATACTTATACTCGGGAGTAATTATTTTAAATATTAATACTATAAAATAGGCTATATAACTTTTTACTATTTTTAAGGCGTGCTAGTACCTATTAACCTAATATAAAACTAATATAGTTTATAATTAAGTTATTATAGTTTTTAATAATAACTAAACAATAAATAAGTTTGTCTATACGAGTTAAAGTACTTTAATAAATATATAAAAAAAAGAGTTTTTAAATATTATATATTAATTATTAACGACTATAAAAGCTATAATTTACTTAAATTTTAGTATTACTATAAGGATAATAAGATTATTACTATCTATATACTTTTTTATTTATTATACCTTTTACAGCCCTTAAATATATATTAATTTACTTTTTCAATAAAGGTATATAGACGTTAACCTAAAGAGTGTATATATAATTATATTATATATATTATTTATTCCCCTAGGGTTATTACCGTAACGTTATATAATTCTAGACTAACTGTTTAAACTTCTACTATATTCTGTAATTAACTAATTATTAATAAGATTTTTACGTAGTAACTATAATAACTTTTCTACTAGTGCTAATAACTTATAACCTTTTTAATAGTAATTAAAATATTAAAATATAATATAGTACTATCCGTAAAATTACTTAATCTTTTTATAATAACTATTAACTTTTTAATAGTAAGTTTCTATACAACTACTTTATAGCGCCGTAGTATACCTATCTTCTACCGTTTAGTAAGCGTAATTACTCTGTAAGTAAGTTATAATATATTATAAGCTTTAATATCCTATTCCTACGTGTACGTATAAATAATTTTAACTACTTTTAAAAGTTTCTTTTTTTAGAACTATACCTACTTTTTTTATACTACTTTAAAAAACTTCTCTTTACCTATCCTTAAGCGTATAGTACTTTTTATTTTACCTAGTAAGCCTTTAGCGTTTTTAAATAATTATTTTACTAGCTCTATTATATTACTATATAAAAATAAGCCGTATTTGGAGTTATTAAGATTAAGGATTACCTTATATTTAAAAATAAAAACCTATATAGTAGCTAATTTAGAACTAAAAATATTAAAAAAAGTTATTCCTTTAAAAAGACTAGTCTTCTTTATAAACCTATAATAATATTTTAAGTAGTTTTTAATATAATCCTACTAGTTATTTAAATTTTTAATAAAAGTTAAAATTACTGTTAATTTCGAATCGGAGTTAGTAGTTATAAGTATTAAATACTTATAAGTAGGTTTTAAAGTCCTCCTAGCAATAATAATTTTTTTTAAAAAAAAAAACAAAGAAAAAAGATATTTTAAAAGGTATTATATAGTATAGAAAAGAGAAAAAAACGTAATTTAAATACGCTATATACGACCTATAGTTTTATATATAGTTTTACCTATATACCGTTATTACTATTATAGTCTAATAAGTTATTAGTTAAATTATTACTCTACTAGCTATAAAATTTAAACAATTCTATATTTAATAGGCTTTAGGTTATAGCGCCTCTATTTTTACTTATTTTTATATTAAGTAAGAACGTAGTGTACACTAAGTTAATATAACTCTTATAGATAAACGTAAAAAAATAATAATAATTAAATATAATATATAAATTTATAATAAATAATATATAAGAAGATTTTAAATAATACTTAATATTATTTTATATAATATAGTAGTAGTGTAAGTAAAAGTTTAGTAAAAATAAGTAACTTATATATATTAACGCCGTATCTATAAAGTTTATTAATCGGTTTAGTAAGTTTTTATATATAATAGTATTTAAATTAAATAATAAAACTATAAAATATAAAAAAAATTACTATTAACTAAATATTATATAAATTATACCTAAAGAATATTATTCTATATTAAGTATATTTTATATAATATCGCGATGAGATACCTTAGAGCTTATATTACTAACTTATAAAACTGTTTAAAATAAAGTATTTATTTTTTCTTTATATATATATAATGCGGCTCTTTAGTATTTTCTTTTATAAAACTAGTTCGTACTCTTTAATTTTAAAATTTAGTAATTTTTAGCGTATTTTTCCTTTATAGTTATAAGTCTAGCGTTTTAAGAGTAATAGAAAATTTTTCCTACGCACCTAATTATTAGAAATCCTATTTTTTAAAACTCTAATTAATTCTTTAATTTTTTATTTAAAAGCTTTTAGTTCTATAAATCTAATAAGTATTACTTTATTTATATACTAATAAGGATCTATATTGTTAGCTATTAAACGCTTAGTAAGTTTTATAATTAATAATTCTCTAAGCGTTATAATATCTAAACCTATTTTATTCTTTCTAATTAATAATATCTGTCTTACTAATTTAGCGAACTAGCTAATATAGTATATATAGTTTAAAATATAATATATACTTTACTATATTTAGGATCTTATTAATTTTAACTTTTAAAGCGTTATTAATTTTAATAATTTTTTTTAAATACTAGAACTTTTACGTATTATAGAAGTATCTAATACTAAAATTATAAAAATTTATTATAACTATACTACTAAAATAGTTATATATTAAGCCTACTTAATAGACTATATTACTAAAGTAAACTAAGTAATAAATATCTAAAATTAAATTAGTATAATAGTAGTTCTAGAATTTATAAACGCTGCTTAAATATACTATACTATTAAAGGGGATATCTTAACTTATTTAATTATTTATTTTTTTAAATAAGAATTCTTAACTACTAATATAATAGCTAAGAATATTATATAATAATAATACTATACTTATTTAAAAAAAGTAAAATATAAAAAAATAGTTACTAAACTATAGTATTATAAATAAAAAATTTTTTGTATAAAGGCGGAGGTATATAAGCTTAGTAATATTTAAAGTAAACTAGCTATTACTAACTTTCTTACTATTATTAGTAAGAAATTAGTACCTAATTAGGCAGAATAGATATATATAACTTAAATCTAAAAATTAATACTTAAAAGTAAAAAGCTCTCCCCAATAAAAGTAAAAAAGATCTTTTAAATAATATTATAAAATAAAGTTACTAAGCTAACTACTAAAAGCTTTAAAATTTTTATAATATTTAGTAAACAAAACCTATTCCCCTAATTAAATAGTTTATAGCTAAAGAATAAGAGTAAATTAAACTAATACCTTTATAAATTTAAAAAGTATTATTAAAAACTTACTAAGTACTACCGCCTATAGTTAATATTAATAAATACTTATACTAGTTAAACGAGGCTGCAAGTTCGAGTCACCTACTAACACAAAATAATAACATTTTTTGCCGTCCTTATACACGCTTATTTTTGACTGTATCTGGGGGAATAACTTTTTTAGCCTATACCTTTTTTGGACTAGTGTCTCGGCACTACACTTTACCTCTCTTTACATGATACTAGTTAAACTGCGCCGCTCTTTAATAGAAAAAAAAAAGCTTCTTAAATATTTTAAATCTAATAAATTTACAGTTTTTTATAATATACTTAAGTAAAAGGGATAATTTAAGAGAAATACCTTATAGGGTAAAAAATCTAATAAACTAAAATTCCCTAGCTCTTTTATATATATAGTTATTAATCCTTCGCTTATTATAAATAATAAATTAAAAAAAGTAATAATATATATTTTATATAAAATTATAATACCTATACGCTCTCTAAAAGTACTATTTTTAATAATAGTACTATTTTATATTTTATAAATAATAGATTACTGCTTATTTTAAAATCTTTTAAAAAAGCTAATAGTATTTATACTATTAAAGCTAAGATGTAAGCTTTTCTAATTTTTAGTATAAAAATCTAAGTAATTAAAAACGCTTTAAATAGCCTAAATAGAAATTCTATAGAAGACTTTATATTAAAAGATATAACTATTATAAAAGACTTTTATTTAAAAATAGTATCTAAAGCTTATTTATATAATAAAAAACTTTGGTACTTAGGCTTATATAATATACTACGTATAAGATTTTTAAAATAGAGTTTTATACTTATAATACTTATTTATAAGTATAACCTTATATTTATTAAATATAAGTCTCTATCCGATCGTCGTCTAGGCGTACTTATTACTTTTCGATAAGTCTTTATCCTTTTATCCTTTAATTTAGAGTGTAATACTAGCCTATTAAAAGCTTTATTTATAGTTAATATATCTATATATTAATACTAAGGATATATAGTACTAAAAAGTAAAATATTTAAATTAAAAAATTTTATATACTCTAGTTTAAAAAGTGTAAAATATTCGTATTTTAAGTACTAAGTATATATATTATAAGTAATATTCCCTTATATACGCGGCATAAGTAATTTTTTAAAACCTAAAAAAAAAATTACTATTATGTGAAAAGAGGTAATGTGTAGCGTCGAGACACTAGTCTAAAAAAGGTATAAGCTAAAAAAAGGTATTCCCCCGGATATAAAAAAATTACTATAACTATATTAGTGTATTTTATAAAATTTCTTTAATATACCTAAAAAAAGACTTAAAAAATAGTAGATATTATTAATTAAAAATAACTATAGTAAGAAGGTTTATATATAAAACCTATAAGTAAAGTTACTTTTAGAGCTTATAAAAATATTTTTAAACTTTACTACGTAGGTATATACTTAGTATAAACTTAAAATTATAAAAATTATTTAAAATAATAATATTACTACCCGTTTATAGTATAAAAGATCGCGCTTTAAAGAATAAATAAAAAAGCTTAATATAAGTATTAACACACTACTTCTTTATATATATAAGCTAAACAGCAGCGCTAAATACGTTAGCTAAAAAATTATTAATAAAACTATTACTATAAAACTTAGTACGAACTTACTAAAAAAGCTTTAGCTAAAAATTATAAAAATAATTATAGTATTTTCTAATATTAGTCTAGTAGTTTCTAAAAGTATATAATCTTTAAATAAAATTCTTTATAGCTAGTTTAGATAGTATTTCTATTACTATAAATTTAAATTTTTAAAATACTAAACGGCAGATCTATACTTAAATTAAAATAATATATATATTTATAGTTATTATATATATCTACTAAATAAAAATTATATAGCTAGATAAAATAGGCGTAGATTTAAAATAAATCTATATATCTATATTAAATATTTAGTTAGTTATATAGCTTTTAATATTTATAAAATATAGGTATTATTACTTAACTAGATTATTATATCGCGTAATATTATATTTAATAAAACACTTTTCTATAAAAGAAAAGAGGATTAGTCTATTTTATAGAAAGAGGCTATATAGTTTATAAATATCTTATATATTATTAAAATTATAGATATAGGTAAGGCGTTTAATAAAATTCTTAATACGTAAGCCTATAACTCTAGTAAACTAAAAATTAGTAGAAATATTACGTAATTTAAGTAATAACTTAACAGTACTTTAGCGTAGGTTTTATTTTATTCTTTTAGTTAGTTAGGTAAGTAAAGCTCTATATAAGTAGTATATACGTAGGTTATTAGTATAACTAGTTAATAGTCGCGAATCTATATATTATATAATATAAATATTAGTTTAATCTCTCTTTAGCTTACTTTAGAGCCTAAAGAACTTAAGGGTATAAACTTTAAAAAAAATAAATACTCTAGTATTTTTTTATAAAATATACTTTAGTAAAAAAGTAAAATAGTTTAAAATAAAAAGCTTACGGGATTCTTAAATAGTAAATAAAAGCTTATTTAATACTATTACTTAAATTAGTAATATAGAGCTCCTTTTATTAAATAAAATAATTAATATTTATATTTATAAAATATAGAGATCTGTAAAAGACTATAGTTTAATTACTTAATAAAGCTAAAGGTAATATAAGTTAAATTTTAAAAATTGTAATAAACTAAAAAGTAGAGATAAAAACCCCTTTAGTATTTATATATTATTAAGCTTTAATCTAGAGAGTAAGCTATTATATAATATAAAACTTATAAGCACTTTACTAAATAGTATAGATAGCTTTCTCTAATATAACTTTATAAATATATTTATTTTTAGTATAAATCTGATAAAGGAAGAGCGTAAAGAGTTTATAATTATTAATACTATAATTTAAGCTACTATATAGAATAGGGCCTTAAAAAAAAATTTTTTAAAATAAAACTTATATATACCGCGACAAGCTTCTAAAAAAACTAGTAATATAAAAAGTAATCTCTTTATATTTACTTAGTCCGCTTTTTTACTAGACTATATATAAAGAATAGACTATACTTTTTAAAAAATAAATTTAGTAGGTAGTTACGCGCTTTAATAATACTAAACGTCTATTTTTACTGAAATAGGTTTTTACCTATAAGTTTAATAAGAATAGTTACTTTATAAAATATAAAACTTACCTAATTATTAAAAGTAACCTCTAGTTAAAAAACACGTTTTTATTAATATATACTATAATATTTATAGTATACTCCTTTTATATAGCTATAATAATTATAATAGAGTTTAATTTAAAAATTTTCTAGTTTAATATAATTAGTACGTTCCTTAATATACTAATTAACTCCTTAAACCTAATATAGTATAAACTACCTAATAGTTATAAGTAAAAAAATAGCTATATAAAGCTTAATTAAGTTTTATATAGCCTAAAGGACTTATCTATACTATAGTATAAAAAGATTTTTAGTACTCTAGCTAAGCTTAGCCTTATTTACTTAAAAGAAGAACCTTACTTATTCTTTAATATAGATTATAAAATCTTTATACTTTTTTATATAGATAATATTCTACTCTTATACTATAAAATTTATTAATAAAAAGCTTTTAAACTACGTAATAAGCTTTTAGGAATATACGAAATTAAGGTGTATAAAACTATAAAATAATATTTTAAAATATAGGTAATTAAAAATTAAAAATATTAAATAATTACGCTAATCTATAATTTATATATTAAAAAGATTATAAAAAAATTTAAAATAGTTAATTTAGTATTCTTTCTACTAACGCCTTTACTATTAAAAGAGCTAATTAAGAATAAAAGAGAAGTAATAAAAGCTAAGATTAAAGTATATTAAAAGTGTATTAAATCTTTACTTTATACTAGGCTGGTTGAATGGGTTGGGGTTAGGTCGGGGTTGGGTTGCCCAACCCAACTCTGGGTCACTAAATATTTTAGCGAATATATAACTTATAATAATAAAAATAGCTTTATATATAAATGTAGTATATTATTTATATTATATTAAAGTTTTAGATTTATAGCTTTTATATTAGGTAAGCTATGTATGTTTAAAAAGGTAATGTTGTTTTTAAAAATTAAAAAATTTTGTTTTAATTAAACTAACTTACGTAATATAAAGTCTATGAATCTAAAACTTTAATATACTATAGATACAGGGCTAGATTTATATATAAAATTATTTATATTATTATAAGTTATATATTAGCTAAAATATTTAGTAACCCAGAGAGTAACCTAAGCTAACCCAAGCGTTGGGTTACACTAGAGTTACTCTCTGGGTTACTAAATAAATTACGTATTATATAATATATAACGCTATAAATAATTTTATATATAAATCTAGTGATATATCTATAGTATATTAAAGTTTTACATTAATAGACTTTATATTACGTAAGTTAGTTTAATTAAAACAAAATTTTTTAAACTTTTAAAAACAACATTACTTTTTTAACCTTAACTAACTTACCTAATATAAGGGCTATAAATCTAAAACTTTAATATACTATAAATAAAATACTAAGTTTATATATATAACTATTTTCAGCGTTATATATTATATAATACATAATTTATTTAGTAACCCAGACTTAGGTTGGGCAACCCAACCCCGACTCAACCCCAATCCATTCAACCAGCGTACTTTATACTACTATTATAATATAACTAGATATAATGTTCGCCGTCTTAAAGCTCTTTAATTTCTTAACTAATTTAAGTAAAGAATATTTTATTATAGTAAAATATATAATTGCGTTTCTTTATAGATTGCGCTTTTAAGTAATCTAATATAGCGTATATAAAGGCCTAAAACTTATAATCTATTTGGACGCTTTATTTATAAATAATTTAAAAAGTAAATAATTTTTATATAGTTATATTATTATATTATTTAGGGGTATAATTATTTAGAGAACTATAAGATAGACTACTATTATAATATTAATAACTAAAATAGAGCTTCTCGCGCTTAAGTATAGAAGTAAAAAAATAATAGCTCTAAAGCACTTCTTTAAAAAACTTATTTTAATTTTAGAGCTATATAGCGTATATTTTATAATAACTAATAAATAATTAGGCTAGTTATAGGTAAAAATAAGCGTATAACTACCCATTTACGCTATATAAATATATAGAATATATAGCTACGCTAAAAGTATTTAAAAGAAAATTTTAAAATAAAGTATTTTTAGATAAGTAATATACTAGCTAATAGGTTAATAAAAGCTTTTATAGCTTAGTAATTTTAAAAATTTAAAGAGTAACTAAATCTTAAAAATATAAAAAAAAAATTACTAAACTAAAATTCTAAAAAGTTATATAATAATAAAATATAACGCGCTTTAAATTAGATATTAAATATCTTATAAGCTGCTATTTATAATAATAATTTAAAACCGTACTACTTAGAAAAACGTTATAATAAAAGAGTAGAAAAAATAATAAAAATAATAAAAATTATATAATAACCCTAATAAAGAACTTTAATAAATTAATAATTTTACTAGCTTACTAAACTTTTAAATAGCTTAAGTACAGCGTAAAATAATTTTATTAAAAATATTATCTATAAAATTACTACCTAAGTCCTTATCTATTTTAATTATTTGCTTAATAAAATCCGTAATTTATTAAATTTTATTATTTATAAGGTCTACGTTAGCAAAGATTAAAAAAAGTAAATTAAAAAATTATATTTATTTATAAGTAAGCTCTTTCGCCTTCTTACTATAGAGCGGCTTATAATAAAATAAACAGTACTTAGTAATCTCTTAGACGCGACTAAGACTATAATAGAAAATAACTAATTTTTTTAAATTATTTAAATTAAAATATTAGTATATATATTATTTTATAGCTATATCCGCTTTTATACGCCTAATAACGGGAGCTTTATATTTTAGTATTATAATAACTTCTATCGCTCTTACTAGATAGAATACTACTTAGATAATAAAAGTAAAATATAGAACACTTTAATCCTATAAACTTTTAGTAATATTAAGCTATATAAACGCTATTTAATAGTTTTAAAACTTTTCTAATTTTAATATAAAAAAATAAATAGAACTCTAAAAATCTATAAACTGAAAAGCTTAAAATATCTCTTACTAATATTATTTTTATCGCTATAGTATAATAGAGTTTATAAAATAGATAGTTTACTATCTTTATTTCTATTACTCTTTTTAAACTTACTTTTATTTACTATAGAGTACCGCCTAACTCTTAAACCTAATCTAATAAAGCTTAAAAAAGCTAAATTAAAAAAAGCGCTAATAGTACCCTACGTTTAAAAAAATTAGACTAGGGCAATAAATTAGGCAGAATTAATAATTTTAAAAGTTTTCTAAATTTTTTTTTAGCGTTAAGCTTTTTATACAGTATTTATTTATTTATAAAATAGTTAATAGATAGTAGTTATAAAGTGTAATATAAGTATAAAACTAAAAAAATTACTAAAATTACTAAGAAGATCTTTTAGAGCTTTAGAAAATAAATTATAAATAATAACTAAAACTATTATAGTACTTAGATTTATTTAAAATAAAATTTTAGGTAGATTTTATTAAGCTTATAATAATACGTAAATAGTATCTTCTTAAAATTAAAAAATCTATAGAACTATTTAATTAAAAAAAAATATATCTTTATTTATTAAAGACGTAGGATAATTATTTAGAGCTTATAATAGCTATATATTATTTTATAAAGGGAGTAGGTAAGCTACTAAATATTATAGTACGAAAGTATCTATCTAAATTATAATAATTTTTATCTAAAACTAAATAGCGCCTTAACTCTACTAAGCTATTTATTATTAGTACTTCTTATACTTCTTATTCTTTTTTCTCTTTACCTACTTCTTTTTATAGAGCGTAATTATAAGTTAAAAAATAATAGTAAATAAATTACTAAAAACTAAAAGACGAAACTTTGTTAGCTTCTTACTAACTTTCGTAAGCTTATAATACTTAAAATACTATTTACTTTTAATTATATTTAGGTTATAGACTATAGTAGTATAAAAAAGATAAAAAAACTATAAAATAAAAATTAACAAAGTTTTTAAGAAACGGAATTAAAACTTAAAAATCTAAAAAAATTTTAAAAAATAGAAATTAAAAAGAGTATTATAGCTTACTATAGTTATAGTAGCAGTAATATAAATAAGTAATTTATAATACTTATAATAATTAGAGAGTTTAAAGAGCTATTTAAAGAAAAAAAGTTAAATAAAAAAGTATAAAAATAGTATAGACAGTATAAAAAAGCGTAAAAATAATAGTTAAAAATATAAAAAAAGTAAAAATTATTTTAAAAAAGGTTAGTAAAGAGATTATATAAATACTTTTTATACTACTAATACTAGTGCGCCTACTATAATTAGTCTTTTACTTTAAAACTTTATTACCTAGTAATACTACCCGCCAAAACTTTACTTAAAAAAGCTTTTTTTAAAATTAATTCTACGGCTTGTATAAGCTTAAAAGAATTAATTTTTAAACTATTTAAATAGTTAAGCTATTTCTACTAGCTTAACTAAGGGGTATATTATAATAAGATACTTTAGAGCTTATATTACTAGCTTATAAAACTCTTTAAAACAGAGTATTTATTTCCCTTTTATATATATATAATATAGCTTTTTAGTGCTTTTTTTTATAAAACTAGTCCCTACTCTTTAATTTTAGAATCTAGTAATTTCTAGCTCGTTTTTCCTCCACATATAATAATAGATATAGAGTAGAAACTTTTATATAACTATATAACTATTTTTAATTTAATATAAAAGCTTATACTATATAATATATAATTATTATTAATATTTATTATAATAGAATTTTTACTACTAGTTTAAAATAATATATAAAAACTCTATTATAAATATATATTTTAAAAATTATATTTAGTAGGGCACTATAATCCTTACTAAACGAACGGAGTATAACTTTTAAGTATTAAAAATTTATACTACTCGTATATAATAGTGTATAAGCTATTTAGTATTTATTAAGTCCTTATTATTATATTATACCGCGGCTTTATAAAGCTCACGAAGTACACTAATTTATTTATTAAAAATAATTATATACTTATTTTAATTACTATAAAAACTATAGGTATATAAATTATATACTAATATTAAACTTATTTATATTATAGCTATAAAATAGTAAGTAATTTTAGAATTCTACCACTCTATTAAATAGTTTTTTAATTTAAAGCTAAATATCTTTAATAATAAAAACCTAAAATGATTAGTAATTAAGTATAAATAAAAGGCTACTTTAGTACTATTTATATATAAATAATTTAAAGTTTTAATATACTAAAGTAGTAGTAAATATATAAAAATATAATTTTTAATACGTTTAAGTTATAAGAAAAGTAGTTATTATACTAATTATATAAGATAATATTAAGCGTATATAAAATATTATTAAAAATATTACATGTAACTAAAGTCTATTTAAGTAATTTAGTAGATTATAATTTCTATTAACTTAATTTTTTAAAAGATAGAAATGTAAACTAGACTACTAATTATAGTAAAAGAAATAGAAATAATAAAAGTTTTATATAATAATAATTTAATAAAATAGATTAAAAAAACTAAAAAGAGATTCTATTTTTTATAATTATATTTAAACCTGTATACTATTATAAAATAATATAATAAATAATAATTATAATTTAATTTTTATAAATATATAATATTTTATATTTATATATTAATTAAATAAAAGGGTGTAGCTATAGTGGCTGTGTAGGCGACTAAAAGAGGTTTTAAAAAAGGAGGAGTATGTGTATACCTTTATTATAAATATATAAACTAAGCTATAGTTTTCTAGTATATTTAATTTAGTAATCTTTTTTAAAAAAAGTCGATAAAATTTTTTATTTAACCCTATTCTAACACTATAATAATGTTTAATTAACTTTAATCTCTAGTTTATATAATTTTAAACTTACTCTAATTTGTAGTTTTTTATTAAATATAATTATAAAGGCATACACATACTCCTCCTTTTTGAAACCCCTTTTAGTCGCCTACACAGCCACCACAGTCACACTTTTATTCGATTAATATAGAAATATATATTAAATATAACTATTATTAGTAATTACCTAATTTAAAATAAGTATTATATATATTATATAACTTAATAACTAATTCTTAAATATATTATATTAAATTTAATTAAAAAGGGTACCACGTCTATTAAGATAGGTATATAATAACTACTTTATAGTACATAATAAATTTATAGTTTAGCATAATTTATTATTTTATATAGTAATTTATATATTTATATCTATTATTATAAACTAATACTAAGTAGAAATATATAGAAAGAAAAGATATTAATATATTATACTTATAATACGCGTTATAGCATCTAGGGTACTATATATTAATAATAGTATATTACTACTATATATCTAAAATACGCCCTCCTAGTATATTAAAAAAATTTTTTAGTAAAATATATATATTAGAGTTACTTTAGCTTATACTATAATATATAATATATACTTTAAACTTTTAAGTTAAACTAAGTAAATAAAAAATTTAAATTAGTAAATAGGTTTAATATAAATACTATACTACTACCTATGTTTATAAGTAACCTATAAAAGTTTCTACTTAAGTAAAATAATATTATTAATAGAGGTGTAGACTTAACTATATATAAAAATACTATAACGTGTTAAAAAAAGCTAAATATTCACTATTTAAAAGTCCTATTAAGTAAAAAAAAATATTAAAACTACTATAGTTATACTACTATACTAAATAATTAATAAATAAAAATAAATTATTTACTACTAATAATAACATTTTCTTTTTAAAAAAAAATAAGTTATTTATATTAAGGCTATCTAACTATTAAAAAAGTTCTGTTATCTCCTAAATAGGCTAATAAACGGGATAGGGTTACACAGACTACTTAGAATCGTATATAAGTAAAAATAAGTAAAGAATATTATAGGGGAAGAGATATTAGAAAAAGCGTAATCTAAAAAGTTACTATTTTTAAAAATTAATATAATATTAATTACTAAGCCTAAAAATACGCTAATTATACCGTTTTAAAAATAAAGTTAAGTAAATTTTTATAAGGAATTTAATTATTACTTAGTTAATATACGTAATTATCACGGATGCTTAAAAAGTAGATATTAAATATTAATATTTAATAAGAATCTATATATAGGGAGCTTACTAGGTATTCTAAAGTACAGTAAGAGTGTATACTAAAACGCTAGCTTTGCTAGCGTAGGCGTACCTATTTTAGCGCTTATACTTAAGTAAAAGACGCTTTTATATTTATAATACTATCTCTCCCTCTAAACAGCTTTATTTTTAAAACTTTATAATTAGCCTTATATATTTTTAACTTTCGTATAGTAGGACGAAGTTAGATATTTATAAAAGTAAAATATTCCTATTAAAGTGGAAAAATATATAACTACTTAAATAGTAAACTATAAAACTATTCTTATTTATAATCTAACTATTAGAGTTATAGAATATAATAGGTAAGCGTAGCTTCTTTTATTTACTACTTATACTTTTAAAAAAGGTCTTTATACTAAGTTATATTATCTTTATAATTTTATTATATTACTTATCTGCTAACTATACCTTATTATTTATTAATTATCCTTAATTATCTGTTAGTTATCTATTATTAGTTATTTATTTATTTATTATAAACTAGATAATAGCTATGTATATATATTATAAGCCTCTAAAAAAAATATATTTAATTATTAGAACGTTTACGGGTAATATTAGTAATACTTTATAAAGTATTTTTAATAACCTATAATATTAAAGTAAGGTTACTAGTTAGGGTTGTTAAAATCTTTCTATTTAATAAGAAGCTTTAATAGGCCTTTACGGCTAGTATTAGGGTTAATTATATATTTATTAATCTTATAATCTAGTATTACTTTAATATTATATACTAGTAAGTTTTTTTTTATAGTAACTAGTCTTTATAGTTTCTACTATTACTTTAGTAGTAGTATTATATCTTATAGGTAAAATAATTATAGGTAAAACTATAAATAAATATTCTTAAGCGTAGCGTAGCTAGTAAAGTTAAGTTTAAATGCTTAATTTATATTATAGTAGTTATCTAGTTACTTATTATAAATATTTATAATCTTAAATAGTCTAAGACTCTTATTTTTTAGTTTTTTAAAATAACGTATATAGATATTATATATATTAAATATAATTTAGTGACTTACGTAGATCTTTAGGGCTGGTAATTATTAGTTATTAGCGTATTTTTTTATTTTTACTTATACCTATATTAGTCCTAAGCGTAGTTATTATCTTATATAGTCTATATATATAAAAAGTCTATTTATAGTTTACGCGTTGCGTATTACCTTTTATTCTTTTAGTAGTATACTAAAAGGTTCGGTCCCTATATATAGTAAGTATCCTTTTATAGTCTTAAATAGTATTATATTTATTAACGTAATACTACTATTTACTTTAAACTCTATAATAGGTAATAACTCTATTTAATTATTTTACTCGTAATTAATAAAGTAACGTAAATAAATTTTTAATATCTAATTAGTAATTTCTATTTATTTATTTATTTTTAGGTAAAAAGCTATAAATAATTTTAGTATTATACTAATTCTTTTATATAATTATTTTTAAAACTAAGACGTAAATTGTGTACTATAATTAGTTATAAACTTTAATAGGTACCCCTCCTCGCGCTAGACGTATTTAATAAAAATCTAGATATAAGATTTAGTATTAAAAGACGTTAAAGGTATAAATTTTTTCTTTTTAAATAATTAGTTAACTAAAACTATAATATATCTGTAATTATAATTATTATAGTAACTTCTAGATAACGACGTAATAAAGTTAATAGATATACTTATCTAATATATATTTAATATAAATAAAGAGTATAATAAGCCGTATTTACCTTTACGTTTTAATTTTACTTTAGTATTAGTAAGATAGTTACGTATATATTACGTAATGCTATTTATATAATATAGCTAATAATAGTATCGTAATAATTATATATATATTTTATACTTACTATTATATCTAGTAGTATAATTATTATAATATAGCTATATAAGGTATATTTAGAGTTTGTTATTATAGAGTATAAAGACTTTACTATTAATATATAATAAATTATTATTTAAATAATAGTTTTATAATTTAATATATATATTAAGATTATAATAGAACTAATAAAGTATATAACGTACACCGCTATCTACAATATTAATTATAGCTTTAATAATATTATTGTAAAAACTAACTACTTTAAGTAGCTCTAATAGGTCTATATTATTAGCGTCCTTACGACTATTATAAAGTTTTAAAATAGCATTTTTATCTTAACTATTAGAGATAAATAGCTTCTTACTAATTTTATAAAGCCGCTAAAATGAGTTTATAGTATCTAATTCTATTATATTTATTAAGATTTTAGCTAAATATATAGTATATTAGAAGCCACTATTATATATAGTATATATAGGTAGTTTAAATTATTTAAAAAATAATAATACCTGCTGTTAGTACTGTATTTAGTTATTATATATATTTATAAAAATATTTCTAGTTTATTATATTAATATATTAGACTTTATACCTTTCTTACCGGACCTATATTTAATTATAAAGTTAAATTCTAACAGAAACTTAGTCTATTAAACTTATTAGTAATTTAACTATTTAGTTATTATAAAGTATTCTAAAGCTTTATAATTAAAAAATACCTTTATAGGGTTAAGTATACTAGTAAGCTTAAATTACTACTTCTTAAAAGTATAGATAATTACTATAAACTTCTTATTATAAATAAAATAGTTAAGCTTTACTAGTTTTATTTTTATTAAAAAAAAGGTAATAGGCTATAGGATATCGTTCTTATACTAAAAGAGTATACTAGTAATAACCTAATTAGACGCGTTAGTTTTTATAATTATATATATATTAGGGTTAAAGTAAGTAAGTATTAGGGTATTAATAAAGGCGCGTTTAAACTACTTAAAAGCCTTTTTAGTAATAAATATTAGTATAACTTTTCCTGTAGCGCCGTATATTAACTTAATTAGTAGTTTTATAATTTAAAAAAAATAGTATATAAATTACTAGTAAAAGTTTATAAATTTAATAAATACTTAAATATTTTTAACTATTTTAGATTACTACTACTCTATAACGGCTTTAACTTTAGCTAGGTCTATCTCTAACCTATTTACTAATAAGATTATACTAAGATAGCTAACGCGTTAAATAGAGAATTTATATTTTTTAATATTAAAATATAGACTAGCTTTGTAAAGCCTATAGAATATTTTAAAATAGTATTATTTATAGTCTTTCTTAGTTTTACGAAAGATAATAATATTATTAAAGTAAACTAAATAAAAGTCGTTTAAGTATTTACGTAATAGTTAATTAATATATTATTAAAAAGTGTCTAGAGCGTTATATAGCCTAAAGGGTATAATTATATATTTAAATAAACTAAATCGTATAAAAAAAGCTATTTTATACTTATTACCCTTTTTAATTCTAATCTTATTAAAGGCCGTAATAATATTAAATTTAGAGAAAATATAAGTCTTATTTATATAAGCGAATATCTCTTTTAGATTTAGTAGGATATTATAATCTTTAATTATAATTTTATTAAGGCGGTAATAATTAATATATATACAAATACCTCCATTAGGTTTTTTAATAACTAGTAGTAGGGCGGTAAATAGAGAATTACTTTTATAAATATATTCTTTTACTATTCTAGTCTATATATAGGCCTTAATTATTTTAGCTTCTTTATAAAACGCTTTAAAATAGCGTTACACAGTTAGCTAGCTGTCTTTTTTTTAAATATATTTTATACTTAACGCCCGATTAACGCGGGGGTAGTTTAGTAGTTTTTTTAAAGTTTTATAAATTAGTAATATAGTAGAATTATTTTCGTAATTTTTATTTAATTTTATTAATTATAGGTAGCGGTCTGTCTAATTTTAAATAGAACTTATTAAAATTAGCTTAAATAGCTATAGCGGCGATATATTTAGTTCCTATAAAAGTTATATAAATACGTTAGGCGTTATTCGCGTTATCTATATTATTATTTATTTTAAGACGTGCTTAGTCTTTTAGTATTATTTAAATAATAAAGCCTAGATTGTAATAAGCTATTTTTATAGTAGCTTTAACTAAAATAATCGCTATATTAATACTATTCTTATCTTTTAGTTTAATTATTTTAGCGTAACTATTACTATATCGGTTATATATTACTTTAATAAGTAAGAACTAATATAAATAATTACTATAGTAATAGTCTAACTTAAATACTATTATTCTTTTACTCTACTTATACAAAGAGTTATAAGCCTTAAGCTATAATTATTTAACTATTACGTTATAACTAATAATATTTATAATCTAGTACTAATTTTTACTAATATATCTTTTAATTGCTATACGTATCTTAGTTATATATATTATTTTACTTATAACGTTACTATTAGTAAGTTTTAAAATAATAGGGCTTTACGCTATAACTGTCTAAAGTTTATAAATATATATAAAATTAGTACTAATAACCTATCTACTATAGCCACTATTTAGAAAAACGCGCGCAGTAATTAACGTTTTATTAAATATATTAACTTATATCTTTAGCTTCATTTAGGCGTTATAGAGTAGCTTATTTAATAAATTTTTATTATTATTAAGTAGATAATCTATTATACTATATACTACGGTAGTAGAAAATTATTTTTTTTATAAATTATAGACCGTATAGTAAATACTACTTTATAAAATAAAAAATAATTATAGACTTAATTAGCTTACTAGCGTATATTACTCTACTATAAAATAATACTAAAAGATATTAAAAATCTTCTTTTTATATGTAGACGAGGGTCTCTAAGAATAACTATTTTTAAAAACTATACTTTTTTCTAACACGCAGCGTTATAATTACTATTATAAATATTATTAATATTAGCGTTTTAGGTATCTATTATCTAAAACTATTTAGTAGGTACTAGAGCTATAGGGCCCTTCTTATAAAAGTTAGATTAATTTTAATTAGGTATATAGTTAGGTCTTAAATAATAATTATATACTTTCTTAGTTTAGACTATACAGAATTCTTTTAATAGATAATAATTTAGGTTAAAAATAAAGTAATATTTATTATTAAAATTAGGTCTTTTACTAACAGGAGTACTAGCCCGTAAAAACTTTTTATTATTCTTATTATTTTTACTATTTTTTTTTTAGGCTTTCTATAAGTAATATTTATAAACATTTTATATTAGGACAGCTATTAAATAAATTATATCTAAATTTTATTAACTAGGACTATACTTATCGCGGCAGCCTTTAAACGCGAATTAAAATTAGTTATAGTCTTAAATTTTATTAAAGCGGGTTTTAGGTATACTTACGTTATTTTATTTTTAAAATATATTAACTATTTACTAAATAGTTTATTATTACGTTACTATAGCTTACTAAAATTAAACTTTATAAGTGCAGTAAATTACTAATTAATTAAACTAAATACCTTTTATAAGTTATTATATAGTTTTTATATATTTTAGTATAAATTATTTAACGTTATAATAGCGCGATTATAAATATAAATAAGTATATAATTTTTATACGCTTAATAGAGGTACTTAATTTTAGACTATTTATTAAGAAAGAGCTTATACGACTATTAGAATTTTGTTTTTCTATTTTTAATTTATATATTTAAGTTTTTATTAGCGGTGCTACTAAACTTATTAATATTCTTTTATTTATTATTTAAACGGTACTCCTTTTTAAAGATAGTAGTATTAACTATTAATAGTAGCATACTACTACGTTATTATTAATTCTTATAAAATATAAAATAAATTTTATTAAATAACATTAACTCTGCGTTATTATAATAAAAAAAATTATTAAAACTACTAAAGCTATTACTACTATTATTATTAGACAGGTTTAAGAATATAAAATTTTATAATAACTTATATAGCACTATTTTTAGCTTTTTATTTTTACTATTCTTTTTATACTTTTTATCTTTTTTAAAAAATTTATTATTAGCTATAACACCGCGGAAAGCTTTTACTAATATTTTTAAATATTTTAGTTTATTTTATAGTTTACGTACTTCTTAAATTACTATAGTAAAATATTATTTATATTTATTACTATATTAGATTATCTTACTAAGAGCTTTATTAGTAGCTAGTTAGTATTACTATTTAGTATCTAGCTCTTTTTATAGAGTACGCGCGTTATTCTTTATACTATTATACTCTTAATAAATATAAGTAACTAACTAAAAAATACTATTAAGATTCTATTCCTATTACTAAGTTTACAGCTCTAGTTATACTATATTTATTTTTATAGTATATTATAGTTTTTACGCTTTTACTTTTAATTATTTTATAAGTTTATTTATTTATTTAATTATATTTAGGTTACTACGTAATATATTTTAGTAGTAAAAGTACTTTAAAATAGTAGTAAACTAATCTTTTAGGTATTCTACTATACTTACCTAAAAGTTAATAGCGGAAGAGATAGTAGTAATAATATACTTATTTATAAGTTATTTATTAAGTAGGGTACGCGCTAGAATAAAGTATTTATATTAAATTTTTTTTTAGGGTGCTCTTTATTAGTTGTAATAGTTATTCTAATAAATAATAAAATATTAGCCTTTATAGCCTTAGCTTATTTAATAAATACTCTATAATTAACTATAAATCTATATTATAATTACTAGTCTATTATAGGTTAACTAGTAACAGTTATTATATTAAGATTTTTATTATTATTATTGCTAATATTTAGTAGAATAGAGTAGAAAACGCTAAAACTACTCTTATAATAACTATTCTTAAAAGGTCCTTTACTTATATTTATTATTAAATTCTTTTTAACTTTTTTAGTAAGAGGGCTGTTTATAAACTATTTACTAAACTTATAAAAAGTAGTTAGTAATTTAGTAATTTTACTTTTATAGGGTTTACTAATTTTAAATTTAAAAGTAATTTTTTTTTACTTTATTAAGCGATCGCTGTAGTAATAGTAAAAATAACTTATTTAACTAATTACGTAACGTATTATTAGCTAGTATATACTAAATTAACTTTTAAATATTATACTTTTTAGCGGCGCTATCACTAGTTAATTTTTAAACGGCGCTATCGCTAGCTAATTTAGTAGTACTATTACTAGTTAATTTTTAGGTAGCGCTATTATTAGCCTATTTAGGCGGAGTTTTTATATAAAGTTTTACTATTTTATCCGTACTAATAGGTATTTTATATAGTATAAAGAATTAGTCTACTATAACTATATAATTAGTAAAGTATAAAATTTTAAAATTTAATACTTACGTAGTCTATTACGTAAAGCGTTATTTTATAAGCGCTTTATTTATAGGCGTAAAGGGATACGTAGATTATATTATAAAAACTTAAAAAATAAATATTAAATATTAATATTTAATAAGAATTTATATATAGGGAGCTTATTAGGTGCCTTAAAGTAAGGTAAAAGTATATACTAAGACGCTAGCTTCGCTAGCGTAGATATACCCGTTTTAGCGCTTATACCTAAGTAAGGGGCACCTTTATACCTATAATAGTAATAAATTAAAATTACCTAAATATAATAATTTTTATAGTCCTTTGCTTAGGTCCCTATAACTTCTTAGTTAGTAAATATATTTAACTAAAATTTTTACTATTCTATTCTAGGACAAGCGTAGGTCACGTGACCTAATTTTTAAGAAGAATTTATTATATAATAAACAATTTATATAATTAGTAAAAATTTAGCATTTATTTATATAATTACTATTTACGTAATATATTATTAATACTATAGTATATAATAATACCTTTATAATTTTATAAATTTAGAATCCTATTACTTTAATATAGTACTAAATTTAATAAAATCTAAATCTAAAGTAAATTTGTTTCTAATAGTAAATACTTTTATTTTAATAATTATTTTTACTTTAAAAAGGACTTCTAATAGTATTTATAATACTATATAATATTTTAAAAATAGAATAATAATAATTATAATATTAATAAAGTTAAATAGGATAGGGTTACTAAGGTAATATAAAGGATATAAAGAATTATTAATAGAACCTTAACTAAAAGTCCTAAATAAGAAAATAACAGAATATTATTAGAAACTAGTCTAAATATTTAGAAACAATTCTTATAAAACGATTTTAATTAAGAATAGTTATAATATTAATATAAATTAAAAAACAATAATAAATAATAATAATAAAATATTAAAATACGCTAAAAAAAATATAAGAAATAAGAAAAATATAAAAAAAAAAAAATAAATATATTCTAAAAAGTTAGTATTATAAATAGAAGAGATTAGAAAAAACTATAATAAAAAAAGGGATAATAATAAAATTAAAAAAGAAATAGCTATTAGCTAATTAAAAAGTAAGTTATTATAATATTTTACTATATTATAATATATTACTCTTAAGCTATTCTAACAGTAGAGTTTTTTTATTATAATATTAATTATATTAATTATTCTATTAGTTATAATTTAATTATCTAAATTTAGAATACTATTTAGTTAAAAGGTAGAAGTAATTTAGTATTTACTAAAATACTTAATTTATCTATATCTTTTACTAGTAAAGATTATATATAAAAAATTTAATATCTAAAGTTTAACTAAAGATAAAATGGGGTAAGTAACTTAATAAATTATTTAGTCCTTTCTTTAACATAATAATATAGATATATAAATATATATATTATTATATTACATTATAATTATAATAAGATAGCACTCTTATTTATAAAATAATAAATGTTTTAAACTTGTTTAAATATAATATAGAAATCTTTTTTTTATATATAGCCTATAACAGTGATTTAGTCTATAAACACAATATAGAGAGTTATTTAAAATCTACGTTAAATAAAAATAAAAAGTCTAATTTAGGTATAGAATTAAGTTTAGAATGTATATAGACTATTAGTAAAGCTATTTTTAAAAAGTAAAATAAAATACTATAAAAAGTAATTAATAATTATATTTTATTACTCCTTAGCTATTATAAGATAGTTATAGAATTATAAGAATACTATACTAGGTACTAGTAATATCTTATTTACTATTTTACTATTATAATATTTAAAAATTAACTTAATTATGTAAATATATAAAAATATTTTATATACTTATATATTATAGAATCTATTATAACATATATAACACCTGGGCAATTTTATATATTAAATAAACAGTTATAATAGTCTAAAATATAGTACTAAAATTTTTTAATATTTACTAAATTCTTTATACTCGTTTAGGACTTACTAAGTAGCCTGTAATAGTTTAAATAGGATACGCTAGTATTTCTCTTTAAGATAGTATTATTTTATATTTTTAGCCCTTATAACTAAAATGTTATATTATTTTAAATAAGATAACTTTTTAAATTTCCTTTTTTTTAAAACCCCCCCCCCCCCCCCCCTATAAAGTCTTTTTTATAATATATATACTAACTTCTTAAATATAATTAATTAAATAATTATATAAATATAATTAATTAAATAATTATATAAATATAATTATTTTAGAATATAGGCTCTGGTCTTAACAGAGACCTAAAGGTTTTAGAGTTATAATAAAATAATTAATACAGAATATTCTATTTTATTTAGTTATATACTAAGCTATTTATTTTTATTACCTTAGACCTGTTAGCTATTATCTCTAATTTAAAAAATTCTTTAGTATATAGGCGTTACCTACCTACTACGCTTCTGTAATATTATATACCCGCAGCTCTACAATATACCTGAAGTTATTTAGCCTACCCTTATATAGAGCCTTTAAGTTACTTTACTACTTTTATATAAAGTCCTTATTTAATTGTAAAAGTTCTATAAATTATTAGTCTTAGTAGTAGACTTACTAGAATAGTAATAGTTATGCCTAAAATAGTTATTATATACCGCCTTATACTTTAAGTATCTAGTAGGTATCTAAAAGTACTAGTAATACTAGCTCCTTATTTAATCTATAAGGCGTTCTGCCTCGTTATCTATACCTTAGTTAAATCTTTAGTCTTTTAGTAACAGCTACTATAAGTATATACTACTTTTTAATTATACTAGTTACACTATTATACAGTATTAAGCTAAAAGTAATATAAATATTACCTATATCGCCCTGCGCCGGTCGTAAGAGGTTACTTATCTTAATTTTAACTTTTTTATTATTTCTTTTACTTATTTATTTAATATATATCTTTTATAGTACGCGCTGCGAGAGTCTATAATATAAAAGCCTATATATATATTACTAATAGGTCGTCTATTTTATAATTTATTAGGTATACAGAAGTCTAGTACTATAATTAATAAAGTCTACTATTTTACGCGTTGCACTGCGTACCGTAAATATAATATATTAATATCTCTTCCTTTATAAATACCTGCTTAGTATTAGTTTATATAGTAAATATACTAGTATAAGTTACTATATAGGGTAATAAATTACACTAAGCTATAATACTATTAAATACTATTAAGTAGTTATTACGTGCCTGTCTTAGCGCTATCTTTCTTAATTAGACTTAGTATAGTATCTTTTAAGAGCTAGTTATTAGTTTATACAGTATATTTAGTACTTTCTTTCCTAATTAGGTAGTTATTAATAGTAACTTTATTACATAAAAAAAAAAAAAGGATATAGGCTACAATTAAATTATAAATTATAAAAATATTACTTTTATTTACTAGATTCTATATAATGTTAAATTTAAAAAAGAAATTAATATATATTTTAATTTATACAGAATCTACTAAATAAAAGTATTATTTTTAATTTATATATATAAAATATAGACCTATATTTATCTTATATAATAATATTATAGTTATATCTATTATAGCTATATAGTAATTTAATATTTTATAAATATATTTTAGTAATTTTATAAAACATAGTTCTAGTTTTATAATTCTAATCTAATTATAACTCTAACGAATTTACTAGTATACTTTTAACTAAACTAATAACCGACTCTTTAATTCTTAACTACTATAATAGGCTAGTTAAATAATCTATACTAGAATTTAATTAAGTATATAATTAGAACTAATTATGTTTTTATTTAGATATAGTTTATACTTAATTAAGTAAGGTTACTACGCTAAACTAATATAAAAATATATTAACCTATTTAAGTAGTTAACTTACCTAATTAAGTAATATAACTAAATCTAATAAGGTTAAATTCTAAACCTAATAAACTGATTAACTAAGTAGTAGATTATAGTAAAAAAGAATATAATTTTAATTTATAACTTATAATATTACTATTATAGATAGTTATATATATTATTTACTATACTATATACTCTTTCTTTAATAATAATACTAATATAAATAACTATAGATCGCCAATATAAAAAAATAGTATAATTATTTATTAAATAATTAAATATAATAAAAACTATAGTCTATAGTATAAAAGTTATATATAGTCTTAATTAAAATAATATAAAATAAAAGTTACCAGTATAAAAAAATGTAAATAATTTATTTAGTATATAATTAAATAATAAAAAATATTTTATTTTAATTATTTATTATAATTTTAAATATTTCTATTTATATATTAATAAAATAAAAAGTGTAACTATAGTGGATGTATAGACGACTAAAAGGGGTTTTAAAAAAGGAGGAGTATATATATACCTTTATATTATAATTTTAAAACTTTTAGATTTTTATTAAAATTAATAATTTATAGTTTATATAACTTTAATTTAATTTTAATCTATTTACTAGCGTAACCTAAACTAGAGATTAATTTTTTAGTATAATTAAGTATATATAAACTAATTAAATAGTCTAATATTTAGTCTAATAAATAAGTTATTTAAAAATAATTTTTTTTAATTTAACTATAGTTTAGTTTTTAATTAGATTAGTTTACTATGCTAATTAACTTAAGAGGTTAAACTAAATTTATTTTATTTTAAACTTAAACTAAATATATTAAAATAATAAATTAAATGTAATAAAATTCAGTTTAAAGTTTAATATATTAAACTAATTAAATAGTAGATTAATATAGATAGAAGTAAAATTAATACTCGTGATCTATAATATTACTATTATAGATTAGCTAAGTATATTATTATGTATCCGCTCTTGTGTTTCTGTGGGCTAAATATTTTGGTAGGCTTTTAAAAGCCCTTTTTCCGGCTTAGAATTTTGGTATGTATTTTGAGGTTGGAGACTCTGTTAACGGAGGAGTAACGTAGGGGTCTCTTTTATCGTCGTTACCGACCTGTAACGTACTTTGCTTGCTACATATTGGCGTAATCTGCAAACAGGGAGTAGATACCAGGTCTAGATGAATATTTGCAGGCAGTATGAACCGACACTAACGAGAACTAAAGCTACTAACGTCTTTTGTATTGAGTTCCCTTAGGAACGGGGATCGTTATTCCCTCTTTCCACCGTCGCCAAGCGCAATCGGTATGACAGATCAGACAGAAGAACGGCGAGTCACGTGGCTTCAAGAAGCGGGCGAAGACAAAACAACTGCTGGATACAGGGATTGTGGAGTGTTGTCTACCACACCATCGTTCCAATGCCATGACGCGACGAGGGGCAGGAACGAGTCCGGGAATCGTGCACGGGTGCTTCCAACGCGGCTTTTAAAGAATAGCCATCGATAAACCGAATAGCCGACTTACGTATTAACTATCCTAAGGTAACTTGACCTGTGGCTCAGTAGTAGAATACTTTTTAGTTGGGATAGCGTGCATTAGCATGTTGTGCGCTACCTAGGTATTCTTTTCCAGCGATGTTGCGTAAGAGAGAGGTAATCTGTCCGTGACCCTTGCCTAACTGCATAGATATCTGTATCGTATGTGTCTACGCGATCTGTTCAGGCCAGTAACGACGATGGGGGAGACCCTGATAGGGAAGAGCGGAGATAGTGAAGCCATGTCCGCCAAAAGCCTTGGGATTTCTCGGCCGATGGATTGGTACCACGATCGGCTCGTCGGCTTAAAGAACGGTGGGCTAGCATGACGGCGCATCACAACTATCCGGTAAACGGGACCGAGAGTCGGTCACATGCTGTAGTTAATAACATGGTGCGCTCCCAGCGCGCGGTTCTGGTACCTTGTCTATCGTTTGGCTCTGCCTCACCTATCCGAACATCTTCACCCAAGACATTGTTACCAGCGTACCGGCTCGTGCTCGCGGATCATCTACTAGTACAACTGGGTGCCGCTGATAGGCAGTGAGGGATCGTAATGGCCGCCTGGAGGGCTGGGGACTACGTCCAAACGAAGATACTGCATGCGAATCAAGCAAAACGAGAGGAAGAGAGGCGTGTATTGCATAAAGTTGCTCAAGAGACCATCGGAGATGTTTACATGGAGGAGGATCCCAGTCCAGCTGAATGGTTCCGAGATCTCGCACCCACGGCTGCAGGCGCAGCGGAGTATTTTCAGAATATTTTCCCGTCCGCCTCATGGTTACGCAGGTACAATTCTCATTGGTTGTTAGGCGATGTTATTGCCGGTAAGGACAGTTCGGATACTCGACTAAATGCCAGCTGTTGGTGACATTGTGCAGGCATCACCGTAGGTTTGGTTGTCGTCCCTCAGGCTATGGCTTATGCGTCTCTCGCTCGGTTAACTCCGGCATATGGCTTGTACACTACGTTTACGGGTGCTTGCTTATACTTCATCTTCGGGACATCCAAAGACATTGTCATTGGCGTAAGCATACCACTCGGCTCCACGCAACCTCAACTCACGTACTGACGTTGGTTTTAGGCGACGGCCGTGGGATCTTTGCTCGTCGGTCGGGTAGTCGACAGTGTCGAAGAACAGAGACCGCGTGTTTATGAGCCAAAAGAAGTTGCCCATGCGATATGTTTTCTCTGCGGACTGATCTTGCTTTTCCTTGGTTTCTGCCGCCTGGGCTGGCTTATCGAATTTATTCCGTATACTCCCATCAATTCATTCGTTACGGCCGCCAGCATGACCATTATCTCGACGCAGCTACCTACCTGCCTGGGGATAAAAGGCATCAACACCCGCGAGGCTCCCTACCAGGTCTACATCAACACTCTCAAAGGGCTGCCCAATGCGCAGCTAGACGCTGCTATAGGCATCAGTTCCATCGCATTACTATTTTCCATTCAAAAATTTTGTTCAAAGATGGAAGTTCGACAACCTGCGAAGAAGCGGATGTGGGATATGATCTCCTCTCTTCGGCTCACATTTACGGTTTTGTTGTACACCTTCACTAGCTGGCTTGTACACCGGACAGTCGAGGAAGGTCATGAGAAGTTCCGCGTCGTGGGCCATATCGAGAAGGGCTTCTTGCACGCCAGGATTCCCACGATGGATGCAGAGCTGTTTGGTCTCGTCGCCAGCGAACTTCCTGCCATTGTCGTCATCCTCATCGTAGAGTAAGCAACGACCCGGTACAAAGCATCTTGAGACATGTCTCAGTCGGCTGCTGTATTATCTATCCTAGGGTAACATAATAACCCAAGGGAACATATATTAGATCTGTCTTGGCTGACTTCGTACCTCTGCGTTTAGACACATCGCCATCGCGAAGAATTTCGGCCGCAAGTACGGGTACACCGTCATCCCATCCCAAGAGATCCTCGCACAGGGTTTTGCTAACCTGCTGAGTCCGTTTGTGGGAGGCTATGTCTGCACTGGATCATTCGGTGCCTCCACGGTACTCACCAAGGCCGGGGTCAAAACACCGCTCGCAGGTATCTTCAGTGCCTTAGTTCTGCTTCTGGCATTGTACGTGCTCACCGCGATGTTCTATTATATTCCTAATGCGGCACTGGCGGGCTTGATTATCCATGCTACGTGGAACCTGGTGACGCCGCCGAACAAATTGTACAAGTTCTGGCAATATTCGCCGTTCGAGCTATGCATCTGGGTCATTGGGCTGGTTCTCGCGATCTTCACTGACTTGGAAACGTCGATCTATGTGGGCATCGCGCTGTCCTTCGCACTCCTTCTCATCCGCATGGCACGCACCCCTGCGAGATCCCATGGCCGGGTAAGAGTAGATCGTGTCGTGCAAAACCACGATAATTACCATGCGAGGACCGAGCGCGCTACCAATCCATCATCATCCTCTTCTTCCGCCCGAAGGGAGATTCGGGTGCGAGATGTTTATCTTCCCGCGCACGGCAAACCCGCGCACAGCCCCAGAATCAAAGTCGAGCCCGCCTATCCGGGCGTCTTCATCTACCGCTTTGCCGAAACATTTAACTACATCAACGCCGCTTACCACTTCGACTACCTCCTCTCGCACATCTACGCACACACCCGGCGCACTGTGGCGGACGATGGCGTCCCACTGGGAGATAGGCTGTGGTGCGACGCACCTCCACCAAGTCACAAGCTTGACGGCGAAGATCCGATGTCGAAGCCTACACTGCGGGCCATCGTACTAGACTTCTCGACTGTGAATGCCATTGACGTAACGAGCGTGCAAGGGCTGATCGATATGCGGAAGACACTGGACCGGTACGCCAGTCCGGGTGTGGTAGAGTGGCACTTCGCCGACGTGCAGAATCGGTGGACGAGGAAGGCGCTCGCAACTGCAGGTTTTGGGAGACCATCTACCGAGAATGCAGCCGCGTTCGCGACGTGGTGTCCTGCGTATACGATTGCGGACTCGACCATGATAAGCGTTCCTGACTGTGGACGCAGAAATCCTGCTTGCGGAGAAAGCGAATGCGTTGTGGATGAGGAGATTACCAGCAAGACCTCAGCGACGCTCCATCCTGATGCCAGTGAAGAGAGGCGCCCATTCAAGAGCGTCGTTGGCGGCGATGAAGAAGTGGCCCACGTGGTTGTTGCAGAGAAGCGGAGGATGGAAGCGGTTTATGGCGTGGATAGACCATTCTTTCATGCGGATCTTGTGGATGCAGTGGATGCGGCTGTAAGAGACGCAAGGACGTGCGATGAAGCTGCTGGAAGGGGAGTGCAAGCACAATGTTTATTGCGTAGCGAGGTGTAACATGCTTGCATATAGAAACCGTAGTAATCCCTTCCTTGGGCCCCTATGTGTCCAGGAACAAGTATGGGTGCCGACATCCACTTAGCAAGGCGCAACCTGTTGCCTAATCCTTCTACTTAGACCAGACTTTACGTCTATAGGATCTAGCCTGCGCCGTCGCAGACATCGTCAGCCATGCACACCAGCGCCGTCGTCACAAACAATGCGGAAGCCGGCTATAAGTGAACCGACAATGTTGTCCCTTGGACCAGTCGTGAGAATATCTGACCTCCATTAGCAGCGAGGGGGTATCAGAAAGAGATCGTCGGAAAACTCTCGCGCACACTGTTATTGCTGGACATGTAGGAACACTAGATTGATACACGATCGAATGCATTCTCGCTCTCCAAGTACTGATAAAACCACTATAATGAGCACACAAGACATCGCTACATGCTTCAAGCGCAAAACCTTTCTAGAAGGGCAAACCCCTAAATACCGTCCTAAGGATTCGCAAGGGCTAGACAGGCATCGACGGCAAGGCCAACCCTGAACATGTTGTTAGTCAATACTTGTTATGGGTGTAACCGAAAGCGCTTACCGTCCTTCTTTCAATCGCACCACATCATCGATGACATCACGATCCAGTTGCGGAAACATACCCGCCAGTGTCTCCACCACGACGGTATGTTCCTGTCGCTGTATCCTTCTTGCCTCTTCCGCTTCCGCAGAAGCTTGCCGCGCAGCAGCATCCTCGGCCGAGAGCCGCTGTCTGTGGCGTTCTTCTTCCGCGGAGCGCCGTTGCTTTTCGTTGAAGTGCTGTGGCGGAGCATTGCCCGGGCAATCTGACGATGCACAAGGAGGGAGTTGCGGCGGTTGAGGCGTTAACCGCGGGGTAGTACCCGGCTGTGGCGTAGCCGCAGGCCCAGCAGAGGAAGCCGAGGTGTCATTATCAGAGAAAATACGGCCTATGGTACTCAATGGGCGCTGTATCGTGCGGAGCAAGCCAGCGACGGCGGCGTTTTCTTCTTCTGGTGGGTCGCTGTCATTCCGGCTCGTGCGGGTACTTGCTGAGCGTCGTGGGCCAGCCTGCTCAGCTTCAAATGAATTTCGCGTCGTTACTTCAGGCCGAGATGGCGTCGACTTTTCCGATAAGTGGAGGGAGTGTGGTGACGGCATCCGGCGGTGACCGGGAGTTATGGGGGGTCTCATGTGCGGCGGGTTTTCGGTGGGATTGGCATTTGGGGCTTCCGCACTGTGGCGTTCTGCGATGGCCGATACGGCGGCTTCGACATTCTTCTCGAATTCTTCATCTGAAACTGTGAGCGAGGTTTTATCGAGCCCTTCGATGAATTGAATTGCACCCATCAAGGATGAGATGTAGTATCCGGCTTCACCACCAAGTTTGTCCTGGTTGCGGAAGCGAAGAATGTATTGGACATTGGACACGAGATGATCTGGGTTTGCATGTAGCACCGTGTAGATGAGAAGTGGCACAAAGGCGTCGGCAGACTGGTCACCTTTGGCGGCCGTTCGCAAATAGCCGAAAATCACTTTACAACAGTTGAGGATGCAGATAACCTTGTCCCGTGGCGCTCGGTAGCTTTTGATTTTGAGCAGCTCCTGCTGGGCCAGGTGCAAAAACTTCTTGCCTTTGTCGCCAACGGGCTGTATGTCGAGATGTTCTTCCTTGACCCATCCGTAGATGCGGACTTTCTGAGCGAGGACCTCATCCCGTTCCACGTCTTCCTGATGCTGGCCTCTCCGACCTGGGCCTGGTGCTTCCTGCCTCCGTCTGTTTCTAGAGGGAGTGACCGGCTCTGGTGGGGGAATGGCAGGTGAGAAGGTCTGCGTGTAGAGCCTGTTCATGACGAGCTTCTCCATGCCTTCTCTGGCATTGTCAAACTCGGCGTCGGACACGGTCCGCCAGACGTCGCACTGAGCCATCTTCTTGCTGATGAATTCCAAGAAGTCGCCAATGATCTTGACCTGCTCGTGTACCATCCATTGCTTCTTTGCAAACTCGAGGAGGAAGGAACGCAGAAACTTGGCCACGGGGTCAGCGGTGCGGTGTCTCAGCTGCTCGAGGAAGCGGTGGAAGTCAAAAGGCAGGTCTGGCTCGGGGTCTGGCGGAGGCGCGGGCGTTTGAAACGACGGTGCGTGTGCACTGGGCGATGAGACTTGGTTGCGGGAGTTGTTGGTCCCCGCGCGGTATAGCGAGGTCGTTCGCAACGGCGGCGACTTGAGCGGCTGCTGGGAAGGCGGCCCATCGCTGGGGACAGGCAGGGGTTCGTCAACCGGGGCCAGGCTAGACTGGCGGGGAGGGTGCATCATGGGCGAATCCAGCGTGGGCTGCGCCATCTCCAGACGGGGCGACATGATCTCGTCTGCGCCCGGCCCTGCCTGGCCGTCTGCGAACTGCTCCATGATGCTCTGTATCTCCGACTGCGAGTCGTCGACGCCATCGTCTCCGTCGTCGTGCTTGGGGCCATATGCGGCAGCGTCGGCGTCTTCCGAGCCCCTCCTGTTGGGCGAGGCGGCGCGGCTGGGCGCGTTGCTCGTAGCGAGGTACTTGTCGTCTTTCGGCGGCGGGGACGGGGGCGATGGCGAGCGGACGGGGGCCTTTGCAGACGCGGGGGGCGGTGTTGTTGCGCGTCGGGGGGCTTCTGGCTTGTCGCCGTCAACTGCGGCCGGTGCCTGTCCAGCGACGTCGTTGGGCGGTGTTGCTGCGCCTGGGGGCGCTTCTTGCGTATCGCCGTTAAATGCTGCCGGTGCCTCTGTCGGCGTCCTTGCCGTCTCGGTGCCAGATGGCCTCTCCGCGCCCGCGTCTGGCACCCTCTTCTCACCGTCGCCCCCCATGCTCGCCGCGTCGCCTGGCACCGGTGCCTGCCCCGCATCCTCGCTGCTGCCTGTCGGTGCGTTTGGCTTCGGCGAGGACACGTCGTGGCCCCCGTGCGTCACTCGATCGCCTGGCGGCTGCTCGCGGGAGCGGTCCTGAGCTTCATCGAGGCGCGGCGCTTGGTTGTTCCGAGACATAGACCGGCTGCCGTTCACAAATCGTCCATGGACCTTCGGATGTGCGAGCTACAAGGGCGCGTGGCTGGTGAAGGTCGGAAGCACCAAGCTGCTCGCCGGCGTCGAGGAAGCTCCGCGCCGCCCCCACCAACGCTCGCGCCACCCGCTCCTGCAGCCGCAACACCAGCCTCCGCGCGCCAATCTCCGCCCACGCTCCCCATGTGCGGCCTCTTCTTCTCGCTCTGCCGCGGCAGCGCTGCATCCCCAGACGCCGCCACGGCCCGGCTGCTTCGGAACCGTGGCCCAGACCATGCCGGCACGCGCCACGTGTTGCTGCACACCCTCGACGGCGATGCACACGCCACCTTTGTCGCGACGGTGCTCTCGCTGCGAGCATCGTCCCTCACCGAACAGCCGCTTGCGGACGAGGCATCGGGATCGGTCCTCTGCTGGAACGGCGAAGCCTGGAAGTTCCGAGGCCAGCCTGTCGCTGGCAGTGACTCGCAGCTTGTCTTTGACGCTCTGCTCGAAGCATGCAACACCGACACCCACCACGGGAAGCGGCTTGCCCCGCATCGAGCAGCCAATGTCCTCTCCGCATTATCTGGGCCGTATGCCTTCATCTTTTATGATGCAAAGAATCATTACCTGTATTATGGACGCGACTGCCTCGGACGACGCTCGCTCCTCAAGAAGGATACTCCGAGTGATGACCTGATCCTATCTAGCGTATGCGACAACTCGTCCGGAGAGGATTGGACCGAGATAGAGGCCGATGGGATACACGTCGTCGACCTGTCACACATTCCAGACGCAGGTCCGCTCTGCACGACGCATATACCTCACTGTCGTCAATGCCTCCATACCGATCAGCTGCACTTTGTAGGTAAGTTCCCTCCGCGTCAGCGCATACTGAGACCACCAGAGCGTGCCATTTCCTGCAATGAACACCATAATACCAACATCGGGCTATGGCGTTCGTCCAACCCTCCCGATTGTCAATCAACTGGGAGCGGCCCTCAGCAGCTCTCTTGCGCTGCGGGTGCAACATGTCAGAGAAGCAGCAAACGTGCCGGATCCATACGACACAGGTGACAAAGCCAGAGTCGCCATTCTATTCTCTGGAGGCCTCGACTGCACCATTTTGGCAAGATTAGCTCACGAACTGATACCATTCGAGCAAAGCATCGATCTCTTGAACGTGGCTTTCGAGAACCCTCGCATCCATAGCAACCTAGGGCCAAACGAATCACCTTACGAGCTGTGTCCGGACCGAATCACTGGAAGATCATCTCATCAGGAGCTCATCAAAGTCTGTTCGAAGCGTACTTGGCGATTTGTCGCCATCGATGTTCCTTATAACCGGACCCTAGCGTATCGGACAAAGGTCATGATGCTGATGCATCCGCACAACACTGAGATGGATCTTTCCATTTCGTATGCCCTCTACTTTGCATCGCGAGGATGCGGTACCATACGCGATGCAAGCGGCACGACTACACCATACACTAGCTCCGCACATGTGCTCATATCCGGCCTCGGTGCCGATGAACTCTTTGGCGGCTATCAACGTCATGCCGTTGCATTCAACCGTCTCGGGTACGCGGGCTTGATGGATGAGCTCAAGCTTGACCTCGATCGCATCGGGAAGCGCAACCTTGGACGTGACGACCGCGTGATTGGCGATTCGGGAAAGGAGGCTCGCTTCCCCTATCTCGACGAGGCATTTATTGCATTCGTTCTTTGTCTGCCTGTCACAACCAAGTGCAACTTTGCAATCCCACAAGACCTAACCTCGGACGATCCAGCTAACCTTCTAGAACCGGGCAAGCGAGTCCTTAGGATGCTTGCATGGCATTTCGGGATGAAAGCCGCGGCAGCGGAGAAGAAGCGCGCAATCCAATTTGGATCGAGAACAGCGAAAATGGAGACCGGCAAAACAAAGGGAGCGCATGTGCTAACGCAGGCTATAGCTGCCCCAGGACGCTAGGCGGGTAAGTCATTATTCCTTTTTGTACGGTGGCTATGATTAGACGTAGTTGGGCCAAATGGGGGAGATACCAGGAAACTGCTTCGTACTTCTACACTATGTGTACGTTGTAAGCCCGCGGTATCGCTGATCTCTGACAAAAGGCAAGTCTGAACCAAAATTAACTAGTGTTGTGGAGGCGTTTGGGTTTCCGTCTGGTATACTGCTGATACATACTACAGCCATGTATTGCAGGCGTGTGTTTACTCGAACAAATCGTAGAGTATTGCAGACGCTTCGTGTCCACTTCAGCACATTGCTTATTATAGTCGATGAAGGCCATCGTCACTATGCATGTCGAGCCGTGTTAAGGATAAAGCTATTCCCAAATTGTATACTAACGAAGTCCTTAGTGCTACATCCCTGCTGGCTGTCTCTCGGATATAGAACACTAATCTTCTTCAGATTCATCTTCAACAATTGGGTTAAACGGCCCTTCCCAAGTATTCCCTTGCTGGACCTTCCCATTATCCCGGAAACCTGCCGTTGCAAAATCATCATTCGTGTCCATCTCTTCATCCTCCCACTGGTTATCGAGGTCCGCCTGAGTTGGATACATAACCTTTGGCTTCGGCCCTTGTCCCCGTCCCGGTTTCGGATACCTCACGATGATATTGTCGGCGTTCCCTGGCAGCCTATCCTCATCATCTATCCCAAAGAACTCCTTTACCGCTTCCGCCATAGCATCCCCGGTATACGTCTTCCCCTCGACATTACTCTTTGGACATATCATCCGCATATCATCTCGCATATTCCTTGTAATCGATCCCCAACCGCCCCTCCACTGCTCCGTCCCAAGGAATTCCTTGGTCATCATCACGACGGCGCGGTAACACGCAGCACCCACCTCGTAGTGTTTGAGCTGCTGCTTGCGCTCCCGCCCGGAATTGGATTGCGGCTCGAGATTGAAATGCGCAATAAAGGCGCGTGTGCGGGTAATAGGGACATATAATCCGAGGCACGTGTTGCAGTCTATGGTGCCGATGGCGCGTATGGCATCCGCATCGTCGATTGTGTATGTGCCGCCGGAGCCTTCTGGGATTCGCCAATATATCTCTTTCGTCTTGGCTTTCTTTTTGGGGACGGCTTTCGTGGCGGTTTTGGCTCGCTTTGAGGGCTTGGTTTCCTTTGCGGAATTAGCCCCCTTTGCGGCGGCTTTGGGTCTGGCCACTTTTGCAGGCGTTTTGTTCGGTGCAGCCGCGGATGGGGCTTTGGTTTTACTGCGCGTTGTGGACGCCATGATAGATGTGTGACTGTAACGCTGGAATGTACGTAGCGGAACAGAGAAGCGTGGTCTATGATCGAGTCTGCTGGGCACGACATGGTATCTCTTGGTGCACTGATCTTATACGCACGACGGTGTCTTTGTATTCTAGAAGAATAGTGCCTGGGTCAAAGAACACTTCGATCGCGTGACCTGAAACCCGTTCTCCCAAACAAAGGCGATTCACGGGGGCATTGTTTGGGACCAGGATGATTGTCTGACAGCCTCAAGTGTGGCGCTCTGGGTTTGCTTCGAACGGTGAGATTGGAAGGATTGATGACCGTGCTGCAAGCCATGGTGGCCGTGGAGGACAAAGTACTGTTGGTTTGTCAATGACGCTACGAGGACACTGCCATGTGTGTGTGATGATACAAAAACCTATCAAGAAAACCTTCTCTTCGAAAGCCACAACTTATTACTGGAGGTTACTATCTGACAGTGGCGGAAATGACTGAATATGAACTAAGCTTTCCATTTGGCGAACAGTTTGTGTTGCGAGTAAAGAATGGCGATCCAAACGGGAGGCTTAGCGTCGCTCAAAATTATACACAGGCACGTCAAACAGACCCTTGCATCGCGCAGGCATTAAGCTACACCCAGACTACAAACTCAACACCATCTTGTCAAACCAATCAACTTTCACTAGCAGGTGGCGCACGTATCATCACGGCCGAGAAAAGGGAAGCTGTACGCTCAACTCTATCCGACTACACCTCGTTAATTCGGAAATAGCGAGGTTAACAGTTAACGCCTACATAAGTCATTATCTGTATCATGACAGTGTCTATTTTAACATCAGTATCATGATAACTTAGTCTTTACAGATTGCCTATAGAACTGGTGCCCGAAGTAGTTTAGTAGAAAATCCGTTTTACTAAATTTAAGCTTTATCTAGAATTAAAACTACTAGCGCCCTTAACTATTTTTATTAATATTATAATTTAACTATATTTTTAAAATATTTATAATTTAAAATTTTAATAAATTTTTAACTACTATATTAGTCTATTATATTAATTTTTTTTATTATATAATAAACTTTATTATAGTTATAATATTAAAACGCGCCGTATTAAATAATTTAAAATATATAATTTAAATTAAGAAGACTAAGGCTATTTATTTTTTTTTTTTTTTTTTTTTTTTTTTTAAAATAACTTTTTTTTTAAGGTTTTTTTATTTTTAAAAAAAATTTTTTTATTTCTAAAATAAACAAAAATTTATCTTTTTATTTCAATTCGGAAAGCAAACCCTTCCGAACCCAGTACCCCGAACAGCTCTCCCTATCTCTCCTTTCCGTCAAAAAACAAAAAGCATTACACATCTCCTACCTTTTCTTCTCCACTTTGTATT